>JARLTB010000162.1:2015000-2380000 GCA_030141615.1 Unio pictorum | reverse complement strand
AATGATTTTAACCAAATATTTGATCCAGTCCGATACGATATCGTGTCCGAGGATCATGTAGATTTATTGTTGCGAATCCGTGCGGAGTCGACTGAGCATGACTAAAGAAATCTCGAAATTGATTGAAGTCCATATCAGAGCACCATGTCTGCCAAATATTTCTAAGAGTATGAGTATCAACTCCGTTGAATACAGACAATAAATTGCAGTTATCTCTGATGACTTTTGGAACCTGAGTGTAGCGTTGAGTGACATATATCACGTCAGTGTTTTTGTGACGCCCCCGGGAAAATATTCTAGCAGGATTTTTTTGTTTATCCAACATTATATCGTCGTATACGACTAAATTGTTAATATCTCCATCAATATCATCAATACTCGGTGCTTCATCGATATCGGTTATAAAATCAATGGCGTTCTCACCCTTAATTTCTGAAGCGTTTTCATTAAAATCTTTTAGCACTTCATAACATCGTTGATCATCTACGCTAGGGGCAATTAAATACAACTTATCCCACTTCATCCATCTCATTATTAAATTGAGTAACAATTGCGTTTTACCGGATCCAGATGGCCCGATTATAATCATCCGGATAGAGTTTGGTAGCGCTGCATGATGCTTAACCGGTTCTCTTCTTTTAGTCGCTGAAAAATCAATTATATCCATATTTCTATACATAAATTATGGATCTATATTGTGTGAAGTGTAAAACGCGTACTGGCAGAGATGATGTGACGACGGTTACAACTAAAAATAACCGATCAGCGCTTTCTGGTAAATGCGTGCAATGTGGTACAAAGAAATTTAGATTTGTGTCTATGAGATCTGATTTAAAAAAAAACGAGGAGGTGATATCGCAGCCAAATTGGCAAAGCTCCCTGGAACCCCATGGGCAAAGTACCCCGGAGAAAAGCACCTTCCGGGATATAGCTACTGTGGCCCCGGAACACGATTAGATATCAGACTTGATGATCAAAATCAGCCCAACCCCGGTGAAGAACCAATAAACGCCATTGATAAGGCCTGTCACCTTCATGATGTTGCTTATAAAAGCAGCAATCTGCAACACAGGCATCTAGCAGATGTGAAATTAATTCATGCGTTAAATGCTATTCCTGATAAATCCTTCAAAGAAAAATTGGCTTCATTTTTAATAAAATCGGCTATGAAAAGCAAATTGATGTTAGGTGCCGGTAATTAATAATATGGAATCTATTTATTATTCCCCAAGAGGATACTGGAGGGGTAAATCAGCAGTCCATAAACTCGCTAGCGCTGCAAAAGTGAAAAAAACCACTGCGGCTAATTGGTTATCCAAACAGGCACTATGGCAAATTTATCTACCACCGCCTAAACAAATTCAATTCTCGCATTTTGATGTGACCGCTCCTAATGAAGTTCATCAGGCTGATATATTATTTCTGCCACATGATCGTGGTTACAAATACGCATTAACCGTAGTTGATATTGCAAGTCGATACAAAGAAGCAGAACCGTTAAAAACAAAATCAGCCACTGAAGTCGCTTCTGCATTTGAAAGGATTTATCGACGAGGTCCTCTGCACTGGCCAAATCTATTGCAGGTTGATCCTGGCAAGGAATTTCAGGGTGCAGTATTATCTACAATGAAACATCATAATGTCACCATTCGACGAGGGCATACTGCGCTACATCGCGATCAGGCCATTGTAGAACGATTTAATCGGACGATTGCTGAGCGGTTATTTGGATATCAATACGCAAAAGAATTCATCCAAGAAAAAAGATCCCGTGAATGGGTTAAAAGATTACCATCTGTGATTACTGCACTGAATAACGAGATTACTAGAACAATCAACATGAAACCTATCAACGCGATTAAAAAGAAGTCAATACCCGTACAACCACAAAAAGATTTCAAAGAACCAATTCTTCATAGTAATGTCACTGTTAGGTACTTATACGAACCAGGAGAGCTTGAAGGGGGTAGAAAAAGGGCTACTGATCCTATTTGGAGTGTTACTGCACACAAGATATCTAGTATAACACGATCAACTGGTAGACCTCCAGTCTATAAACTGGATTCAACTGCCCCTCAGCGGGGTTTTACT
The DNA here is from genome assembly GCA_030141615.1 of Unio pictorum. Taxonomy (NCBI): domain Eukaryota; kingdom Metazoa; phylum Mollusca; class Bivalvia; order Unionida; family Unionidae; genus Unio; species Unio pictorum. The sequence goes on along the minus strand of JARLTB010000162.1, from coordinate 2,377,909 downwards.
AGACAACAACTACAGGTAATTCCCGAGGATACTCAATTGCCACCGCATGGTCTTAACTAGCGCCGTTGCGTCTATTGCACTCAAGACAAGTCAACATCACATTGTTTCTGACATGACCGAGATTGTTATTTTTTCTGTCTACGGTGAATTGGCGAGGATCCTTATCCGAATACTGCCAACGCATTATACAATTGCAACTCGCGCAGTGATTATTCTGTTGTTTCTTCAGCGTAATTATTAATTCAGCATCAATATCAAATTCTCGTTGTTTTTTTTTGTCCTGTTGTTTGTAACCGGAGAGTTTTTTTATTAATGATGCTAACATCAATATCACTTATTTTTGTGTCATTATCATCGAAAACAATTCTTCGAAGTTGATTTATTTTTCGTACTCTGGATACTGCGAGATAGACTAAATTCGACCATTCGATGTGATTATCCACCATCCAAACAATTGTATCCGATATAGTCAATCCCTGTGAAGAGTGTATTGTTGCTGCGTATCCTAGCGTCCACGGGGATTTATTAGCACGCAATGCATCTTCAACGACATTGATATCAACCAGCACAATATCATTTAATACGAGAATTTGTTTTTCACTCTGTCCTGGAATATCAACTTCAATGTTCTGTTTTCGTGTATCCGATGGCCTATAACAAAGGGGTACTGGAAGCGTTGCAAATTTTTCTTTATATAATTCAAATAACTTCATCTGAAGTGTGTCCCTGACTATTTTTCTACTTGCAATTATCAAATCATTTGGTCTCCATGTTTCCCAGAAATCATTCATTGGAGTTTCTGAAATCACTTCACGCGCTATTTCGCATTGGATTCTATCCGGTTGTAATCTAATTAGCGCTTTGAATTCTCGTAATCGTTCATCAAGTGATCTATAATCAGTGGTAATTTCTTCATAATAGTCTACAAAACCCCTTAGCCATTCATGTGGAGATGCACCGACAAATGGTGGTGGTTGGCCGTGATCACCGCACATGACGACTTTTGTGTTTTTGTTTAACAACCACTCAAGAAATGTTTGTAATACATCTAATGACACTGTGCATATTTCATCCCAAATGATGATTTCAGGAATGAATTTATCACCCATACGCTCAGGAGTCCATTTGTCACCCTTCCATCGAAAGAAACTATGGTAAGTACAGGCATTTACCCCTCGCTGTATCATCTCTCTGGCGAGTCTGTGAGTCGGTGTTAGCACAATCATGGTTGACCGACGAAATAATTCAATTGCACGAGTTGTCTTTCCTGACCCACCACAACCGTTTAAATAAACTGTCTTGTATCTACATACTGGATCAGATACCGGTGGTGCATTAGAAAATTCTGATTGAATTTCAATACGGTTACAACAAAGATATTTATCATCCATGGCAACGTCTGCGGATTCACAATACTCATGTAGCATCTCCTTTTTAAATCGCCAACGCCCCCAATTTTCTTCGGGATCTGTGAATTTAGCTACAGCTGATTTGTACTTATTGTGTATATACATCGAATCAGTGGCCACTCTAACCGCGGTATTAGGAAATCTATTTATCATCGAAAATAGATTAATAGAAGCATAGGCTAGCATTGAACTTCTCAAATGTGTGTACTGGGAATTATATCCATCACAGTAGGTAACAACCGTACCCATTTTCTCACCATTGGATAGAAAAGCATCCTTACGGGATACAAGTTTTCCCTGTTTCATTAAATCCGCTACAATAAAATCGTATTCAGCGACGTCTATGATCAACCGCGAAGAATATTTTGCGTTGTCGTACCGTCCACCTTGAGTGAATTTACCGATTATTCTTCGTCCAAAATCTTTTGCTTGTTCTTTTTTAATTTCAAATAACTTCATAGACAAATTCATGATTTGTTCTTCATTGAAATCAGGGAATTGTTTTCGCTGTTCGCTGATTATACGATCTAGATCGGGTTGTGGTAGCCAAACTTCTTTCTGAGCTCGATAGCATATAATAGCCTCGGAAACAATCAACGATATTAGCATACCACAATCAATCATATATCTCAATAGCACTATTGGCATCCAGGCCTTTTCAGATAGATGTCTACCGAGCCAAACATAACTACACGGATGTAACCCTGTAGCTAATTCGAATGATATCACACGAGCGAATCCGGTTAAATCAAGATCAGGCAATGGTCCATTAATCGCAACACGAGTCATTTCATGCGTGGGGTGTCCAAATCGTTTGAAGTACTCAGCACATTCCCCATACCCGAGAAAACTTCCGGGATAACACGCGGATATATCAATTGAAATCATACCATCACGTGAGTATTTCGTATTCCACAGTCCTCCATGACCAAATTCGACGCAACTCAATTTAACATCCTCGAGAAAATCACTTCGTGTTGGACGCCATGAGTTTTTTTCTCTTGCGAAGTGAGCTACCACTGATGGAATAGTAAAACTATCCGTGAGTAGTTTTTCATGGGAATTCTCCGGTGAAAAATCACTAGCGATTTTTCTCATTCTGTTATCTAATTCTTCAACGCGATATAATTCACCATTTGGTTTTACAAATTGATCGAATCCTATTTCGGGATCTTCATCACTTCTAAGTAACCACACTGACACAGGATCATCCTTACACAACGCATGAATAGCATCAAATAATCTCTCTTCATAGAAAACATCCCCGACGAACTCCTTAGGGATATATTTCACGGTTCGTTCTCGTGGAAATACTGTTACCGCAGGTGTCCACGCGTGTTTATTATGATCAATAATCTGTATTGGTGCTCCATTTTTGTTATATTTCGGTTCGTATAAAACCTCTCCGGTGATCGTCATAACTGTTATTGGAAATCTTAATGATGTTTCTAATTTAGCTATATCAGAAATCTTTGCACCATGCTGTTTCACTGTCAGTTCCCATTCGGTTATTTTCCTACGTCGCAGATCAGTTAGTTTATTTCCTCGGGATGCATTTGTGAAGTGTTCTATTATTCGTTCTGCTACACAATTAAGCCCTGACGAATATTTCATAGGAGCTAGTTTTGCGATATCGGGTTTATCATTTAACGGATATATCCCATAAACCATTGCTGTTACGGGATAAGATCTTTCGTAGTATGGTTTGTCAATGCCGGTTAGAATTCCTGGTTTGGAATCTCTACTCACAATGACAGCTTTTTTATTCTTGAGGATTGGTTCAAATTTATCCCTAATAATCCATTTGCCATCGACTTCAATAATGAATTTGATTCGGAAAAAATACCGTTTTTCCCCAACACGTGAAATTATCACTGCTGCTTTTTCATCATTCATGGTAGCGTCAACAACACCATCAATTCGAAATGTTGACCAACAATAAGATGCTCCATCACGTTTGAATTCAGTAAAACAATCTCTGATTTTACTAATCATGGCTTTATCAAGAATTGTATTCTTTGGTGTATTAGAAACTATATCGAGATTGAATTGAGCATCTTTCCAGGGTAATTTCTTGTTACGTTTTTTGGGTCTATCGATATTAAATTTAGGATTGATTTTTAATAATCACTTAAACTCTTTCATGTTTCCGTCTATTGGACGTTTTTTGGGTTTATCGAGATTAAATCTAGGATTGATTTTCAATAATCTCTTGTTACGTTTTTTGGGTCTATCGATATTAAATTTAGGACTAATTTTTAATAATCTCTTAAACTCTTTCATGTTTCCGTCTATTGGACGTTTTTTGGGTTTATCGAGATTAAATCTAGGATTGATTTTCAATAATCTCTTAAACTCTTTCATATTTCCGTCTCTTGGACGTTTGTTACGTTTTTTGGGTCTATCGAGATTAAATTTAGGACTAATTTTTAATAATCTCTTAAACTCTTTCATGTTTCCGTCTCTTGGACGTTTTTTGGGTCTATCGATATTAAATTTAGGATTAATTTTTAATAATCTCTTAAACTCCTTATCAGCATTGAATTCAGCATTTTTCGAAGGCGTTCTCCTTAATTCCCTCATGCTATAATTAAAACAAGCATTTAAATGAAAGATTTTTATATAATGAATCACTGTAAGTGGCTTATGATTGGATCAGTAACCCCGTGTAACAAATCATGCAGAAATGAGTTCTGTGGGTATCATATGCAAAGCTTTCGACGTGGAAGCCTTGGTCCGTTACCTTGTATTCTATGTGGAGTTGGGGTCAGGGGAAAATCTCAGTTGTGTCTTAATTGCGATGGTAAGCGATACAGGGAGTTGAAGCGTTATTATGATAAAAGAATAAAAAATGGACAATCAATCAGAAATTTTGACCCTGAAAAGGTCCTTGACCCTGACAACATCAAGGATAAAATCATAAGAACCCCTCAAGACTACATTGAAAGATTCATTATTGAACCAAACAATGAATTAGACAAATAGTATTTAGTATACGAATGAACCAAGAATTCAGACAACACCCTGTGATCACAAATTATGAAGCATCTAGTGATGGTGTTGTAAGAAACCGCAGACTGAAGAAACCAGTTGGTGTTGTGAATAATCAAGGGTACTTGATATTTACTGTTAGGGAGGGGGGAGAAACGAAAACTTATCTCAATCATCGTTTCGCATTTGAGTGTTTTTATGGATTGATCGAGGATGATTCTGTCATTGATCATATCGATTCTAATCCAAAGAATAATTCTTTATCAAATCTGCAGGCTATCACACAAAGTGAAAATTCCAAACGAGGGAAGACTGGAAAATGCAAAACGGTTGGGAAGAGACCTGTGAAATCTTTGAATACGATAACTAACGAAGAAAAAGTATTTCAATCGATAACCAGCGCCGGTAGGCACTTCGATATTTGTGGATCCTCAGTACGAAGAGTTGCAGAGGGGATTTATCGATCTGCGATTTCAAAGGGGACTGGACAGAAAATTCGATTTAGTTACGTCTAATGCGTCATATTTTTCATTTAGAAATATATCATTATTATAGAATAATGAATTCTGAAAACATGAATAGCATTTTATCCGAGATTTCAAAATTGAAAAGTTGGGATATTGAACTATCAGATGGGTTAAATCCTGATCAAATCATGTCTGATTTTCAGGATATAGAATACGGAGTTAGCACTAACAAGTATATGCTACCAAAGAAGTATGCGCTCATCAAGAGAATTCAGAATTCTATTCGGGACTCTCTCGCATTTTCCAGTGACGTAAGTGTGTTCGCTCCGTTGTATACCATCGTAGAACGAATACGAAAAGAATTGGGGTACGAATACGAATTGAAAAAGGAGGTTAATTCTAAAGTTAGAAACCTACGGGCGTTAATTCAAGAAAATGAACAATTTTGATTGACCATTTATCATTATTTGATTGTGACCGACCATTTATCATTATTTGATTGCCCGACCATTATCATTTTTTTTAGCCGACCCTCAATGGATGTCAAAAATCGATGGACGATATGTCGGATTGATCAAAAATAGAATGGCGAAACTATCAGTATTATTTATTTATATATACAATTTTGATAGTTTCGCCATCGATGAACGAAGCTGTCTCACGATGAAATAACACTTCCATGACCATCCGATGGTGTTAGGTCGGGATTGAAAAATTGTTTTACAATTGAAAAATTGTTTCTGATTTCAAATAATGGTCAATGAAGCATTAACAACCCGATTGGCTCGTGAACGATTAGATGCAATTAAGAGATTTGTACCAATTCGTGACTCTGTACGGAATAAACTACAACAACGACAGAGTCTTCAGACTGATTTTGCTGCGGGATCTGAAGAATTGTTTAAACCAGTAACCACAGCAACGAAGGAGATAGAGCGTGCTATACTGGGAGATGATCCTGACGGTAAAAGAAAAGAAGAGGGTCTTATTCCTGTGTTAGAAAAAATAGCAAAAAGAACTAAACAAACAAAAAAATCCTTGCAATCACTTCCTCAGGATATATCAACCGCTTCAGAACGAAAATTTAAAGGATTTCAGGAAGAACTAGTTAGTGGACTACCTAAATCAATTATATTTACCGAGAGCGCTAAACAACAAATTCTCAACGAGGATATAGACAATTTAGGTGAATTCGCTGCTAACAGCTATGATTCACAAGAAAAGTTTTTCACGGACAATTATTCGGATTATAGAATGTCACATAATGAATGGGCTGATATAGTGTATGAAATAAATACTGGGAGTTTAGATAGAAGGATGAAGGAATACAGAGACTTCAAGAGAAAATTTCAACTCCAAATAAGACAGCCATACGATGAGAAGAAATTTCTGGGGAGTGGTCTAGTTGGAAACGCTAGCGTTTCATGTCCTGGTAGTGTTCTCAGTGATATATCACGATTAGAGGTTCTCATCGGAGGAAAACGAGCTGGAAATAACTCTCCAGAAATAATTAATGAAGCAGCTGATATCTGTAGACGGTTATTTCAGGGTGGTATCATGGATATCAGCACATATCGAGATTTCATTGACGAGTTAGCAAATGGGTATCATAGTGACTGAATTGAAAAGTCAATTGATTAGATAAATAACAATTGAAAAATTGTTTCTGATTTCAAATAATGATCATACACTACAATCATGATAAACCAACCCCCGTCTACGTAGTTAATTCACGGTTTCCGGTTTATAGAGCATACTACGGAGATGGTTTAGGTAATACCATTTTAGGATTATTTGCGAGAATGGCTCCAAAAGTGATGCCGTTGGCTAAACAACTAGGAATGAAAGCCATTGATGTTATTCGTGATAAGGGTATTAGTGCTGTTGGAGATTTTGCTGGAAAAGCGTTTTCAACTGCGAAGAATAAATTAACATCATTAGTGAAATCACGGATGAAATCCAAAGGATTTTCAAAACCGTTACCGTCTACAGCGGAAATGCCTGCAAGTGTTAGTAGAATTATAAATAACGCAGTAGATGAAAAATTAGCGTCGATGGTTTTAACCCCCGACCAAAGCAATATTGCAAATATGATAGCAGGAAGTGGCTTTAAAAAACTACGACGATGAAAATGGAAAATCGCGATTTAGACTCTGATAAATAGAATAAAATGTTCAAAAAGTCACCTGATCCAGCGTTTGATATAGACGCCCCAGTTCGCAAGGATGATTCTGTACGCGATTATCAATATTACGCCTATCATGCCATAGACTCAAATAGTCGAGCAAGAATTGATCTTCAAGTCCATGATACCAGTAAATACTTTCTACCCGCTGAAGCGTTTATTGAAGTAGAAGGAGAAATTGTAACAGCTGCTGATACTCCTGCTGTACCAGCACCGTATCCAGCTGGTACTCAAGTCGGTTTTGTCAATAATGGTATCATGGCGTTATTTGAGAGTGCAAAATATCTCATTGATGGAAAAGAAATTGAGGCGATAGATCGCGATGTTGATGTGGCTACAACAATAATCGGGTTAGCGAGATATTCCGATGATTATACAAGATCAGCAGGACCTTCTATGATGTTTGCAAAAGATGCTACAAATACCGCTGGAGGAAAACAATTTGTTGTAAGACGACCAAAGAATAATGCTGGCACCGCTAATATTGATGCCGAAGATATGATTATAAACAACGATGTTAATTTCAATCTAGGAGCTGCAACACGTATTTCAATGTTGGAAGGGCGGCGTAAATCATTTTCATGCGCGATTCCACTGCATCACATATTTGGATTCTGTAGAAACGTCAGAAAAGTTATCTACGGGGCGAAGCATACAGTATCGCTTGTACGAAAGAGTGATGATAACGACGCAATCTGGAGGATTCCAGCAGACAATGCAAATCCAAATGCTGATGCCGGTAAAGTCAATTTAACAAAAATATCATTGTGGATGCCAGTGTTGACTCCAGCAATCACCGCAGAAGAACGATTACTATCATTTATGGACCAAGGAGGAAAGTCGTTGTTGAGTTGGCTAACCGTGAGTACAGATGTTAAACAATCAAATATCAACGGGTTATTCACTTGGAACCTAGCATCAAAACAAGGTGTTGCTGCGCCACGTCATATATTTATTGCGTTACAAGATAACGCACGAGTTGGCGATCAACGTTTCAGTCATATGATATTTGATCAATTAGGTGTGAAAGACGTCTCACTGAGAATAAACGGCCAACAGGAACCATCCGAGGATATACAACTTAATTACACAGAAAATCATATTGCACGAGTTTATCATCGTCTGTTGTCATTTATGGCACGCGATCAAAATGTGGATACTGGTTTGCAAATATCACAATATGATTTTAAAAATCTGTATCCGATCTATTACTTCTCACTGGAACATCTCGATTTGATGAGACAATCTGTTGTTGATATACATTTTAGAGCTAATGTGACTCGTGGTGCTATTGCTGATTATAGAGCGGTTGCTGTCATTCTCAGTGATAAATCAATGCTACTTGAAGGTGTTGGTGGAAGAATGAGAGTGGTAGATGCACCAGTGGAAAACATGTAATTGAAAATCCGAAGGATTTTTCCATTAGAATCAATCTATTATGTATAACATGTCATATAGTGTTATTAGTGTTGCGTTAACTCCTGGTCAAATCAAAAAATTGCAATCAGAATCGGCTAAGCGATGTGGAACCACAATCACGTTGAAACCCAACCAAATGACTGGTGGTGCAAATAAATTATCACTGACAACTCGTCAGGTGAAACATTTCAATGATGCACTTGCAGCCAAAAAAGGTGTTCAGATTACTCTTTCTGCGGCTGCTATAAAAAATATGATTAAAACAGGCGGTATATTTCCATTGTTAGCTGCAATACCAGCATTGATTGCAGCAGCAGCCCCAGCGGTGGCTAAAGCAGCGGCGTTAGGAGCCGTTGGTACTTCAGCAGGGATGGCACTAAAGAAAGCAACTGGGAAAGGATATAAAAAAAAGGGACGATCCGTTCACGGATTGGGTCTAAGACTACCAGGAACCCCGTATTCGTGGTACAGCGGAAAGGGTCTAAGACTACCAGGAACCCCGTATTCGTGGTACAGCGGAAAGGGTCTAAGACTACCAGGAACGATTTATTAATTCAGAAATCTTCGATGGTTCCCATGTCCAATTTTGATTTACTCGATGCTGCTAAAAAACTCGCGATTAAAAACTTCAGAGGTGTCTTTATGAAAGATCAATTACCTCATCAACCAAACAGCGTTGAAACCGGAATCATTAATTTAGATAACAGCACCGGACCCGGAACTCACTGGGTTGCATACGCTATTGATCCACGTGGGATTGTTTATTTCGATTCATATGGATTAGCCCCACCAAAAGAGTTTTTGCGTTATATAAAAACCCTTCCAATGAAGACTTGGTATTCTACGCTACCAACACAAACGATGATTGACCCACCAATATGTGGCAGCGAAGTATTAAATGTCCTTAACGCTATTTCTAACTCCTTGAGTAACCCAAGCGGAAAACCACCACATGTTGTCGTGAATGAATACACTAGTAATCGCTGGCGAAAATCAAAGATTTTTCAACGAAGTCGTCAAAAACGATTTTAGAGAGAGAAAGAGTTTTACAATAACATGATTGATATTTGGGGGAGATCTTTGAAACCCAAACCCGATGGCACTGCACCCCCTGATTCTGTCAAGGATATAAAAAAATTAATTAAAGATGAAATCGCTGAGACGTTAAATTTAGCAAGTGTTGACCCGAACGAAATAGTTGTATTTCAGGACAAGCAGGGTAAATTGAAAAGCAGTGATGTGTCATTGGATGATATTTTGATACGGCAGCGCGACGCCGCTGAAAACTCTATTGCGCTGTATTCCAACGACGGACGACTTAAAGCCAGTAATATATCCGCGGATGACATTTTAAAACGGCAGCAAGACGCCACTGAAAACTCTATTGCGCTATATTCCAATGACGGACGACTTAAAGCCAGTAATATATCCGCGGATGACATTTTAAAACGGCAGCAAGACGCCACTGAAAACTCTATTGCGTTGTATTCCAGCGACGGACGACTTAAACCAGGTGCACTTGTGTCTACGATCACTGATAAGATTGCTACCCATGACAATGAGTTGGATAATTCTCTGTTAGAACTAGCAACACTTCAATCTAAAATTGAAGAACACGGAAAACAGTTTACATCATTTCGTAGAAATATCATTGATAAATTTATTGGAACCCCGTTAGATAAAATAGAAATAAAACTCCCGGATATTAAAAAATCCATCGATGAGATGGACACCTTCATCGAAGCCATCAAAGGTGATTTTTCGAGGATGATAACAGTCATTGAAAAAACAAAAATTCCTCATGAGAAAACCAATAACGTAGTATATACAATCCAACACGGATCATTTGCGTGGACACCTACAAACAACAAATTAGATATCACTGCAACCGTCAAGGGTATTTATCGATTAACACTAGTAACACCATTGACTCAATTTAATATATCATCGTCGAGTTCATCCGGGGTCAATAATACGATTTCAACGATCATCGACAAGGATACAACTGAAAAGTTCACTATAACAGCTACTGATAAAAATTTGATTAGGGTTTCAGCAACCTGGTATGTGGAATTCGTAGCGGATTTAAGTAAATAACTAAATTGAAAGGAAAATCGTTCGGATTTCACAATTGAAAACACTAGTATTTTTAAAATAAAAATGATTTCATCAACGCAATGTCGCTATGATCAGGTCAGAGAATTTCAAAATAGACTCAAAACCCTCACTGAGGAGTATCAAATAAAAATAAAAAAATACCGACGAAGAATCACCGCAATTGATGTTATTGTGTACTCGGTGTCAAGCGTTCTCGCTGGCGCCGGAATAATACTTGCATCGGTTACAATGATTGCCCCGGTCGTAGTTCCAATTTGCATTTCTGCGGTGGCTACAATCGGGGGTATATCAACCGGGATAGCAAAAAAGATATCATCATGCAGCCAGAGTAAACTGCAGAATTACTTAATTCAATTTCATATTGCATCAACCGCATATTCGCAGTTATCCCTGATGATATCGTCGTCACTCGATAATACGATTATATCAGATAGTGAATTCTCAGCGATGGTCAGTATTTTTGATTCCGCGATATCGAAATTAGAGCGACAACATGAATATAATAACAATGACAACACCGATGGAATCAGAAAACACGAACCCGAAAACCAAAATGATCTCAATAATCTCAACCATACCAAATTGTGAGTTCTCAGTGATGGTCAGTATTTATGATTCCTCGATACCAAAATTAGAAATAAATCATGAGTATAATAACAATGACGACACCGATGGAATTACTTCAACAAATAGTGGAGAACACGAACCCAGTACAAACAAGCATGATATCAATAACATCAACGGAACCCGAGTTTAGTGTGAATTTCCCTAGCCCAGTCCCCGTGAAGGAGATAGCGCTAGCAAAACTACGAGTGTATCACAGTTGGCCTAATATCAGATCAAAATCATTTGGTGGTCAACAACCCAATAATTCTTTAGTGTTTGCAAATAAGAATAAACCCGACGGAACTCCAGACTGGAACGTCGTTTCGATACCAACCGGATCATACCAAATCGAACAAATCAATAATGAATTCGCGCGTAGAATAAAATCGATTACTGGAAAAGAATCAAAAATCGCTATAACAGTTCATGAGCCGATGCTATCATCCGCAATTGAGATAAACACAGAAGGATACGTCGTAGATATCTATCAGAGTTCTATTAGAACCGTACTAGGATGGCCTGAATTACCACCAGGGGGAAAAACCGTTGATTTACCAGAACCACAAAAAACTGATTATATCACAGACATAATAAAACCCGATAATCCAATAAAGAGTTATAAAGATCACCAATTCACTATAGATTTTTTTGGTTTCGGATACCGATCAACTGGAAGAGAGAAGCCAGGGGATAGAATAGAAGGATATCATTTTGTTAACGAACCTGAAATCATTAAAAATTTCACAGCAATGAATAATGATTTATCGCTGTTGTTAATATCTCTTAAATCCGGCTCTCTCACCCGAGATGAATTTATCAGCGTCGTAGAAACATGCAATAAAATTATCGACGATATGGAAACATTTAACCTAAAAATTATTCAGGATATATTAGATGACGATAATCCCCTATCGAGAACAGAATTTGCAAAACAATATAAATTTCCCGTCAAAGATATTCCGACATTCAAACTACCGGGATATAACGTACCGGAACTAAAAAAACTTCTCAGTGACACCATCGATGTTGGTTTTAAAATAATTCATGATGCATGGAAAAAAACAGCATCACAGGAAATAAAAATCCTCAAACATAATAATGATCCAGATGGTGGTGGTAGGCATATCGCTCCGTTCAACGTAAATATATCCTCAGTGATTGCGCTTAATTTAGTATGTGATGTAATTGAAGGAAGCTATCAAATTAATCTAGAACAATCAAATCAAGCTCAGCAGGGATATATTCTCTATTCGTTTTCACCAACAGCTCCTCCAGGATATTTAATAATCGAGTCTCCGGTTAATCCTGTCTACATGCGATGCCATAATAATTCGTTAACCAGAATTAATTTCAAACTCACCGACCAGTCAAATAATCTGATTGATTTACAAGAAGAGGTGTTAGCGATTAGTCTGTTTGTGAAATCCTAAAGACTGGATCAAATATTCGGTTAAAATCATTTATTATTTTTTGTTAACCCATAGCAGCAGAGAGGGTGGATGACAACAAGTTGCGACCAAAATTGATTAAAAAATCGTAAAATCTCCGTTTTCATTTTTTTAGTTAAAATGAGATTTCGTAGGGAAGGCTCGTTAAGATTTCAATCAATTTTTTGTCTGAAAACGTTGTAGGGTTTGCCCCTGAGATATTTTTTTTTGGTTAAAATGAGATTATAGGACGGCTCGTTTTAGGATTTCAATCAAATTTTGTCTAAAAACGTTGTAGGATTCACCCTCTCTGCTGCTGTATTCTATCAGGAATTGTGTCACACTGGATCACTGTATAATGGGATCCATGACTATCTCAGTATTGTATCAGGAATTGTATCATACTGGATCACTGTATAATGTGATCCATGACTATCTCAGTATTGTATCAGGAATTGTGTCTTAGTGGATCACTGTATTATGGGATCCATGACTATCTCAGTATTATATTGGGAATTGTGTTATACTGGATCACTGTATTATGGGATCCATGAATATCTCAGTATTGTAACAGGAATTGTATCATACTACATCATTGTATAATGGGATTGATGACTATCTCAGCATTATATTGGGAATCGTGTCATACTGGATCACTGTATAATGGGATCCATGACTATATCAGTATTGTATTGGGAATTGTGTCATACTGGATCACTGTATCATGGGATTCATGACTATCTCAGTATTGTATCAGGAATAGTGTCATACTGGATCACTGTGTGTATTGTATCAGAAATTGTATCATACTGGATCACTATAATGGGATCTATGACTATCTCAGTATTGTATTGGGAATTGTGTCATACTGGATCACTGTATAATGGGATCCATGACTATCTCAGTATTATTTATGGAGTACTATTTATGGAATTGCATCATACTTGATCACTGTATTATGGGATCCAAGACTATCTACGTATTTTATCAGGAATTGTATCATACTTTATCACTGTATAATAGAATCCATGACTATATCAGTATTGTATCAGGATTTGTTTCATACTGGTTCACTATATTATGGGATCCATGACTATCTCAGTATTTTGTCAGGAATTGTGGCATACTGTATCACTGTATAATGTGGATCCATGACTATCTCAGTATTGTATTAGGAGCTGTGTTACACTGACTTGCCTTATAGTGAGTTATTACTGTATAATTGGATCAATGACTCTCTCAGTATTGTATCAGGAATCGTATCATACTGACTTGCTGTATAGTGAGGGATCACTGTAAAATGAGATGTATGACTATGCCTGTGTTGTATCTGGAATTGTGTTACACTGATTTACTTTAATGAGAGGGATCACTGGATAATGAGATCCATAACTGTGCCTGTGTTATATTAGTAAATTTGTTATTTTCATCTGCGTATAGAGTGGGATCACTGTATAATGGATAATGTTATCCATGATTATACCTGTGTTGTATCAGGGATTCATGTTTTATTTTGAAAGGGATCACTTTGAACAGGGATCCATGGCTATGCCTGTGTTGTATCATGGAATGCATTATACTAAGGTGTACTATAGGCAGGTATCATTATACTTAATTATATATTTTCAGTTTTCACCCAGCTGTGAAGAGTGTAGACCTACATCAGGTGCTTATAGCAGGTCATGGTCTGATCTCAGTGATAGACTCTGAACTGTCAGTACTTTTCATGACAACTGATATGTATCTATGCAGATGGTTTCTTGTGTTTGCTGTGCATGGGTAGATATGAGCTAAAGGTTCCATGAAGAAACTTAAAAATGCTATTATTTGCCTACCAGTCAAGTCCATCACAAACTGCATAGACCCAGATCTACCGTCATATATTGTACAAGTGGATCTGGGTCTCTGCAATATGTTAGGAGTAACCATTAAAATAAACAACATAGACTTTAATCTGCCAGTGAATTATTTCAAAGCATATCAGGGTCTATGTTATTTACAGTTGAATGTGACTTGTACATGACTATATTTGGTACTTTGAGAATAAGGAAGTACACCATCAGCTCATAAATGGAAAACAAGACAGCTTTTTATCTCTGTTTATGATTAGTATATTTATAATACAGTAATATTTTTAGACATTGTTGAAAAAAAATAGTTTTGGTATGCAAGATTTTCTTATCACAGATTGTATGGCAAACAAAATAAGCATTGGTCAAGGGTAATTTGTCATTGAAATCAGCATGTATATGCACTGTAACTTGTTTGAATTGAAAAGTGAAATGCAGATATTTTTTATTCTTCTTTACTGGTAGTTTGTAATGCATTATTGCAAAAGATGTAAATGGATCATTCTGTAGAAAGACAAGTCCAGCTTAATATTGGTTTAAAATGTTTTTAAGAATAATTTTCACATAGTTCAATGCTTCATTTCCACAGCTGTCTTATTAATACACTCACAAGCAACTCAGTTGACATGCATTGTAAATTCTTTGGAGAAAAAAAGGAAGGGGCAAGGATTCATCAATTAGATTTTCTAAAATGTTTTGTTCAGATTTTGTAGAAATAGGATATGGTCTTATTATCAGACGATGGGTTATTATGTTAGGCCTGTGATAACGGTTCATCTCATTGCAGAGGCGTAGCTGGGGGGGGAGGTGCAGGGGGGTACATATGTCCCCGGGCGCCAAGGTACATGGGCACCAAAATGAGGCTTACAATGTTACATTATCATAAGTAAACAAGGGTAATTAATCGGTCACATGATCGCTGGGGCGCCAATTTTATAGTTTGTCCTAGGGCGCAAAATATCATAGGTGTGCCTCTGTCTCATTGGGGTTATTATGTTAGGCAAATAGCTAACTGTTTATCTCATTGAGGTTATTACATTTGGCCTGTGATAACTGTGCATCTCATTAGTGTTATTATGTTAGGCCTGTGATAACTGTTCATCTCATTGGGGTTATTACATCTGGCCTGTGATAACTGTTCCTCTCATTGAGGTTATTATGTTAGGATTGTGATAACTGTCCATCTCATTGTGGTTATTATATTGGGCCTGTGATAACTGTTCATCTCATTTGGGTTATTATGTTTGGTCTGTAATAACTGCTCATCTCATTGTGGTTATTATGTTAGGCAAATAGCTAACTGTTCATCTCATTTGGTTATTATGTTAGGCTTGTGGTAACTGTTCGTCTCACTGGGGTCATTATGTTTGGCCTGTCATTGAAAATGAATTTTTGTTAGGGGGTGAATATCTAAATTTTTTATCTTCATAGTACTTTTGATATTGGCTCAAATAGATAAATATATTTAACCTTCTTCAAAGTGGAATAAAACAACTGAAATATTTTATATAATAAAAACTTAAATTTAACATCCATTGTGATAAAAGTATTTTGGTCATTTTGCATCATATTCCATTATCACTACTTTTTCCATCAGATTAATATAGAGTTCCTGCTAATCTAGACATTTGTCTCCATCAGTAGATACCTCCACAAGTGAAGATATAAAATCTGTGCTTGCTCACAATTTTCAGGCATTCAGAAACAAAAATAGACAGGAATTTATAATGAAGACGGTATTGTCATTGTCATTTATTATAGGTCATTGATTTTATTGCCTAATAATCCTAGGTCCAGAGAAAAGTTTATTGTTATCACTAACTTGTGCTTATTGATGTATGGAAAAAATTCATAGGTAAATATTGGGGTAAAAAAACCCTGAGAAAGTTCATTTTCAGACACATTTATAGATGTTGAAAATGCAGATGTTGAAAACCGCTCCAGTGGCCTAGTGGTTAGAGCAACCACTTCGGAAGCGGGAGGTAGTGGATTCAATCCCGAGCCGAGTCATACCAAAGACTTAAAAAATGGTACTAACAGCTGCCTCGCTTATCGCTCAGCATTAAGAGGTTAGTGTTAGGACTGGTTGTCTGGTGTCAGGATAATGTGATTGGGTGGGACATCGTGCTACATGTTTGCGGCATGATGCTCAAGTGCTAGACATCACTATAATCTGCCTCACTACAGATATCATAGCGATATTACTGAAATTGTTTTAAAGCTACGTTAAAAATCCTAATCAAACAAACAAACAAACATTTGAATTAGGAAACATAATTGATCATTTATTATGTATTTAATAGATATTAATTTGTGAAATTTAAGACTACAAAAACCCATTTAATCAGGGATAACATGCTTATCTCTGCTTTCACTAGTTTCCAGTAGTTACCATTAACATTATTATGCAGGAAAGTCAGAGCATTCATAGCCAAGGCATGGACAGCTTCCTCCACGGCATGGAACAGATAAGTGACTTTTTAAAGCCACACCCTATGATGTCAATTAAACGATATAACCAGGTTAAAGGCCAATTCCTGTGCATGGACCCTATCTTCCCACCCCTCATCATAGCCCCATTTTCAACCTAGGGTTTTAGTTTTGCAATCTTGTATCTTTACATGTGGATTTTTATTATTTAAAATGTGAATGTTTAATTAGTAGTATATGGTCAGTATTGTGATGAAAGACCATCTGCTTGCCTGCAATTATTTTGTAATGATAATAAAGGAAAACAATAATATTACAAATTTTGTCTTTGATTTTGAATGGCAAAAATTGGTTAACAAGCACATGCTTTCTGTCCTGATATGTGGAAATATGGTTATAATAATAATGGAGGAACATGCTTGGATTAGCAGAACTGTGTCATCTGTTTGATAGGATGATAATAAAAGAATCTTTAAGCAGCATTCTGAACATGATCAGACTGAACTACCTTGTCATAAGACTGCACATATTTTCTATAATAACAAATTTAAAAAAAATTCAACAGCATATAATTTTCCTATATATATATATTACATAATACACATTACATTTAAATATTAATTTCAATGTATTTAATGATGATGAAGGTGATGTTCAAAAACTGGATACAAAATGTTTTGACAGTAATGATAATCTAATTGCGCCACAAAAGAGGGAGGGACAGAGGAACTTGGACTGTGAACCTTAATTTAGTGTTTCAGGGCCAAATAGCATACTGTATGTCATTCAAAGCCTAACACATGACAATACCTATGGGCCCCCAACCAGTACTATCTCTGTGAAAACCATGTCATTTACAAGCATACTGGCAGCTTGTCAGACATTTATATCTAATAAGTAATATGAAAGACCAGTCTGATTACAACTATTCAAATGACTTGAATATTTTTCAAACCATTTTTAATTGTATTTTGAGTATGCACTAAAAAAATTAACCAAATTCACATAGGGTAAATAAACAACTTACATTATTTTGTTCTGTGCTAATAAGTTAGCAGTGGTTACCTTGCTCTTGCACTTTATGTTTTTGCCATCTATCCATCAAATATTCTTGCTACCTTTTTACCGCTTTGCAGGCTATGGTATTGATTTCGTTTTGATCAATAGTTGCTGATTTGGTAGAACCTGTTTCGAGAGACATCACTGTCTGCTAAAGCATCATGGTCTCTCAAGACAGGTGGTGTATATATTCCTATAAAATTCATCATAGACTAGATGATTTTTCACCATGCATTGGCAGTAGTAGGTATTCTCTGTTTTCTCTGTGATTTCAGACAAGCAACACAAACTCGGCTCTGCTGTCTCACTACGACATGTTGATCTGGGTCTACACCCTTTGCAATTGGGGGGGGGGGTCTTGTACATCGGCAAATATGGTTAAAGCCGTATTCCTTGTATCTTTTGAAATTATGAGACTATTTAGCTTTCTTACCTGATTGGCTTTTGTTGCTATAATAACTTGTTTTTTTTTTGTTCATTTTCAGGAGGCACAGATTATGTGATAGCAACTACAAAACTTATGAATGGAAATACACTTACAGACAGTTTAGTTAATAAAAAAGAAATAACAAAATTGAATCCATTCTAACAATGAATGCAGAGATGAATTTTTTCTTCTGTTGTGCAAAACTCCTGCTGAAGCAATCGGAAAGTGAAGACAGAAATTTCTGTAGAATTGTATCATGGGATCGACAAAATGGCGGCACCGGAATCATAGGGAGTTAGAGAAAATGTATATCAACATAGATGTATTCTGGGATCATTTATCATGTGCCATTGCTGATATAGAATAAATTTCATAAAATTAGTTATAATTTGAATAAATGAATACCATTTTAATAGGATACACTGGATTCAATTGTTTGTTTGTTTGTTTTTTAGGGTTTAACGCTATTTTTCAGCACACGATACGCAATACATGGCGGCCAGTATTATTGGTGGAGGAAGAATCCGGGAAACACCCCGGAAAGAACCACCAACCCACGAGAAGTTACTGGCAAGCTTTCTCACATAACTACATTAGCCGAATCTTAGATTCGAACCCACGCGGACAGAGGTGAGACGGCAGTGATCTCTAACGGATAGCGCTTTAGACCACTTGGCCACTCATTGTAATGTGTCGGGTATATAATTGTTATTTAAGCACATTAGTACTGTCTGCCATTGAAACTTGTAGTACTTTATGGAGCCAAACATTTGTCTTTATTATAAATAATATCTTTCATAAATGCTCCAGCCACAGGAAAAATTGTATATTTATTTGCAATTTTCAAAACATTTGCTGTATAACTCAATGAAGATCTCAAGGAAACATTACTTACAGTGAAACCAGATTTATCTAGACTGGAGAATGTCCAAATGTGTCTGTATCCAAACTGTGGTATGTCTGAATATATCTAAATATTTTTTAAAAATTTGATTTGTTAATTTGGATCTCATTTGTAACCATACAGAACTGGGTAGGATACAAAACATATCTGTATTTATGGGGTTTTATTGTTTGTTTATGACCCCCACACATTAGTGACCACACATTTGCCTACATGTGATCCTCCTGTCCAGGAGGACGTACCTCCTGAAATGTGTGATGTCTCCCATCACTCCCATTGTTTTCACACACTGCTGTTAATTTTGTATGTTTGATCGCATGACTATGAATTGAATTAAACAAGACTTTGATTTGATAATTTGGCAAGATACCAAAAAATATTCCTCCATCCTACTGATTTTTGAAAGGCATTAAGTCATGAAAAAGAAGCTACTTTTTAATTTAATTATTGTTTAACCATCAACAATAAAGTCATTAAGTCTTTTTTGTGTGTGTATTCAATGTATCCTGTATACACTTGTAACTGAATGAAGGGTAAACAACAGCATACAGATATCTCAAGATCTTAAACTTCGATTATATACCAAAATTAATTGATTTTCTTTTTAGAATACACTAAGTCTTGAGGATTGTGTTATGAGTCTATACTCTTACACTAGTAACAGAAAAGAGGGAAAAGCAACAAGCTTTGCAAAATTCAACAAATAATTTATTTCCTTAGAATACAAAATAAAAATGTAATTAAAAGGAACTTACAGTATTATGAAATAAATTCCAAATAATCATAGAATTACAGATTGGACTCAATTTCTAATAATTTAAAGCCTGGAAGAAAATTCAGTAGAAGTCCAAATTAAATCCAGAACTAGAGGTGATGATGTGTATGTCGTAGCTTGTAGAGTGATAATGTTCTAACAGTCTTTTGTTGAATCACAGTAATATAGATCATCATCCAGTCTCTCACCAATTGTACGCTGATGACACCCAGATATTTAAATCTAGTCACCCAACTAAAGTTGATGCTACCATCCAAGGAGTAGAATGGTGCAGTTCTGATGTTAATTCATAAATGATATGTAACAAGCTGTAGATGAATGATGATAAAACTGAGGCCATTCTGATCACACCACAAAGACTTTCTCATTCACATCCTTCACCTCAAACAGTAATTATCAGCAACACCAACATTAAATTCACACAGTCAGTACGAAACATAGGTGTTACTCTGGACAGTACTCTCCATTGCACCAACATGTCATGAATATATGCAAGGCTGTATATTCTCAAATATTTTTCAATGGATGCCACTAAAGCTATTGTGTGTTCATTAGTATGTTCAAGACTGTAAATCAATTATATCAGGTTCATATCAATATCTACTCCAAAAACTTCAAAAAGTTCAAAACATAGCTGGTTGGATCATCCTTATAGTAACATAATCAGAGCACACCTACCAGAATCAAACACAAAATTTGTTTTCTGTACTACGTTTCACTGACAGACTCCAGTCCAAGTTACCTATCTGGCCTCACCCATGTGTACACACCAGCAAGATACTTATGATCCTCTTCTAACAATCGTATACTCATTATTCCTACTTTGAAAACAAAGTCATATGGACAACATTCTTTTGCATACCAGGGCCCAACTATGTGGAACAAATTGCCCATTAAAATTGGACAGAAAGACACAGACTGGTTCAAGACAACAATTGGAGTATATCAAGGCTGTCTCTGTCACCAACGCTTTTCAACATCTACTTAGCACGCATCATGAGTGGAGCCCGTGGAAAACCACTGGGACAGTCGGCATTGAAGGGTGTAACATCACCAACCTATGCTTTTCAGACAACATTGGTGGGCTGGCATGCAGTGAATTCGAGCTTGCCACCTCAGTGAAGAACCTGGATGAAATATGTTCCACATTTGACATGGAGAAAAGCGCTGAGAAGACAAAACTGATGACAAATTGTGGCAAACAAATCTCAACCAAGATCAAAGTCAGAGGACAGGAACTGAAAACAGTGGGCCAGTTCAATATCTTGGTTCCATGATCGCCGAAGAGGGATTAACAGCAGAAATTTTCTCACCAGCATCACAAACAACGGCAGCTATGTCAAAGCTAAGATGCATCTGGAGAGACAAGAATATCTGTCTGAAAACTAAAATCAGACTGTTGAGAGCTAGTCATCTCAATCTTTCTGTATTCTTGTGAGACCTTGACAGCATAATTAGAATGAAGAATCCAGGCAACATGCTTGCCATTTCTTACATGGACAACATCACAAATGAAGAAGTGTGTACCACCATCATGCACAAAGTAGACCATTATGAAGACCTCCTCACAACTGTCAAAAAGAGAAAGCTTAAATGGTATGACTATGTCACTGGAGCAAACAGTCTATCCACAACAATGCTACAGTGCAGCGTCCAAGGTGGCAGAAGGAGAGGTAGACAGAGATATAAGTGGACTGACAACATCACAGAATGGCCAGGAAAAGTTTGGTGGAGACAGGCATTGGCAAATGATCGAGACAAGTGGAGGGAACTGGTCAGATTTTCAGCAGCAAAGTGCCTCAACAACCACACTTGGTCAAGACACTGATGATGATGATGATGATGAACAAAGAGTGATTCCTTTAAAGATTGCTCTTAAAACTCACCTTTTTTGACTGTAAAAGAACAAACTTACAGACCTAATAATGTTTCCTACCTTAAATATTTTCAGCATTTTTAAAAAAAATGTTTTCTAATATCATGTTTTTTGTTTTGTTTTTGTAGTCATATCATATATATGTTGTACATCGCTTAGAGCTTTTAAAGATTAGGCGCAAATAAAAAAGTCATTATTATTATTATTATTATTATTATTATTATTATTATTATTATTATTATTATTATTATTATTATTATTATATAATTACTGGTTTTAATTCACTAATAATTCCAGTGAATGTCTCGATTCAAGAATTTTATCAGAGCACTTTTTGAAAAAAACTTGAATTCAATAATTTGAAGAAAAAAAATCCAGCCTGAAATAATACTGGACACAACATATAATACAACTTAATTGTGCTAGAACTTAAAGCATTTCAAGACGTACAAATACAAAAAGTGCTTTCTAGTACTTCAACCCAGTGCCTGTAATGAACATTTTAAGATGTACATATACAAAATATACTTTCCCAAAGTTCAACACCATGTCTGTATGAAACATTGTTAAGAGGTACAAATGCAAAGGTACATTCCCAATGTTGTATGAAAGATTTTAAGATGTACAGATACAAAAAGTACATTTCCAGAGTTCACCCCAGTGTGTCTGTATGGAACATTTTAAGATGTAAAAATACAAAAAGTACTTTCACAAAGTTTATCCCCATGCCTGTATGGAACATTTTTAAGATGTACAAACACAAAAAGTACTTTCCCAAAGTTCAACCCCATGTCTGTATGTAATATTTTATGAGGTACAAATACAAAATGTACTTTCCCAATGTATGCCCCCATAGTGCAATGAAACAGACCAACATCTTATAAAATAATCCGAATGGAGAATTATTCTTCACGACACAGCTGTTAATCAAGTCATATGACTTTGCAAATAATAATATTGGGAAAACAATACTTAATGCATAATACAGGTCACAATGTTGATATTTCCTATCGACAGTAAATAATTGTTTTCTCTGCTTTTAAACATGAAGTGAAATATTTATGCAGTGAATGTTGTCTAAAATACAGGGCTATAGAAGGACAATGTCATGCAAAGAGTTGATGCTAGACAACAAACTACTGACATCAACAATATTTGGACAGTAGTTGCATTGCAATGAAGACAGTACATTTAAGTGTTGCAAATATTTTTGAGAAATTATATGTAGATCTTTAGAATGTATTAAAAGTTTTCAAAATTTGACATGTAATTATACACCAATAGATTGACCATGATATATTACTTCACCGTCTCCAGCAAGTATTTGGCATTCAGAATATAGCTTACAGTTGTTCAAGTCCCACTTAGTGAACAGGACATAAATTATATCTGCAAATGGAATGGATTAGGATTTTTTTTTAACGTAGCTTTAACAATTTTTCAGTCATATCGCTACGATGTCTGCATTGAGGCAGTTTATAGTGATGTCTAGCACTGAGACGTCATGTCGCAGACATGTAGCATGATGTCTCACCCAGTCACATTATCCTGACACCAGGCCGACCAGTCCTAACACTAACCTCTTAATGCTGAGCGTCAAGCGAGGCAGCTGTTAGTACCATTTTTGTAAGTCTTTGGTATGACTCGGCCGGGGATCGAACCGACGACCTCCCGCTTCCGGGGCGGACGCTCTAACCACTAGGCCACCGGAGCGGTTGCAAATGGAATACACTCCAGCCCAGTTGACGTATGTTGTGGTGTTCCACAGGGATCTGTTCTTGAACATGTTCTCTTCATTCTATCCACTCAGCCGCTCTCAAGTGTCATAGATCATCACCCAGTGTCGCACCAATTGTATGCTGATGACACCCAAATATACAAGTCTAGCCACCCAACTGAAGTTGATGCTACCATCCATGGAGTAGAGAGGTTCATTTCTGATGTGAAATCATGGATGACAGGTAACAAGCTGCAGATGAAAGATGATAAAACTGAGGGCTATTCTGATCACACCACAAAAACTTTCTCATTCACATCCTTTACCTCAGACAATAAATATCAGCAACACCAACATTAAATTTTCACAGTCAGTATGAAACCTAGGCATTACTCTAGACAGTACTCTCACACTGCACCAACATATCATGAACATATGCAAGGCTGCATATCTTGAATTGAGATGCATCACTTCCATTCGTAAATATCTTTCAGTTGATGCCACTAAAACACTTGTGTGTTCATTAGTACTTTCAAGACTGGACTATTGTAACTCAATTCTGTCTGGTTCGTAACAATATATACTCCAAAAACTTCAAAAACATCAAAGCTGCACGGATCATCTTGAGAGATCCTCAATCAGAGCACACCTCACCACTGCTATGTACCCTACTCTGGCTATTGATTCGATACAGAATCAAACACAAAATTTGTTCTCTGTGGTATGTTTCAATGACAGACGCCAGTCCAATATACCTATCCAGCCTCACCCATGTGTATACACTTGCTAGATATTTACGCTCTTCTTCTGATAATCGTATACTCATTGTTCCTACCGTGAAAACAAAGTCATATGGACAACGTTCGCATACCAGGGTCCGTCGACGTGAAACGAATTGCCCATTGAAATTAGACAAAAACACACAGTGGTCCCTTTTAATAGTGCTCTCTAAACTCACCTGTTTCGACTGCAGGGACAAACTTATTGACCTAATCGTGTTTTGTATCTTATATGTTATCAGCATGTGTTTATGTTTTCCAATTTCATTGTTTTTCTCATTTGTTTTTCTGTAGTGTAGTCATATCATTATTGATGGTGTAAAGCGCTTAGAGCTTCGAAAGATTAGGCACTATAGAAAGTCCTCATTATTATTATTATTATTATTATTATTATTATTATTATTATTATTATTATTATATCCAAGTATTGATATTCATTGTTTACATTCCTATCTAATGCAACGTTCACTATGTTTTTCCCTGTATGTGTGGTGTGCATATCTATATTCTTTTGTATCTCTTTGTATATGATTGTGTCAATATTCTGTGTAATTATTATTTAAGTTGTATTGATCATTAATAGTTAAGATATTAGACAGCAAGACAGGCAACCCATATGACTGTATTCATATTGAACAAGATAAACATGAGGAGTGAGAATCCCACGGGGCCGTCTTATTCCCACATTTCCTCAATCCCAGGAGTGTATGGTAGAGGCCCAGCTATGGCAAAAGAGAGATCTACCCTCTCTGAGTACATAGTCTATAAATAGTTATTTACATAATTGTTTACATTTATTAATAATACTATCCATATTAAAACCTGTTAACAGATTTGGGTAATTTCTCACTAATTTCTATTGGATGTGTTAGGTCAGGTGGTTTTTTTTATGACAATGAGATATTTGCAAAATGTCACATAGCTAGTAGTAGCAAAAAAGTATCGGCAATTAATATAGACTAAGAAGGAGTTGTATATTGTTGCATCAAATAATTATGTTGCACTGATTTGACAGTACATGTACTTTTCAGGGATGTTGTATAATGTATGGAAATGTGGCATCTGAAGACCCCATGGGATTATCATTCCACATATTTATCCTGTTCAACACGCATACAGTTAGATATTTGCCCGTCTTGTTGTCTATGAGCAAACAATGTTTGGGACCTAGACGAGAGGCAACGCACCTATTGAGGAAGGTAAAGATGCCCTTCTCCCCTCATCTCAATCCAAGAATAGTATGGAATATACTCCTCAATTACATGAGTCTATCGGATCTTCATCTTCATGCAGAGAAGTAGTGCTCTACTGCACCAATTTCATATTGAGTCATGTGTGACTCGGAATATAGCTTCTCAGCCCCAGATGACTATGGAATCAATCCGTCCTCAATCCCAGGAGTGTATGGGCTCTATAAGGTTAGGCATTCCTCGATACCATGAGGTGTCGAATCTGTAGAGAGATATAATGCCCCTGAAGAGTCGTAGTGCTGTGTTATGGGGCATAGGTCCGGTTAAGGCAAACGAGAGCAGATCTGCCATCTCCAAAAGTAACGATATTGTTCTGAACAGTCTGATAGACATGTCCGTCAAATTATCGTCTCGTGATCGATCTTTGACCGGGGACTGGCTATCGAACACCAAGTGCCGGTAACAGGAAACTGGGTGTCAGTCACAGGTCTAATGGTAGCAGTCAGTGGAGTCATATCAACATTACATAGACAGTGATGAGGATGATACCCCCTTGGCTGATCTCCGTATCAGTTCTACTGGTCAATCCTATTTGGGATAGAGTGTCGGCATATACCCGTTTTTTCTCTGTTCCTTTCAAAAATCTGCGGAAAGCAGAGACATCCATTCCAGATAAGCGATCTTCTTCCCATAAACGATGCCATAGATGCCCAAAAACCTCGGTTTTGTAGCTTTTCGGATATGACAGACCACATACATGCATATTATGCTCATGTGGAGGCAACATAAAGAGGAGGGTGTGTTCTCCTTCCAAATGAGGAAAAGCATTTCTGTCTCTATAACAAGTTTGCGAGTAAAGGCAATACCGACACTCTTTGTCAGCAGAATGCGTGACGTGGATACCCGTGTAGTAGGGGGTAGGTTGTTTCCCCCTTCCTCCTAAAACACCTATTAAATAGGGAAGTTCCCATCACTCTCCCTAAATTGTTGTGTGTTAAAGATTCGCCTACTTCCCGGAGTCCCTCAATGAGAGGCATTGGGTCGGGAAGTCATATCTACTGTCAGAAGAGAGAGTAAGAGGGATGACGTATTTGGGGTTATGGTGGACTCAAATAAACACGCTGAGAAAATGTCTGAGACTCCTTATTTCTCCCTTCATTACCCATTCCTCCTCCCACCTGTCGGCTCATGTAGAAGAGGAAAATGATGAAAAGATGTGGCCTTTTGATAATGCTTTAAATGATGTTTAACTCCTTCTCCCACTGGATCTGTACCCCAATCCTTCTGTCGTAGACGAAAAGAAAATCCTGTCCAGTTGGTAGAATCTCGTGTGAATGCGTGACGTGGATACCCGTGTAGTAGGGGCTAGGTTGTTTCCCCCTTCCTCCTAAAACACATATTAAATAGGGAAGTTCCCATCACTCTCCCTAAATTGTTGTGTGTTAAAGATTCGCCTACCTCCCGGAGTCCCTCAATGAGAGGCATTGGGTCGGGAAGTCATATCTACTGTCAGAAGAGGGAGTAAGAGGGATGACGTATTTGGGGTTATGGTGGACTCCAATAAACACGCTGAGAAAACGTCTGAGACTCCTTATTTCTCCCTTCATTAGCCATTCCTCATCCCACCTGTCGGCTCATGTAGAGGAGGAAAATGATGAAAAGATATGGCCTTTTGATAATGCTCTAAATTATGTTTAACTCCTTCTCCCACTGGATCTGTGCCCCAATCCTTCTGGCGTAGACGAAAAGAAAATCCTGTCCAGTTGGGAGAATCTCGTGTGCTGCATCATAACGAGATCTCATTTACTCCACTATTCAACCATCATAAGAAAGCTTTATAAAAGGTTTCGAGATGACTGGAATTCGCTAAGCAACAAGAGATGTGGTCTGCATCCCCTCCCCTTTCAACTCGTCTTTCAGCGTCCAGCTAAAAGATGCACATCCTTTCTTGACCTAATAAGATCCACCACCACCCGCACGACAAATAACGTCGGAAGTGGGCAGAGCCACCAGTTGAGACAATAGAGTTAACACTCGTACACGGTTAACCATAGCATTGCATGCCGATCTACTCTCGGCAGTCTCCGTCCGTCTTCAAAATAATGTATCCTTTTCTACAGCCGCGTCGCAGTGCTTAGGTGGTTCCCAAAACATTTCCAACGTCCATGGCATTATTGGCGGAACTGTTCCAACTTCTCATGGCAACTTCAGAGGGCTTAATTACTCACAATAAGAATCTTCCTTAAAGCTGATCCGTTGGAGAAGTGGGGCGTCTCTTCAGAGGTCTCATTCACTACATGGTATCTCGGGACTTGAGAAACAGCAGCACAGTACTAGTTACTTGTAGACTTGTAGCTTATCCTGGAGCACGATTAATTTCTTTGAAGGCAGTAGCATCGATTGCATTAATTAAAACAATGATTGAAAATAGAAACTCAAATGAACGCAACTTGAATTCCTGCTAATATTTTGTCTGCATTTTTCAACTTTCTAATGACACACACACACACACACACACACATCAAATATATGTATTTGTATGTTATAAATAAAATGTATGTATAGTATGTAAGCTGTATCAAGGATATACCACTCTTGACTTTTAATATTAGTATCCAGTTTTGTTCCGTAAATATTCGTTTTATGTTAACCTAAGGTTTGATTCTATCAGTCACCGTTAAGAGACTAGGCAGAATTTCCATTTCAAATTGTAGCGGTTGGCGACTGTCGTGTTGGTTTATATAGATCGTGCACAATAAAACGGCTAAAATATTTAATCACACGTTCTTAAAAGTAATGAATGATACAAATTTTCTAAAAATTTTAAGTGAAAAATATCTTTGAAAGGTAAACTTGCCTCGATATTTCCCTTTTAAAGCATTTAACTTATTTAAATGTAAATATTATCAAAGTTTTCTTATGTGTTGTTAGATAAATTTTAGTATCATAAGTTAAAGTTCTGATTTGAAGGATCTTATTCGTCGAAATGATATATTAAATTATATCACGCCCTAATGATCTGACATTTTAAATATTTTTCCATGTTTCGTCTTATTCTTGTAAGTCATTATCAAATAAGATTTCTCTCTCTCTCTCTCTTTCTCTCTCTCTCTCTCTCTCTCTCTCTCTCTCTCTCTCTCTCTCTGTCTCTCTCTCTCTCTCAACTTTTTGCTCTGTATGAAACCTGTATATTTTACATACACAGCTATGTTAAACTGCATTGGACTACACTCCTTTCCTGCTTGCCATATTTATCTTAAGGACGTACCAGCTACTGGATACTAATATGTCAGCATAAAACAGAAGGTTAATTAAGAAAGCTCAACGCAATGATCACGCATTTTTCTTCCTTTTCTTAACAAATCGATATTACGGTATGTTAATTATAATCCTGTTTTTTGAAAATCATTTGCATAATATAACTCAGTGAAATTTGTCTACTCGCAAATGTTATTAAACTTGATCCTGCTGTCAGGAAATTTCAGGAGGAAATAAATCATCCATGAAAAAGTTTAATATTCCATAAAAGGCGTCATCATTTATAAAATTCATATTTTACAGGGGAATGTGTGTGTGTGTGTCTGTGTGCGTGTGTGTGTGTGTGTTGGGAGGTTATTAAATGAAAGCTAATTGTGAAATCATGTTTGCTTGATATGGTTATCCGGAAAGGAGATTGGATTGATCAAGGCATGCACTAATACATTTTGAAACAAATACCATATTTAATGTCGAATATCAACCATTTATCAACTATGTGATATGCAGAAATATTACACAATATTATTATTTCTGATTGATTTCTTGAAATCTATATACGAGTCAGGTTAAAATTCTAATCATTTATATTCATATAACACAGGATACATGTACAAGGTGTACATTATGACAATTAATATTTATAATATAACACATGATATATTTACAAGGATAGTGTAAATTACGACAATAAATATTTATATAACACAGGAAATCTATGAGTCATGTGTCAATTGTATTTATTATTATTTGTTTAACAAGACATTCGAGATGAGTCAGGTGTAAATTATGTTCATGTTCATCTGTATAACACATATTTTGTAGCAAGCACATAAATAATGTTGATTTTATCATTTGATCACAAAGACGGGTCAACCGCTTTTTATCATCGGTTTTTGAGGTATAGCTACAGATGTGCAGCCAACGTACACTGTTTGGTATGCATTTTTCCATGTTGTTCCTGATTTAAGAAGTATCTTTTTCAGTAGACGTATTTCGTCGCATTCTATTTTCGTTATGTCACATCCGATGCAGGTTTTACACTTACACCTAGATTGCAAAATCTGTTTCGGCCATCTTTCTTCACTGTAAGTCATCTCCAGGTACCAGGGGCAATTAGCACGATCCTGCACGAGTGGTGACTCTGTCTTATTCTCAAAAGGGCAGTGCCTACTAGAGAGCGGATATTTCAAAACTGTAGACTCATCGAGAAATATGTTATTTTCTTGGTTCTGCACTCGATCTCGTACTGACTGTATTTGAGAGAAAGAATCATCTAATTCAGACTGTCCACCTCCTGCGGACCAACACATGTATTTCTCCTGCACATCTTTGGGTAGTGCATCTGAACAGTTTGTCTCCTGCTTTGTATATTTTACATATAGGATAAATAACAAGAAATATCTTCTGATGACTATTGACTTTAGTGAATCCATAGTCATCTAACTTTTTAGCTCTTTGCCAACGGTTGCTAGTATTTCGATTCAACAATATTGTGTTGTTTAGTTTTAACATTTCACCGTAGACCTGTGTCAGTTTATATCTTTAACGTATGGATTTTCTCTGCGTAACTGTATTTTTTAATGAAAAAACACAAGATATACTAGCATTATTGACAACGTTTAACATTGACCTTATGTTTAATTCCGTCTAGTCACCTATCTTTCCGCTTCTAACAACAATAAGTATTTCCTATTAAGTTTCAAAACAAGGAAAATACGCCATGATATCCTTTCATTGAGTTCATCTTTCATAAATTTTGTAAATTACCTGATATGACAATTCAATGCCAAAAACATTTAATTTATTTAAGACTGCTCAATAGCATTTCTGTAGTTCTTGTTGTTGTAGTTTTCATTAACATGCGGTCACAAAGAGGATATTGAAAGCATAACATAACCCCACCTACATGCGGATGACGACACCTTAAGGATACAAACCTGTATCATATAATGGACTAGAAACGTAATGTTTTGTGAAATGTTAGGAAGTAACATTGGCGGTAAAATGCTGCTAACAATGGCTTATGAAACAGATCAAATGGGTCATTTCGTTCCTTAAATGCAATCATATAAAAAAAATATGCTTGGCTGAAAAATTTGCAATTGCAACAAAACTTTAAAAAATATTTACATCGTCTGTTTAATTATGACATGTGACTGATTTGGTAAAAATTTTATAGCAAGAAGTGAAATATCAAGTAAAGGAATTATCCTGCACAATGTTCTAATCTCTTTGTTTTGTATCATCCAGCATACTGCTTTTTTACGAAGGTATATCCATTTCTGAACGGTGTATTTTCATGTCTTTCACGTTAATTTCATGAATGACATGGCGACACGACTTCGTATCCGTTGATAAAGGGTATATTTTCACATATTCAAATAACCAAAGGTTTTGCTGACTTTACAATTTCATTGATTGCACTCATATGTGGATAGTACAGCTCCATAATTTCATAACCTCAGCACAGACTTATAATTTCATTGCATGTACAGGACTTACAACTTCAGTGCATGAACAGAACAGTCTCATATATGGTAATGCGAATAGATCAATATGTATGTTGTCAGAATATTATACATGTAATTCATGATATTCGTATCCTAAACCCAATCGATCTAATCTTGTTAACACCGTATATACCCAAGTAAAGTAGCATATAATGACGCCTAATCCTCCTAATAGTTATAATAACTTATTAAAGTAAAAATAACATTCATGAATGTCTTCGCTGTCATTGTTTGTTATGCACGCGATTGTTGCATGATTTGCTTATGTTTTTTTGTTTGTTTGATTAGGATTTTTAACGTAGCTTTGACAATTTTTCAGTCATATCGCTATGAAGTCTACAGTGAGGCAGTTTATAGTGATGTCTAGCACTGGGGCATCATGCCAGAGACATGTAACATGATGTCCCACCCAGCTACATTATACTGACACCAGACCGATCAGTCCTAACACTAACCTCTTGATGCTGAACGCCAAGCGAGGCAGCTGTTGGTACCATTTTTGTAAGTCTTTAGTATGACTCGGCCGGGGATCAAACCAATAACCTCCCGCTGCCGAGGCTGACGATCTAACCACTTGGCAACCTGAGCGGTTGCAATCATCTAAAAACAAATGCTTGGTTGAAACAAATTAAATAATTTGCATACTGTTTGTGCAATTGCAAAAAACTTTAAAAAAATATTTACATCGTCTGTTTAATTATGACATACGACTGATTTGGTAAAAGTGTATAGCGAAAAGTGAAATAACAAGTAAAGGAATTATCCTCCACAATGTTCTAATCTCTTTGTTTTGTATCATCCAGCATACTGCTTTTTTACGAAGGTATATCCATTTCTGGACGGTGTATTTTCATGTCTTTCACGTTAATTTCATGAATGACATGGCGACATGACTTCGTATCCGTTGATAAAGGGTATGTTTTCACATATTCAAATAACCAAAGGTTTTGCTGACTTTACAATTTCATTGATTGCACTCATATGTGGATAGTACAGCTTCATAATTTCATAACCTCAGCACAGACTTATAATCTCATTGCATGTACAGGACTTACAACTTCAGTGCATGAACAGAACAGTCACATATCTGGTAATGCGAATAGAGCAATATGTGTCATGTTCTCAGAATATTATAATTCATGATATTCTTATCCTAAACTCAATCGATCTAATCTTGTTAACACCGTATACCCAAGTAAAGTAGCATATAATGACGCCTAATCCTCATAATAGTTATAATAACTTATTAAAGTAAAAATAACATTCATGAATGTCTTCGCTGTCATTGTTTGTTATGCACGCGATTGTTGCATGATCTGCTTATGTTTGTTTGTTTGTTTGATTAGGATTTTTAACGTAGCTTTGAACATTTTTCAGTCATATCGCTACGATGTCTACAGTGAGGCAGTTTATAGTGATGTCTCGCACTGGGGCATCATGCCAGAGACATGTAGCATGATGACCCACCTCAGCGCCGGATTAAGCACCGTGGAGGCCCATAGGCAGTCAAACTTTTGGGGCCCCAGACCCACGGTCACGGTCTCATGGGGGCCCATAAAAGTCGCGGGGCCCATAGGCAGTTGCCTACTCTGCCTAATGGGTAATCCGGGACTGACCCACCTAGTTACATTATACTGACACCAGGCCGACCAGTCCTAACACTAACCTCTTGATGCTGAACGCCAAGCGAGGCAGCTGTTAGTACTATTTTTGTAAGTCTTTAGTATGACTCGGCCGGAGATCAAACCAACAACATCCAGCTGCCGAGGCTGACGCTCTAACCACTAGGCAACCGGAGCGGTTGTCTGCTTATGCAACTCTATCATTATAGTATTATTGTCATTATACAAATTAGGTTGAACACTATAAAGATTCTATTTTATTTTCCAATGTAGATTCAGGGAATGTTCTCACAATGGTGGTTGTTTTTTATTTTTATTTTGGCGACCAAACTGACAACCTAGCGAAAACTGTGGCAACCGACTTTTCCCAAGTTTAAGATGAAATATTCCTTGTCGATGAAATTCACCTTAATATTCTAGGCAAACAAAGTCAACCAATTCGCCTTGCCACAATGCGTCGCCTACCACCCACCACACTCCTTTTGTCTGATTTCAATCAGTTTATGTTCTCATCAGATTTACGGGGTTTACTTACAAAACGTCTATTTATATAAGACCAACGATAGGAAATTGCATACAAATCACTTTTGGGTGCCTAATTTTGTAATTTCTGGTACCTTCAAACATGCACCAATTTACGAACTTTGACACCGACCATATACTAATGCAGCTCCGCAGAAAGTTAATTATATCCCAATTTTTTTTTCCACCGAAAACCAAATTATTTGTCTTTAAAGTGTTGTTGAGACAAAAAGCTATAAGAAAATTAATGCATTTATAATATATTTCAACTGAATAAATGACTTGATTTGCTTTGCATTATATATATATATATATATATATATATATATATATATATATATATATAAGAATGAGAAACTCTTTATGTGATGATCATAATGAATTCAGTTTTATCATCATTGATCTACAGCTAGTTACGTGTCAACCATGATATCACATTGGATAAATGCGTCTCTACGCCTTGCATGCTAACATCAACAACAACTGAATGGTTAGATTTGTATATGTGGCGACCATCGTTGTGGGTGTGGAGTGTAATTATGGTTGGGGTGTTATGCTCCAAATATTTTATTTATACTATTATACAAAGTCCACCCCAAGCTCGATTTTGAAGGAAGTGAAATTAGTTATTAAGAAAGGTAAAGTTCCGATCCCCCAGCCAGTTATGCTGACAGTCAAATTATTGAGTACACAAATGGTAAAATTCAAATGAATACAAATTTAGTACAACTCAAGAATCAAATGATAATAATTTTCCAATCACTCTTCTTTCTCTCGACCCTGTAAAAGCCTACTGCGTCGCTTAATATGTAGTGTGAGATAGCTTTCCACCTGTCGTATCCTACTTATCTGTGTATTCTATCATATTTCCAATTCCTTCTCCTTTTCCACCCGACTAGCACCTTCTTCACTTTTCCTCCTCGACTCAACCCTGACTACTTTGTCGACTCTGACTGTTCTGCTAGTCTCACTTCCGTCTCTCTTCCTCAAGACTCTTGACTAATTATACCGGAAGTCTGTCCCCTAAAAGCTTCATGTAGAAATACAACGACGATAGCATATTTCCTTTGCCATCTCGTCTCACACTAGCCAATAATCAATCATCAGATAAAGTCTATTACATTTTTCGGTCACATTCGTGCACATCGAAATACACATACATTCTTGTATGGGAAACAAC
Organism: Unio pictorum; assembly: GCA_030141615.1. Classification (NCBI taxonomy): domain Eukaryota; kingdom Metazoa; phylum Mollusca; class Bivalvia; order Unionida; family Unionidae; genus Unio; species Unio pictorum. The sequence goes on along the minus strand of JARLTB010000162.1, from coordinate 2,343,188 downwards.
GTCATAATAAAGACACGGTATCAGGTACTTGTCATGCAAACATCAATAAATTGCATCATATCAGGATATACATCCATAGTCTCATTTTAATGAGAGATACCACAACAATCACTCGTATTTCTGTACATTATACTCCTACAAAGTCTACACATATATTCAAATATCCCTATTCTGATATATCCATACATTCATATTAACTAATGTTGCACAATGCACCATTTTCCAAGATTACAATTCAATTCAACAGTTGCAAAATCTAGAATATCACACGATCAAATGCATCAGTTTACAATGAAGTAACCAAATAGTGAATTACAATATTAATTCTGACCACGAGCTAGCAATCTACATAATTCTTTACATATTCATAGCTAATTTCTCAAATACGATGTTAATTGAACACTACAAAGGTAATTCTGAATACTAACGATTCTAGTAATGAAGTATACGTACTGAATATAATTCCAATTACAATGCCCTAGTATGCTGCAACAAGCATGCAAATAACTTCCTCACCTTAATAAAGTTTCTCTTTTCTTAAAATGTCATAAGTTTTCTCGTCAAATTACGAGTGGCTTCCTCTGAATATTGCTTTATCCTGCCAGCACGGTGTTTTGGCAATTACTAAGTTCCTAGCTCGAAAATACTAAATTAAATTCGGATTGAAATGGTGAATACACCTATCTCAATTGTGATTGTTTGTCGATTCTACCCTGCTATATTTAGCTTAGCAGACAATGCCCCTGGGCTGTCTGTCAACATGCGGAGATTTACAACACTAATAAGGGTCCTTTGCATTTTAACAAAGCGTTCGATGTCCACGTGCTACTATTCACATCCAATAAAGCTGGGTGCTCGTACCCTTCAACTATAGCCGTGGGGTCTAACATATATACATGGCTTATAACTATTCCTTTGGTCCCATTACTTTCGCAATAGCGGTCAGGGCAACATGACAGTATATTTGGGTGTCAACAGCATATCAACGCAAAATTGGTGAGACACAGTATAACTATCTATATCACTTGAGAGTGGCTGAGTGTATACAATGAAAAAATAGGGCCAAGTTCACCAACCTGTGGAACCCCAAAACACATTTCAACTTAGCTAGATTTTTTTCAATTTACGGACACAATTTGCTTCTTGTCGACTTGAATCGTGGCACGACTCTATTGTGATTGATAAATACATGCTGGAGACGGTGAAGTAATATATCATGGTTTATTGTGTCAAATTTTGCAGAGAGGTCAAAGAGTGTGAGAACTCTCCTCTTTGCACTTTTCTGAGCTGTTAACTGCTTTTGGAATGGTAGTTTCTGTACAAATAAGATGTTGATATGCAGACTGTAAACTACTAAAAGGATTGTTTAAAATTCAGACGAGATATAAATTGGAACGAATAAACCCACAACGTTTTCTAAGAGTTTTGACAGGTTAGAAACAGGGCGGTATTTTTTAAACATTGATAGGGCCAAACGTTAATTTATTCGACAAAGGTTTTTCAATGGCGGCTTTGAAAAACGATGGGAATTCCCCGGACGAGAGAAAATGATCTGCATAATCTGAGCAATGAACAGTGATCGATATATATATATATATATATATATATATATATATATATATATATATATATATATATATATATATATATATATATATATATATATATATATATAATTACCTTTGCTTTCTCATCGAACAAAAGTACTTTTCTTAATCTTAAAATGGTAAGAATCTACACGGTGTCAAACAATATGGCTAGGTACATGATGTAGTATAAGAAAACATCTGAAAAACATTAACCGTTTTCGGCTTTACATCTTTCAACAGACAAAAGCTTTGAATCCCTTTGTATTCTATATTTAATAGCTGTATATTTATTGTATTTGTCACTGCATCACTCTATTAAGTCAAACAAAATCGCGTTAGAAATGGGATTGGAAGACATCCCGTATTGGAAATCTTAATCTTGGATAATGTTTAACTGCAACTAGCCAGAAGTGGTGTCATCAGCTTTGATATATATGAGACCCAGAGCAGGGAATTTTTAAGGTCGTGGAAATGTATGATAGCGTATCTGTATAGGTTTCAGAAACAGTATCTTACACTGAAGACAAGGAAAATGACCGCTGCTTTCTCATAGAACAATTTGAACTATATACTTCACTTCTGGAATTACTGAGCTTTGTAACTATTTATGAGGTTTCAATGAAGACAAAGAAAAGATAAGTTGTGTTGTTGTTGTTATTGTTTTTAGTGTATCTTTATTCTTTGTCATGAGGATCATGTAAAACAATATACAGATTATATACAACAGAAGTAATGTTATATGCATTATCGATGTATTCAGCCAAAGTGATATGTAAAATACAAAGTCTCTGTGAAATACACAATATGGTTAACACAAACATTCGTTCCTATTTTCAAAATGAAACCTGCACATGCCAGAGAGAGAGAGAGAGAGAGAGAGAGAGAGAGAGAGAGAGAGAGAGAGAGAGTATAGCACAATGTTGGTGTCATTTTGCATTTCAAAACTTATCAGTTACGGTACAAAAAGTGCAGTATATTTTGGAATTTTGCGAGAAAACAAAGAAGCAATAATAAGTAAAAAAAAAACAAAACGAAGGTGCAAATCTTACCAGTTGTATAAAATGCTGAGCGCGAGACCATTCAGTAAATGCATTATTATTATTATTACACCACTAACTTCAAGAGACAAGTGGAGAGAACTGGTCAGATGTTCAGCAGCACATCGCCTCGAAGACCACTTTAAGTTAAGAGACTGATGATGATAACTTTAAGAGTTGACATCCGTTTTACATTTATTACCAGCACACTGCACTCATTGTCAGTACGTAATTATGAAGGAAAATCCAACCCAGTTTAGTTATGTAAGGCATTTTACGACAAAGCAAGTTAAGTTGTTTATTTGGTACCGACGTTTTGTAAAGCGCTTCGCCAGTAGTAGGATAATGGTAGTGACTCCGGAAAGCTAATAAGTGAGCCACTGCGGCTTCTAAATTCGACACATATATTTCTATATTTACAGATTGTCACAGATATCTGCAAAATGAAACACTAAACACTTCTGACAGTAGCAATTGCCCTTTAAAAAAATGTGCATATTAAACGATAGTTTTATTTTATCGTTGATAAAACGTTTTTAAGCACGGATAACTCAACACTCGGCCTGCTTTAATAGTTCTTACGAAAACATGCTCTTAAATTTCCTGTAGAAATATATGAACGAATGTGCATATAGCAGTTTTTCTTTTAATGAATGCCCTTTCCTTTTCGATGGACACAACCGCGTCATTAATAAAAAAAATTGACTTTAACTTTAATTTAATTTTAAGTATTAATTTTTATTTATTTTATGTTAAATTATTATTTTTTCTCAGAGATTTCTGACAGTCTAATGCTTATTGACCAATAAGGAATCGGTACAATGAGCAAATTGCTCATGCACATTCTCCGCCATGCACACACTCGATCTGCACATACCAGTTTCTACAGATCTTTTTAGATTCAACTAATGTAGTTATGTGAGAAGGCTTGCCAGTAGCTTCTCGTGGGTCGGTGGTTCTTTCCGGGGGTTCTCCCGGGTTCTTCCTCCACCCATAATACTGGCCGCCATATATAGCCTATGGTGTGCTGAGAAAATGGCGTTAAACCCTTCAACAACAACAACAACAACAACAACAACAAATCTTTTTTATATATAAAGAAACCAGACGTTATTATCAACGAAGCATGATAATAAACGGGTGAGATTTATATATGCAAAAAAAAAAATCAGTTTCCTAATATAAGTCTTTGTGTAATAAGAAGTACATAACAATCATGATATTTACACCTAGGTGCTGGAGTTGGTTTTATGTAATGGTTTTATGTAAGTTACATGTAACTTGAATCTTCAATGTGATGCACTGGAACTGAACTTTGTTACAAGGGATTAATCTGAGTCGGTTTTACCGTTGGCGAGGTTTTGGCACGTCAACGACCTTATTTCTTGACTAAATTACACATGAACAATAAAACCTAGACAATGAAATCTTAAAGTGTAAAGAACGCATTAGGCATTATTAAATTTTATTTGTATATGTATACTTTAGCTTTCCTGACTTTCGCATTATCAACAAAATATAATATATAAACAAAAAAACAAAACAATAACACTGTGTTTTTTTTATCCAATTATACGATCAAAGTTTCTTTTTTTCCATTTGTATTTACTTGACATCCTTTTTTATTAGTATGGACTATATAAGTATAGAACCTATCATTCTTAAATATGAAATATGAATACAGGACTGGACAGTTGACTTATTCTATGCTACTAATTCGCATATTTGTAATTATCCAGAAGCTAGTAAGAGAGAGAGAGAGAGAGAGAGAGAGAGAGAGAGAGAGAGAGAGAGAGAGAGAGATGCTTAAAAGTCAATCGTGTTTCATTTTGATTAACTTCATAACTCAAACCGCGTACACTCGAGTATCATGGTTCACTTGAAGTCATGTATTGGTTATAACTATACAAATACCATTTAAAACTTTAAACTTTGTCGTGTTAGCAGACAGTCAGTATAGTGTTGCATGTATCAAGGACGAGAGTATTGGAACTAAGCTGTACGATTAGAGGATTGGCTAGTAATTCCTTGTTTCGAGACGATCCTCAACCAATCATATAATACTGTACTGAAAATCAGGTTTGATATCGTCCTACATAAATATAAAACGATACTGCTATAAACTTTATTCTGCGTTGGTTCTAAGTTGATTAATGCTATAAGTGTCCGTTTTTGTTGCATTAATCTTAATGCTAAAATATCATACGATCGAATTCAACTGAACAAGAGAGAGAGAGAGAAAAAACTTGCTCATAGAAATGTCTTAAAACGCAAGACTTGTTCACGACAAAATTTAAAGAGAAATTAAAGTCTATTACACGATAGTTTCTTTTTTTTTTTGATTTATTGAAATAAAACAAGATTAGCACCGGCAAGATTTCAGTAGCATATTTCAGGTAATCTGGTTGTAGAGAATCAGAATCAAAGACGGTTTTAAAATTCATCAATATTATCATTAATCTCGTGAAATGTATCTCTATATGCAATTTATATCGTTTTCAAGTCAGCCAATATTTAACGTTCGAGCTTGTTTTGGGGGTGGGGGTGGAGTGGGTTTCCAGTTTTGGCCTTTACTTGAATTAAGTATCTCACAACAATAACTTTGTCGCATTACAAGCAACGTCTTGATGCCCTGTCACGTTACCCACATCATTGGCTCAAGAAGAAAGTTTTCCAGTCTCTGCCAAAAAACTCGTTCAAACATGAAATAAGATCTTTTCTTTATAAGTTCTTGACATATTATTGATCCATATATCTATTGTGACAGATAATCTTATACTGGGCCCTGAATTGCATCATCTCGTATACAAATGAAGGTACTATACAGGGAAAATAATTTTGATTTGAATTACGAGTCGTATGGCTTGATTGCTGACTGACAGGGATGGCAAGTGTAATAATAAGTGCCGGATGTGTATTTGTGATATAAAAGGGATAAAAGGAAATAAAACTGGAGTAAAAATGCAATGGAAGCACAAAACAGTGGTATTGTGCGAGAAACCGAACAACTTTCTGGGAAAAAAAAACAGATATGTACGAGGAAAACGAAGTAAATATATTAGTTCAAATAAGTGGGAACACTTTTGGCTTTGTGAATGGAAACATATTTACAGTCAACAGTAACTGATAAAATTTAAGACACATCATAACAAGGATTTTTGAAAATAGCATCTTTGATTATAACTTGTTATACGAGTGTTTAAAAAAAATATAAATTCAAAATTGAGAATATTATCCGGTCTTTGTAAATTTTGTTTCTATAGCTTAAACAGCCTAATGTTTATTCGTTTGTATGTTTATACTGTCAGACTAATTTTAAACTACGCAAGCAGCCTTTGCAAATTTACTTCAACATTTTTGTTTTATTTTTTCAGTCATTAGAAATAAACAAGTTCGGCAATATCTATATTTTTGATTATTTTAAAATCGAATTTGTATACTTTCCTGACTGCACAATATTTCATTTAAAGGTAAATTACATGGCATTATATATTGCGTCATTTAGCAATGGGATCAAACACCGTAAAATTTGAATTCATGCAGATATTTGGAATTTAAAATTATATATGATTGTACAGGACTTAATCATGAAATTTAAACACACAAAGTTTTCGAAAATCGAAAATAAATATTATTTGTCAGTATAGTTCATCTCCTTGAATTTGTTTTTAAAAAAATGTCCGCGTTGTCCAAGATCTACCAATGCCCATGGTCTCTCTGATTTTTGTCAATAGTGTGCATCCTTAATTTGTATTGGTAGTTCAGACTAGATTTGTGAGTATTTAGTTTCTATTGATAATTTAGGCTACATGTGTATATGCGATATCGTTGTTCATGAGGTAAAAATGTGCATTGTGATATTGTCAATAGTGTGCGTTCTTAGTTTGTATTGATATTTATGCATAGATGTATGCGTCCTTAGCTTCTGTTGATAGTTCTTGCTACAATCGTCAATGCGTAATCTTTGTTCATATAGTACTAATGTCCATGGTCTCCGTGATATCCGTCATATTGTCTCTCAATAGTGTGCGTCCTTGGTTTTGTATTGATAGTTCAGACTAGATGTATAAATACGTCTTCGTTGTTCATGGCGTATCAATGTCAGCAGTATCAATGATTTTATCAATAGCTAGTGTCCTTAATTTGGATTGACTGTAAAGACTTGACTAGATGTGTAAACATGATCTTGTTGGTCATGATGTACCAATGTCCACGGTCTCCATGATTATGTCGAAATTGTACGTCCATAGTTTGTACTGATAGTTGAAACTAGGAATGTAAATAAGTCTTCGTTGTCCATAACATTCCAATGTCCACGATATCCGTTTTTAGCCAGTAGTATACATCCTCAATTTGCATTGATATTTTAGAGCATATACTTTTTGTATTTCGGCACTGATGTTTAGGGTCTATTCTGTTTGCATTTAGGCACAGATCTTTGGGGTCTATGCTGTTTGCATTTACTGATCTGTATTGTCTATTTAGGGTCTGTACTATTTGCATGTTGGCATGGTTGTTCAGTGTCTATACTGTTGGTATTTAGGCACTGATCTGTATTGTCTGTACTGTTTGTATTTAGGCACAAGTCTTTAGGGTCTCTGATGTTTATATTTAGGCACTAGTCTTTAGGGTCTGTGCTGTTTGTATTTAGGCACTGGTCTTTAGGGTCTGTGCTGTTTGTATTTAGGCACTGGTCTTTAGGGTCTGTGCTGTTTGTATTTAGGCACTGATCTTTAGGGTCTATACTGTTTGCATGTAGTCACTGATCTTTAGGGTCTGTGCTATTTGTATTTAGTCACTGATCTTTTGTTCTCTCTGTCTGTTCATCACATTTTTTGTTTGTTTCCAGAGTCCAACCCATTTCCAGATATCCCTTTGAAACTAGGTATACACATTACATTTAAGATTCAACTGTTCCTTTTGCAATTATTTGATTTCAGAATTGTTTACTGTTTTTGTTCACCTGTCAATTATTCACACTTTGTATTTTAGGCAAAAATAAAAACTCGTTTAAGATATTTGAATGGAATACACAAATCACAAAATTTATCTAAACATTACACTAAAACAGTGAGTGCACATTATTTACACTTTACTTTGCCAGTTTGCTTGCTTTACACCTTTCACTTTGCTTTGCAAGTGCACATGCTTTATGCTTTACAATTCACTTTTAAGTTATGGTTTTTTTTGTGTACAGTGATGCTTGAATTATGCTAACTTTTGATAGTTAGTTTACCTTGTGATGTACATGCATGATGAGCATCATTTCTTTTGCAGGTATTAATACCTAAAATGATGATGATGATAATGATGATGATGATGATGATGATGATATTATTATTGTTATTATTATTATTATTATTATTATTATTATTATTATTATTATTATTATTATTATTATTATACCATTTCTATAGTTATATTAAAACCTGAGGAAAAATTCTTTAGAAATAAAACTTAGAGAAGACCTGAAAACAAAACAGAATTTGTCCAAGATTTCAATAAAATGTTCTGAAACAGATAACATTAAGATGAAAACTATTTTCATCTTCATACACCTGCTTAGATAGTGCAACTAAATACACATTTAGCAGTGTTCCCTCATTATGACACTTCATGGAGAAAGTATGCCATAATACGACATTCTCTCATTGTAAGGATATTCATTATAACACTATTCTTGTTACAAGGCATGTATGGTCATGGATCCAACTTCATTATGTAAAAGTAATATTATATTACAATATATGTCATTATAAGTGGGTCTCACTATAAGGTGGTGTACATTATGGTTTCATGGACAGTATTGTAATGATGGAATATTATATTGTTACGGTCATCTTATGCTGGGGAACATATATCATTCAATCTGTTCACTGGGATTCATAACTGTACCTGTATTATTTAGTGACAGTGTTGTAATGAGGTGTTTATAGAGGGGGATCACTGTATAATGGGATCCATGACTATCTCAGTATTGTATTAGGAATTGTATCATACTGGATCACTGTATAATGGGATCCATGAATATCTCAGTATTGTATTAGGAATTGTATCATACTGGATCACTGTATTATGGGATCCACGAGTATCTCAGTATTGTGTTAGGAATTGTATCATACTGGATCACTGTATAATGGGATCCATGAATATCTCAGTATTGTATTAGGAATTGTATCATACTGCATCACTGTATTATGGAATCCATGAGTATCTCAGTATTGTATTAGGAATTGTATCATACTGGATCACTGTATAATGGGATCCATGACTATCTCAGTATTCTATCAGGAATTGTGTCTTACTCGATAACTCTATTATTGGATCCATGACTATCTCAGTATTGTATCAGGAATTGTATCATACTGGATCACTGTATAATAGAATCCAGGACTATATCAGTATTGTATCGGGAATTGTGGCATACTGGATCATTGTATTATGGGATCCATGACTATCTCAGTATTGTATCAGGAATTGTGTCATACTGACTTGCCTTATAGTGAGGGATTACTGTATAATTGGATCAATGACTCTCACAGTATTGTATCAGGAATCGTGTCATACTGACTTGCTGCATAGTGAGGGATCACTGTAAAATGAGATGTATGACTATGCCTGTGTTGTATCTGGAATTGTGTTACACTGATTTACTTTAATGAGAGGGATCACTGTATAATGAGATCCATGACTGTGCCTGTGTTATATTAGGAAATGTGTTATTTTCATCTGCGTATAGAGTGGGATCACTGTATAATGGATAATGGTATCCATGATTATATCTGTGTTGTATCAGGGATTCATGTTTTATTTTGAAAGGGATCACTTTGAACAGGGATCCATGGCTATGCCTGTGTTGTATCATGGAATGCATTATACTAAGGTGTACTATAGGCAGGTATCACTATACTTAATTATATATTTTCAGTGTTCACCCAGCTGTGAAGAGTGTAGACCTACATCAGGTGCTTATAGCAGGTCATGGTCTGATCTCAGTGATAGACTCTGATCTGTCAGTACTTTTCAAGACAACTGATTGTGTCTATGCAGATGGTTTCTTGTGTTTGCTGTACATGGGGAGATATGAGTTAAAGGTTCCATGAAGAAACTTAAAATTGCTATTATTTGCCTACCAGTCAAGTCCATCACAAATTGCATAGACCCAGATCTACCGTCATATATTGTACAAGTGGATCTGGGTCTCTGCAATATGTTAGGAGTAACCAGTAGAAGAAACAACATAGACTTTAATCTGCCAGTGAATTATTTCAAAGCATATCAGGGTCTATGTTATTTACAGTTGAATGTGACTTGTACATGACTATATTTGGTGCTTTGAGAATAAAGTACACCATCAGCTCATAAATGGGACCACAATACAGCTTTATATCTCTGTTTATGATTAGTATATTTATATTACAGTAATATTTTTAGACATTGTTGAAAAAAAAATGTTTTGGTATGCAAGATTTTCTTATCACAGATTGTATGGCACACAAAATAAGCATTGGTCAAGGGTAATTTGTCATTGAAATCAGCATGTATATGCACGGTAACTTGTTTGAATTGAAAAGTGAAATGCAAATATTATTTTATTCTTCTTTAGTGGTAGTTTGTAATGCATTATTTCAAAAGATGTAAATGGATCATTCTGTAGAAAGATAAGTCCAGCTTAATATTGCTCTAAAATGATTTAAGAATAATTTTCACATAGTTCAATACTTCATTTCCACAGCTGTCTTATTAATACACTCACAAGCAACTCAGTGGACAAGCATTGCAAATTCTTTTGAGAAAAAAAGGAGGGGGCAAGGATTTATCAATTAGATTTTCTAAAATGTTTTGTTCAGATTTTGTAGAAATAGGATATGGTCTTATTATCAAACAGTGGATTATTATGTTAGGCCTGTGAGAACGGTTCATCTCAATGGGGTTATTATTTTAAGCCTGTGATAAGTTCATCTCATTGGGGTTATTATATTAGGCCTGTGATAACGGTTGATCTCATTGGAGTTATTATGTTAGGCAAATAGCTAACTGTTCATCTCATTGGATTTATTATGTTAGGCAAATAGCTAACTGTTCATCTCATTGGGGTTATTACATTTGGCCTGTGATAACTGTTCATCTCATTGGGGTTATTACATTAGGCCTGTGATAACCGTTCATCTCATTGCGGTTATTATGTTAGGATTGTGATAACCGTTCATCTCATTGCGGTTATTATGTTAGGATTGTGATAACTGTTCATCTCATTTGGGTTATTATGTTTGGCCTGTAATAACTGTTCATCTCATTGTGGTTATTATGTTAGGCAAATAGCTAACTATTCATCTCATTGGGGTTATTATGTTAGGCTTGTGGTAACGTTTCGTCTCATTGGGGTTATTATGTTTGGCCTGTCATTGAAAATGAATTTTTGTTAGGGGTGAATATCTACATTTTTTTATCTTCATAGTACATTTGACCTTGGCTCAAATGGATAAATAGATTTAACCTTCTTCAAAGTGGAATAAAACAACTGGAATATTGTATATAATAAAAACTTAAATTTAACGTCCATTGTGATAAATGTATTTTGGTCATTTTGCATCATATTCCATTATCAATACTTTTTCCATCAGATTAATATAGAGTTCCTGCTAATCTAAACATTTGTCTCCATTAGTAGATACCTCTACACATGAAGATATAAAGTCTGTGCTTGCTCACAATTTTCAGGCATTCAGAAACAAAAATAGACAGGAATTTATAATGAAGACGGTATTGTCATTGTCATTTATTATAGGTCATTGATTTTATTGCCTAATAATCCTAGGTCCAGAGAGAAGTTTATTGTTGTCACTAACTTGTGCTTATTGATGTATGGAAAAAATTCACAGGTAAATATCGGGGTAAAAAAACTGAGAAAGTTCATTTTCAGACACATTTATAGATGTTGAAAATACAGATGTTGAAAACCGCTCCATTTGCCTAGTAGTTAGAGCAACCACTTCGGAAGTGGGAGGTAGTGCGTTCAATCCCCAGCCAAGTCATACCAAAGACTTACAAAAATGGTACTAACAGCTGCCTCGCTTGACGCTTAGCATTAAGAGGTTAGTGTTAGGACTGGTTGACTGGTGTTAAGATAATGTGACTGGGTGGGACATCGTGCTATATGTCTGCGGCATGATGCTCCAGTGCTAGACATCACTATAAACTGCCTCACTACAGATATCATAGCGACATTACTGGATTGTTTTTAAAGATTTGTTAAAAATCAAAATCAAACAAACAAACAAACATTTGAATTAGGAAACATAAGTGATCATTTCTTATGATTTTAATAGATATTAAATTGTGAAATTTAAGAGGGAAAAAACCATTTAATTAGTGATAACAGGCTCATCTCTGCTTTCACTAGTTTCCAGTAGTTACCATTAACATTATTATGCAGGAAAGTCAGAGCATTCATAGCCAAGGCATGGACAGCTTCCTCCACGGCATGGAACAGATAAGCCACACCCTATGATGTCAATTAAACGATATAACCAGGTTAATTGCCAATTCCTGTGAATGGACCCTAGCTTCCCACCCCCGTCTTAGCCCCATTTTCAACCTAGGGTTTTAGTTTTGCAATCTTTTATCTTTACATGTGGATTTTTATCATTTAAAATGTGAATTTTTAATTAGTAGTATATGGTCAGTATTGTGATGAAAGACCATCTGCTTGCCTGCAATTATTTTGTAATGATAATAAAGGAAAACAATAATATTTTCATTACAAATTTTGTCTTTGATTTTGAATGCCAAAAATTGGTTAACAAGCACATGCTTTCTGTCCTGATATGTGGAAATATGGTTATAACAATAATGGAGGAACATGCTTGGATTAGCAGAACTGGTCATCTGTTTGATAGGATGATAATAAAACAATCTTTAAGAAGCATTCTGAACATGATTTGACTGAACTACCTTGTCATAAGACTGCACATATTTTCTATATTAACAAATTAAAAAAAATTCAACAACATATAATTTTCCAATATAAATTACATAATACACATTACTTTTAAAAATTAATTTCAAAGTATTTAATGATGATGAAGGTGATGTTCAAAAACTGGATACAAAATGTTTTGACAGTAATGATAATCTAATTGCCCCACAAAAGAGGGAGGGACAGAGGAACTTGGACTGTAAACCTTAATTCAGTGTTTCAGGGTCAAATAGCATACTGTATGTCATTCAAAGCCTAACACATGACAATACCTGTGGACCCCAACCTGTACTATCTCTGTGAAAATCATGTCATTTACAAGCATACTGGCAGCTTGTCAGACATTTATATCTAATAAGTAATATGAAAGACCAGTCTGATTACAACTATTCAAATCACTTGAATAATTTTCAAACCATTTTTATTTGTATTTTGAGTATGCAAATAAAAGAAATTAACAAAATTCACATAGGGTAAATAAACAACTTACATTATTTTGTTCTGTGCTAATAAGTTGGCAGTGGTTACCTTGCTCTTGCACTTTATGTTTTTGCCAGGCCTCAAGGACATATAATCTTACTCTATGGTCCTTTGTTCATTGTATATCTATCCATCAAATATTCTTGTTACCTTTTTACCACTTTGCAGGCTATGGTATTGATTCCGTTTTGATCAATAGTTGCTGATTTGGTAGAACCTGTTTCGAGAGACAGTCGGCTAAAGCATCATGTTCTCTCAAGACAGGTGTTGTCAAGAGATTTCATAATGCTATATGTACATTGAGAATCTGGCATCCCAGCAATTGCAATTGTCTTTCATGACTGGTTTTTATTATCAAGATTTCAAACCGGCTTGATCATTGAAATGTATTTGTACATGTGCTATAAACAGTTTTTAAATCACAGTTTTTAAGTCACTAGTACATGTACATTGAAATGTATGTGTACATGTGCAATAAACAGTTTTCAAGTCACTAGTGCATGTACATTGAAATATGTCTACATGCCCAATAAACAATGTTGTCACTGGTTCATATACATTGAAAGTCAAGTTGCATTGTGTATACATTGAAACATGTGTACATTCCCAATATTGACAAATGTATCGAATAATCAGTCAGAATGAATGTATGTTAAAAAAAATGGATCGTATATTTACCCTTGGTAAGGCAATTTAAATTGAAACACCTATTTTCATTTTCACTATTCCTTTATAGAATTAGGCAAGATGTATATATTCCTATAAAATTCATCATAGACTAGATCATTTTTCACCATGCATTGGCAGTAGTAGGTATTCTCTGTTTTCTCTGCTTGTGATTTCAGACAAGCAACACAAACTCTGCTCTGCTGTCTCACTATGACATGCTGATCTGGGTCTACACCCTTTCCAGTTATGGGGGTCTTGTACATTGGCAAATATGGTTAAAGCCGTATTCCCTGTATCTTTTGAAATTATGAGACTATTTAGCTTTCTTACCTGATTGTCTTTTGTTGCTATAATAACTTGTTTGCTTTATGTTCATTTTCAGGAGGCACAGATTATGTGATAGCAGCTACAAAACTTATGAATGGAAATACACTTATAGACAGTTTAGTTAATAAAAAAGAAATAACAAAATTGAATCCATTCTAACAATGAATGCGGAGATGAATTTTTTTCTTCTGTTGTGCAGAAATTCCTGCTGAAGCAATCGGAAAGTGAAGACAGAAATTTCTGTAGAATAGTATCATGAGATCGACAGAATGGCGGCACCGGAATCATAGGGAGTTAGAGAAAATGTATATCAACATAGATGTATTCTGGGATCATTTATCATGTGCCATTGCTGATATAGCATAAATTTCATAAAATTAGTTATAATTTGAATAAATGAATACCATTTTAATAGGATACACTGGATTCAATTATTTGTTTGTTTTTTAGGGTTTAACGCCATTTTTCATCACACGATAGGCTATACATGGCGGCCAGTATTATTGGTGGAGGAAGAATCCTGGAAACACCCCAGAAAGAATCACCAACCCACGAGAAGCTACTGGCAAGCTTTCTCACATAACTACATTAGCCGAATCTTAGATTCGAACCCACGCAGACAGAGGTGAGACGGCTGTGATCAGTAACGGATAGCACTTTAGACCACTCGGCCACTCAGGGCCCCTGGAATGAATTGTAATGTGTCGGGTATATAATTGTTATTCAAGCACATTAGTACTGTCTGCCATTGAAACTCGTACTTTATGGAGCAAAACATTTGTCTTTATTATAAATAAGATCTCCCATCTCTCCCATTTTTTTCACACCTTGTTGCTAATTTTGTATGCTTGATCACATGACTATGAATTGACTTAAAAAAGACTTTGATTTAATAATTTGGCAAGATGCCAAAAAATATTCCTCCATCCTGCTGATTTTTGGAAGGTATTGTCATGAAAGAGAAGCTACTTTTTAATTTAATTATTGTTTAATCATCAACAATAAAGTCATTAAGTCTTTTTTGTGTGTGTATTCAATGTATCCTGTATACACTTGTAACTGAATGAAGGGTAAACAACAGCTTACAGACATCTCAAGATCTTAAACTTTGATTATATACCAAAATTAATTGATTTTCTTTTTAGAGTACACTAAGTCTTGACGATTGTGTTATGAGTCTATACTCTTAAAATAAGTAACAGAAAAAAGGGAAAAGCAACAAGCTTTGCAAAATACAACAAATAATTTATTTTCCTAGAATACAAAATAAAAATTTAATTAAAAGGAACTTACAGTATTATGAAAAAATTCCAAATAATCATAGAATTACAGACTAGACTCAATTTCTAATAATTTAAAGCCTGGATGAAAATTCAGTAGAAGTCCAAATTAAATCCAGAACTAAAGGTGATGATGTGTCTGTCATAGCTCGTAGAGTGTTGATGTTCTAACAGTCTTTTGTTGAATCACAGTAATATAGATCATCATCCAGTCTCTCACCAATTGTATGCTGATGACACCCAAATATTTACATCTAGCCACCCAACTAAAGTTGATGCTACCATCCAAGGAGTAGAGATATGCAGTTCTGATGTTAATTCATAAATGACATGTAAGAAGCTGCAGATGAATGATGATAAAACTGAGGCCATTCTGATCACAACACAAAGACTTTCTCATTCACATCCTTCACCTCAAACTGTAAATATAAGCAACACCAACATTAAATTCACACAGTCAGTATGAAACCTAGGTGTTACTATATGCAAGACTGTATATCTTGAGATGAGACGCATCAGCTCCATTCCCAAATATCTTTCCATGGATGCCACTAAAACACGTTCATTAGTACTTTCAAGACTGTAACTCAGTTCTATCAGGTTCATATCAATATCTACTCCAAAAACTTCAAAAAGTTCAAAACATAGCTGGTTGGATCATCCTTAGAGTAACACAATCAGAGCACACCTCACCACTGCTCTGTACCTTACACTGGCTATTCATTCGATCCAGAATCAAACACAAAATTTGTTTTCCGTGCTACGTTTCACTGACTGACTCCAGTCCAAGTTACCTATCTGGCCTCACCCATGTGTACACACCAGCAAGATACTTATGCTCCTCTTCTGACAATTGTATACTCATTATTCCCACTTTGAAAACGAAGTCATATGGACAACATTCTTTTGCATACCAGGGACCAGCAATGTGGAACAAAATGCCCATTGAAATTGGACATAAAGACACAGACTGGTTCAATACATCAGGTGGAGTATCAAGGCTGTCTCTGTCACCCACGCTTTTCAACATCTACTTAAAATTCATCATGAGTAGAGCCCGTGGAAAACCACTGGGACAGTCGGCATTGGAGGGTGTAACATCACCAACCTATGCTTTTCAGACAACATTGGTGGGCTGGCATGCAGTGAAGTCGAGGTTGCCACCTCAGTGAAGAACCTGGATGAAACATCTTCTACATTTGACATGGAGATAAGCGCTGAGAAGACGAAACTGACAACAAATTGTGGCAAACAAATCTCAACCAAGATCAAAGTCAGAGGACAGGAACTGAAAACAGTGGGCCAGTTCAAATATCTTGGTTCCATTTCACCAAAGAGGGATCAAGAGCAGAAATTTTGTCACCAGCAGCACAAACAACGGTAGCTATATCAAAGCTAAGACGCATCTGGAGAGAAGAATATCTGTCTGAAAACTAAAATCAGACTGTTGAGAGCTAGTCATCTCAATCTTTCTGTATTCTTGTGAGGCCTTGACTTTGACAGCATAATTACAATGAAGAATCCAGGCAACATCCTTGCCATTTCTTACATGGACAACATCACAAATGAAGAAGTGAGTAATACCATCAGGCACAAAGTAGGCCATTATGAAGACCTCCTCACAACTGTCAAAAAGAGAAAGCTGAAATGGTATGGCCATGTCACTGGAGCAAACAGTCTATCCACAACAATGCTACAGTGCAGCGTCCAAGGTGGCAGAAGGAGAGGTAGACAGAGATATAAGTGGACTGACAACATCACAGAATGGCCAGGAAAAGTTTGGTGGAGACAGGCATTGGCAAATGATCGAGACAAGTGGAGGGAACTGGTCAGATTTTCAGCAGCAAAGTGCCTCAACATCCACACTTGGTCAAGACACATGATGATGATGACGATGATGATGATGATGATGATGATAGTGAACAGAGAGTGATTCCTTTAAAGATTGCTCTTAAAACTCACCTTTTTTGACTGCAAAAGAACAAACGTACAGACCTAATAATGTTTTCTACCTTAAATATTTTCAGCATTTTTTAAAAAGTTTTCTAATATCATGTTTTTTGTTGTTTTTTTTTTAGTCATATCATATATAAGTTGTACATTGCTTAGAGCTTTTAAAGATTAGGCGCTATAAAAAGTCCTTATTATTATTATTATTATTATTATTATTATTATTATTATTATTATTATATAATTACTGGTTTTAATTCACTAATAATTCCAGTGAATGTCTCGATTCAAGAATTTTATCAGAGCACTTTTTGAAATAACTTGAATTCAATAATTTGAAGAAAATAAAATCCAGCCTGAAATAATACTGGACACAACATATAATACAACTTAATTGTGCTAGAACTTAAAGCATTTCAAGACGTACAAATACAAAAAGTGCTGTCTAGTATTTCAACCCAGTGCCTGTAATGAACATTTTAAGATGTACATATACAAAATATACTTTCCCAAAGTTCAACACCATGTCTGTATGAAACATTTTTAAGAGGTACAAATGCAAAAGTACATTCCCAATGTTGTATGAAAGATTTTAAGATGTACAGATACAAAAAGTACATTTCCAGAGTTCACCCCAGTGTGTCTGTATGGAACATTTTAAGATGTAAAAATACAAAAAGCACTTTCACAAAGTTTATCCCCATGCCTGTATGGAACATTTTTAAGATGTACAAACACATAAAGTACTTTCCCAAAGTTCAACCCCATGTCTGTATGTAATATTTTATGAGGTACAAATACAAAAGGTACTTTCCCAATGTATGCTCCCATAGTACAATGAAACAGACCAACATCTTGTAGAATAATCCGAATGGAGAATTATTCTTCATGACACAGCTGTAAATCATGTCATATGACTTTGCAAACAATAATATTGGGAAAACAATACTTAATGCATAATACAGGTCACAATTTTGATATTTCCTATCGACAGTAAAAAATTGTTTTCTCTGCTTTTAAACATGAAGTGAAATATTTATGCAGTGAATGTTGTCTAAAATACAGGGCTATACAATGACAATGTCATGCAAAGAGTTGATGCTAGACAACTGACTACTGACATCAACAATATTTGGACAGCAGTTGCATTGCAATGAAGACAGTATATTTAAGTGTTGCAAATATTTTTGAGAAATTATATGTAGATCTTTAGAATGTATTAAAATTTTTCAAAATTTGACATGTAATTATACAAAAATAGATAGACTATGATATATTACTTCACCGTCTCCAGCAAGTATTTGGCATTCAGAATATAGCGTACAGTTGTTCAAGTCCCACTTAGTGAACAGGACACAAATTATATCTGCAAATGGAATACACTCCAGCCCAGTTGACGTATGTTGTGGTGTTCCACAGGGATCTGTTCTTGAACATGTTCTCTTCATTCTATCCACTCAGCCGCTCTCAAGTGTCATAGATCATCACCCAGTGTCGCACCAATTGTATGCTGATGACACCCAAATATACAAGTCTAGCCACCCAACTGAAGTTGATGATACCATTCATGGAGTAGAGAGGTTCATTTCTGATGTGAAATCATGGATAACATGTAACAAGCTGCAGATGAATGATGATAAAACTGAGGGCTATTCTGAGCACACCACAAAGACTTTCTCATTCACATCCTTTACCTCAGACAATAAATATCAGCAACACTAACATTAAATTATCACAGTCAGTATGAAACCTAGGCATTACTCTAGACAGTACTCTCACATTGCACCAACATATCATGAACATATGCAAGGCTGCATATCTTGAATTGAGATGCATCACTTCCATTCGTAAATATCTTTCAGTTGATGCCACTAAAACACTTGTGTGTTCATTAGTACTTTCAAGACTGGACTATTGTAACTCAATTCTGTCTGGTTCGTAACAATATATACTCCAAAAACATCAAAAACTTCAAAACACAGCTGCCTGGATCATCTTGAGAGTTCCTCAATCAGAGCACACCTCACCACTGCTCTGTACCCTACACTGGCTATTGATTCGATACAAAATCAAACACAAAATTTGTTCTCTGTGGTATGTTTCAATGACAGACTCCAGTCCAATATACCTATCCAGCCTCACCCATGTGTATACACTTGCTAGATATTTACGCTCTTCTTCTGATAATCGTATACTCATTGTTCCCACAGTGAAAACAAAGTCATATGGAGAACGTTCGCATACCAGGGGCCGTCGACGTGGAACGAATTGCCCATTGAAATTAGACAAAAAGACACAGTGGTCCCTTTTAAGAGTGCTCTTAAAACTCACCTGTTTCGACTGCAGGGACAAACTTAGAGACCTAATCGCGTTTTGTATCTGATATGTTTTCAGCATGTTTTTATGTTTTCCAATTTCATTGTTTTTGTCATTTGTTTTTCTGTAGTGTAGTCATATCATTATTGATGGTGTAAAGCGCTTAGAGCTTCGAAAGATTAGGCACTATACAAAGTCCTCATTATTATTATTATTATTATTATTATTATTATTATTATTATATCCAAGTATTGATATTCATTGTTTACATTCCTATCTAATACAATGTTCACTATGTTTTTCCCTGTATGTGTGATGTGCATATCTATATTCTTTTGTATCTCTTGGTATATGATTATGTCAATATTCTGTGTAATTATTATTTAAGTTGTATTGATCATTAATAGTTAAGATATTAGACAACAAGACAGGCAACCCATATGACTGTATTCATATTGAACAAGATAAACATGAGGAGTGAGAATCCCAGGGGGCTGTCTTATCCCAACATTTCCTCAATCCCAGGAGTGTATGATAGAGGCCCAGCTATGGCAAAAGAGAGATCTACCTTCTCTGATTACATAGTCTATAAATAGTTAGTTACATAATTGTTTACATTTATTAATAATACTATTCATATTAAAACCTGTTAACAGATTTGAGGTAATTTCTCACTGTTTTCCATTGGATGTGTTAGGTCAGGTGGTTTTTTATGATATGGGATATTTGTAAAATGTCACATAGCTAGTAGTAGCAAAAAAGTATCGGCAATTAATATAGACTAAGGAGGAGTTGTATATTGTTGCATCAAATAATTATGTTGCACTGCTTTGACAGTACATGTACTTTTCAGGGATGTTGTATAATGTATGGAAATGTGGCACATGAAGACCCCATGGGATTATCATTCCACATATTTATCCTGTTCAACATGCATACAGTCAGATGGTTGCCTGTCTTGTTGTCTATGAGGAAACAATGTTTGGGACCTAGACGAGAGGCAATGCACCTATTGAGGAAGGTAAAGATGCCCTTCTCCCCTCATCTCAATCCAAGAATAGTATGGAATATACTCCTCAATTACATGAGTCTATCGGATCTTCATCTTCATGCAGAGAAGTACTGCTCTACAGGACCAATTTCATATTGAGTCATGTGTGACTCGGAATATAGCTTCTCAGCCCCAGATGACTATGGAATCAATCCGTCCTCAATCCCAGGAGTGTATGGGCTCTATAAGGTTTGGCGTTCATCGATACAATGAGGTGTCGAATCTGTAGAGAGATATAATGCCCCTGAAGAGTCGTAGTGCTGTGTTATGGGCATAGGTCCGGTTAAGGCAAACGAGAGCAGATCTGCCATCTCCGAGAAGGAAAAGTAACAATATTGTTCTGAACAGTCTGATATAGACATGTTCGTCGAATTATCGTCTCCTGATCGATCTTTTACCGGGGACTGGCTATCGAACACCATGTGCCGGTAACAGGAAACTGGGTGTCAGTCACAGGTCTAATGGTAGTAGTCATTGGAGTCATATCAACATTACATGGAAAATGATCAGGTCGATACCCCCTTGGCTGATCTCCGTATATGTTCTACTGGTCAATCCTATTTGGGATAGAGTGTCGGCATATACCCGTTTTTTTTTGTTCCTTTTAAACCTCTGCGGAAAGCATAGACATCCATTCCAGATAAGCGATCTTCTTCCTATAAACGATGCCATAGATGCCCAAAAACCTCGGTTTTGTAGCTTAAAGATTCGAGTACTTCCCGGAGTCCCTCAATGAGAGGCATTGGGTCGGGAAGTCATATCTACCGTCAGAAGAGAGAGTAAGAGGGATGACGTATTTGGGGTTATGGTGGACTCCAATAAACACGCTGAGAAAATGTCTGAGACTCCTTATTTCTCCCTTCATTACCCATTCCTCCTCCCACCTGTCGGCTCATGTAGAAGAGGAAAATGATGAAAAGATGTGGCCTTTTGATAATGCTCTAAATGATGTTTAACTCCTTCTCCCACTGGATCTGTACCCCAATCCTTCTGTCGTAGACGAAAAGAAAATCCTGTCCAGTTGGTAGAATCTCGTGTGCTGCATCATAACGAGATCTCATTTACTCCACTATTCAACCATCATAAGGAAGTTTTATAAAAGGTTTCGAGATGACTGGAATTCGCTAAGCAACAAGAAATGTGGTCTGCAACCCCTCCCCTTTCAAATCGTCTTTCAGCGTCCAGCTGAAAGATGCACATCCTTTCTTGACCTAATAAGATCCACCACCACCCGCACGACAAATGGCGTCGGAAGTGGGCAGAGCCACCAGTTAAGACAATAGAGCTAACACTCGTACACGGTTAACCATAGCATTGCATGCCGATCTACTCTCGGCAGTCTCCGTCCGTCTTCAAATAATGTATCCTTTTCTACAGCCGCGTCGCAGTGCTTAGGTGGTTCCCAAAACATTTCCAACGTCCATGGCATTATTGGCGGAACTGTTCCAACTCCTCATGGCCACTTCAGAGGGCTTAATTACTCACAATAAGAATCTTCCTTAAAGCTGATCCGTTGGAGAAGTGGGGCGTCTCTTCAGAGGTCTCATTCACTACATGGTATCTCGGGACTTGAGAAACAGCAGCACAGTACTAGTTACTTGTAGACTTGTAGCTTATCCTGGAGCACGATTAATTTCTTTGAAGGCAGTAGCATCGATTGCATTAATTAAAACAATGATTGAAAATAGAAACTCAAATGAACGCAACTTGAATTCCTGCTAATATTTTGTCTGCATTTTTGAACTTTCTAATGACACACACACACACACACACACACACACACACACACACACACAGATCAAATATATGCATTTGTATGTTATAAATAATATGTATGTATAGTATGTAAGCTGTATCAAGGATATACCACTCTTGACTTTTAATATTAGTATCCAGTTTTGTTCCGTAAATATTCGTTTTATGTTAACCTAAGGTTTGATTCTATCAGTCACAGTTAGGAGACTCGGCAGAATTTCCATTTCAAATTGTAGTGGTTGGCGACTGTCGTGTTGGTTTGATTGTGGGTTTGTGATTATTCATTCGATTCTGAACATTATGGTTTAGCCAATGTATTGAATGGCACATATCGTGAATGTACATATTTGAAATCCTGACTAAAATCCAAAATGGAAAGCGATGACGTATGCTGTCGCCTGTATAGCACTGAAGTGAAGTTCTTTGTTGAGCCACAGAAATTAATTCGGCGTTTGAATTCCGAATAAAAATTTAAAAAGTATCTTTGTCCAAGAATTATTTCTGAACGCGAGTATTTCCGGGTACAATAATCTCTTAGAATCCAAACAATTTGAAGAAAACTGAAAACAAAACTTTACAAAAAATACTTGTCTCAACAGAAGAAAACACTTGACGTCGAAGTATTCGATAGCCGAACTAAAAACACACTAAACATCACTATTAAACTTGGCTACTTCGTAAAACAGACTCCCGGATGATGGTCAACATTCAAGTAAAACCAGAATTTCGCAGTTTCGACGTTAAAGCTATGTGCGTCTAAAATCACTTATTCTAGTACAGCCTCTTTTTAACTCTATATGAAATCACACATTTAGAATTTTAAATAAAGTTATTTACATCAACTCGAGTATTAAGGCGAGGAGCTAGGTGAACTTGGATACAACATTCCTCATTTAAGGTTTTCTAAAAACTGAATTGAACTTCTTGGGAAAAAATAATCTCCAGTAAATAAAATTACAATTGCATGTAAAGGAATAAAAATATATTTAGAAAAACAAAACTAACAAATTAAAAATAAATTATATCAGATATGTGTAGCAATATATAGATACGAACTTTGATACATGCATTTAAACCGTTTAATTAGATGGCTCTAACTTGGCAAATTGACTGGGCGTACACCATCATTTTTACAGATTAGTAAATTAAAATTGTTTAGACCCAATTCATTTCATTTTCTTTGCTTCTTTCTTCAGTCCATCCGTACATATATAGATCGTGCACAATAAAACGGCTAAAATATTTAGTCAAACGTTCTTAAAAGTAATGAATGATACAAATTTTCTAATAATTTTAAGTGAAAAAGTATCTTTGAAAGGTAAACTTACCTCGATATTTCCCTTTAAAAGCATTTAACTTCTTTAAATGTAAATATTATCAAAGTTTTCTTATGTGTTGTCAGATAAATTTTAGTATCATAAGTTCTGATTTGAAGGATCTTATTCGTCGAAATAAATGTGACGGTGATATATTAAATTATATCACGCCCTCATGAACTGACATTTTAAAAAAATTTCCATGTTTCGTCTTATGCTTGTAAGTCATTGTCAAATAAGATTTCTCTCTCTCTCTCTCTCTTTCTTTCTTTCTCTCTCTCTCTCTCTCTCTCTCTCTCTCTCTCTCTCTCTCTCTCTCTCAACTTTTTGCTCTGTATGAAACCTGTATATTTTACATACACAGCTATGTTAAACTGCATTGGACTACACTCCTTTCCTGCTTGCCATATTTATCTTAAGGACGTACCAGCTACTGGATACTAATATGTCAGCATAAAACAGAAGGTTAATTAAGAAAGCTCAACGCAATGATCACGCATTTTTCTTCCTTTACTAAACAAATCGATATTATGTTAATTATAATCCTGTTTTTTGAAAATCATTTGCATAATATATCTCAATGAAATTTGTCTACTCGCAAATTTTATTAAACTTGATCCTGCTGTCAGGAAATTTCAGGAGGAAATAAGTCATCCATGAAAAAGTTTAATATTCCATCCATGCGTCATCATTTATAAAATTCATATTTTACAGGGGAATGTGTGTGTGTGTGTGTGTGTGTCTGTGTGTGTGTGTGTGTGTGTGTCTCTGTGTGTGTGTGTGTGTGTGTGTTGGGAGGTTATTAAATGAAAGGTAATTGTGAAATCATGTTTGCTTGATATAGTTATCCGGAAAGGAGATTGGATTGATCAAGGCATGCACTAATACATTTTGAAACAAATACCATATTTAATGTCGAATATCAACCATTTATCAACTATGTGATATGCAGAAATATTACACAATATTATTATTTCTGACTGATTTCCTGAAATCTATATACGAGTCAGGTTAAAATTCTAATCATTTATATTCATATAACACAGGATACATGTACAAGGTGTACATTATGACAATTAATATTTATAATATAACACGATATATTTACAAGGATGGTGTAAATTTCGACAATTAATATTTATATAGCACAGGAAATCTATGAGTCATGTGTCAATTTTATTTATTATTATTTGTTTAACAAGACATTCGAGATGAGTCAGGTGTAAATAATGTTCATGATCATCTGTATAACACATATTTTGTAGCAAGCACATAAATAATCTTGATTTTATCATTTTATCACAAATACGGGTCAATCGCTTTTTATCATCGGTTTTTGACGGATAGCTACAGATGTGCAGCCAACGTACACTGTTTGGTATGCATTTTTCCATGTTGTTCCTGATTTAAGAAGTATTTTTTTCAGTAGACGTATTTCGAGGCATTCTATTTTCGTTATGTCACAGCCGATGCAGGTTTTACACTTGCACCTAGATTGCAAAATCTGTTTCGGCCATCTTTCTTCACTGTAAGTCATCTCCAGGTACCAGGGACAATTAGCACGATCCTGCACGAGTGGTGACTCTGTCTTATTCTCGAAAGGGCAGTGCCTACTAGAGAGCGGATATTTCAAAACTGTAGACTCATCGAGAAATATGTTATTTTCTTGGTTCTGCACTCGATCTCGTACTGACTGTATTTGAGAGAAAGAATCATCTAATTCAGACTGTCCACCTCCTGCGGACCAACACATGTATTTCTCCTGCACATCTTTGGGTAGTGCATCTGAACAGTTTGTCTCCTGCTTTGTATATTTTACATATAGGATAAATAACAAGAAATATCTTCTGATGACTATTGACTTTAGTGAATCCATAGTCATCTAACTTTTTAGCTCTTTGCCAACGGTTGTTAGTATTTAGATTCAACAATATTGTGTTGTTTAGTTTTAACATTTCACCGTAGACCTGTGTCAGTTTATATCTTTAACGTATGGATTTTCTCTGCGTAACTGTATTTTTTAATGAAAAAACACAAGATATACTAGCATTATTGACAACGTTTAACATTGACCTTATGTTTAATTCCGTCTAGTCACCTATCTTTCCGCTTCTAACAACAGGAAGTATTTCCTATTAAGTTTCAAAACAAGGAAAATACGCCATGATATCCTTTCATTGAATTCATCTTTCATAAATTTTGTAAATTACCTGATATGACAATTCAATGCCAAAAACATTTAATTTATTTAAGACTGCTCAATAGCATTTCTGTAGTTCTTGTTGTTGTAGTTTTCATTAACATGCGGTCACAAAGAGGATATTGAAAGCATAACATAACCCCACCTACATGCGGATGACGACACCTTAAGGATACAAACCTGTATCATATAATGGACTAGAAACGTAATGTTTTGTGAAATGTTAGGAAGTAACATTGGCGGTAAAATGCTGCTAACAATGGCTTATGAAACAGATCAAATGGGTCATTTCGTTCCTTAAATGCAATCATATAAAAAAAATATGCTTGGCTGAAAAATTTGCAATTGCAACAAAACTTTAAAAAATATTTACATCGTCTGTTTAATTATGACATGTGACTGATTTGGTAAAAATTTTATAGCAAGAAGTGAAATATCAAGTAAAGGAATTATCCTGCACAATGTTCTAATCTCTTTGTTTTGTATCATCCAGCATACTGCTTTTTTACGAAGGTATATCCATTTCTGAACGGTGTATTTTCATGTCTTTCACGTTAATTTCATGAATGACATGGCGACACGACTTCGTATCCGTTGATAAAGGGTATATTTTCACATATTCAAATAACCAAAGGTTTTGCTGACTTTACAATTTCATTGATTGCACTCATATGTGGATAGTACAGCTCCATAATTTCATAACCTCAGCACAGACTTATAATTTCATTGCATGTACAGGACTTACAACTTCAGTGCATGAACAGAACAGTCTCATATATGGTAATGCGAATAGAGCAATATGTATGTTGTCAGAATATTATACATGTAATTCATGATATTCGTATCCTAAACCCAATCGATCTAATCTTGTTAACACCGTATATACCCAAGTAAAGTAGCATATAATGACGCCTAATCCTCCTAATAGTTATAATAACTTATTAAAGTAAAAATAACATTCATGAATGTCTTCGCTGTCATTGTTTGTTATGCACGCGATTGTTGCATGATTTGCTTATGTTTTTTTGTTTGTTTGATTAGGATTTTTAACGTAGCTTTGACAATTTTTCAGTCATATCGCTATGAAGTCTACAGTGAGGCAGTTTATAGTGATGTCTAGCACTGGGGCATCATGCCAGAGACATGTAACATGATGTCCCACCCAGCTACATTATACTGACACCAGACCGATCAGTCCTAACACTAACCTCTTGATGCTGAACGCCAAGCGAGGCAGCTGTTGGTACCATTTTTGTAAGTCTTTAGTATGACTCGGCCGGGGATCAAACCAATAACCTCCCGCTGCCGAGGCTGACGATCTAACCACTTGGCAACCTGAGCGGTTGCAATCATCTAAAAACAAATGCTTGGTTGAAACAAATTAAATAATTTGCATACTGTTTGTGCAATTGCAAAAAACTTTAAAAAAATATTTACATCGTCTGTTTAATTATGACATACGACTGATTTGGTAAAAGTGTATAGCGAAAAGTGAAATAACAAGTAAAGGAATTATCCTCCACAATGTTCTAATCTCTTTGTTTTGTATCATCCAGCATACTGCTTTTTTACGAAGGAATATCCATTTCTGGACGGTGTATTTTCATGTCTTTCACGTTAATTTCATGAATGACATGGCGACATGACTTCGTATCCGTTGATAAAGGGTATGTTTTCACATATTCAAATAACCAAAGGTTTTGCTGACTTTACAATTTCATTGATTGCACTCATATGTGGATAGTACAGCTTCATAATTTCATAACCTCAGCACAGACTTATAATCTCATTGCATGTACAGGACTTACAACTTCAGTGCATGAACAGAACAGTCACATATCTGGTAATGCGAATAGAGCAATATGTGTCATGTTCTCAGAATATTATAATTCATGATATTCTTATCCTAAACTCAATCGATCTAATCTTGTTAACACCGTATACCCAAGTAAAGTAGCATATAATGACGCCTAATCCTCATAATAGTTATAATAACTTATTAAAGTAAAAATAACATTCATGAATGTCTTCGCTGTCATTGTTTGTTATGCACGCGATTGTTGCATGATCTGCTTATGTTTGTTTGTTTGTTTGATTAGGATTTTTAACGTAGCTTTGAACATTTTTCAGTCATATCGCTACGATGTCTACAGTGAGGCAGTTTATAGTGATGTCTCGCACTGGGGCATCATGCCAGAGACATGTAGCATGATGACCCACCTCAGCGCCGGATTAAGCACCGTGGAGGCCCATAGGCAGTCAAACTTTTGGGGCCCCAGACCCACGGTCACGGTCTCATGGGGGCCCATAAAAGTCGCGGGGCCCATAGGCAGTTGCCTACTCTGCCTAATGGGTAATCCGGGACTGACCCACCTAGTTACATTATACTGACACCAGGCCGACCAGTCCTAACACTAACCTCTTGATGCTGAACGCCAAGCGAGGCAGCTGTTAGTACTATTTTTGTAAGTCTTTAGTATGACTCGGCCGGAGATCAAACCAACAACATCCAGCTGCCGAGGCTGACGCTCTAACCACTAGGCAACCGGAGCGGTTGTCTGCTTATGCAACTCTATCATTATAGTATTATTGTCATTATACAAATTAGGTTGAACACTATAAAGATTCTATTTTATTTTCCAATGTAGATTCAGGGAATGTTCTCACAATGGTGGTTGTTTTTTATTTTTATTTTGGCGACCAAACTGACAACCTAGCGAAAACTGTGGCAACCGACTTTTCCCAAGTTTAAGATGAAATATTCCTTGTCCATGAAATTCACCTTAATATTCTAGGCAAACAAAGTCAACCAATTCGCCTTGCCACAATGCGTCGCCTACCACCCACCACACTCCTTTTGTCTGATTTCAATCAGTTTATGTTCTCATCAGATTTACGGGGTTTACTTACAAAACGTCTATTTATATAAGACCAACGATAGGAAATTGCATACAAATCACTTTTGGGTGCCTAATTTTGTAATTTCTGGTACCTTCAAACATGCACCAATTTACGAACTTTGACACCGACCATATACTAATGCAGCTCCGCAGAAAGTTAATTATATCCCAATTTTTTTTTCCACCGAAAACCAAATTATTTGTCTTTAAAGTGTTGTTGAGACAAAAAGCTATAAGAAAATTAATGCATTTATAATATATTTCAACTGAATAAATGACTTGATTTGCTTTGCATTATATATATATATATATATATATATATATATATATATATATATATATAAGAATGAGAAACTCTTTATGTGATGATCATAATGAATTCAGTTTTATCATCATTGATCTACAGCTAGTTACGTGTCAACCATGATATCACATTGGAAAAATGCGTCTCTACGCCTTGCATGCTAACATCAACAACAACTGAATGGTTAGATTTGTATATGTGGCGACCATCGTTGTGGGTGTGGAGTGTAATTATGGTTGGGGTTGTTATGCTCCAAATATTTTATTTATACTATTATACAAAGTCCACCCCAAGCTCGATTTTGAAGGAAGTGAAATTAGTTATTAAGAAAGGTAAAGTTCCGATCCCCCAGCCAGTTATGCTGACAGTCAAATTATTGAGTACACAAATGGTAAAATTCAAATGAATACAAATTTAGTACAACTCAAGAATCAAATGATAATAATTTTCCAATCACTCTTCTTTCTCTCGACCCTGTAAAAGCCTACTGCGTCGCTTAATATGTAGTGTGAGATAGCTTTCCACCTGTCGTATCCTACTTATCTGTGTATTCTATCATATTTCCAATTCCTTCTCCTTTTCCACCCGACTAGCACCTTCTTCACTTTTCCTCCTCGACTCAACCCTGACTACTTTGTCGACTCTGACTGTTCTGCTAGTCTCACTTCCGTCTCTCTTCCTCAAGACTCTTGACTAATTATACCGGAAGTCTGTCCCCTAAAAGCTTCATGTAGAAATACAACGACGATAGCATATTTCCTTTGCCATCTCGTCTCACACTAGCCAATAATCAATCATCAGATAAAGTCTATTACATTTTTCGGTCACATTCGTGCACATCGAAATACACATACATTCTTGTATGGGAAACAACGTCATAATAAAGACACGGTATCAGGTACTTGTCATGCAAACATCAATAAATTGCATCATATCAGGATATACATCCATAGTCTCATTTTAATGAGAGATACCACAACAATCACTCGTATTTCTGTACATTATACTCCTACAAAGTCTACACATATATTCAAATATCCCTATTCTGATATATCCATACATTCATATTAACTAATGTTGCACAATGCACCATTTTCCAAGATTACAATTCAATTCAACAGTTGCAAAATCTAGAATATCACACGATCAAATGCATCAGTTTACAATGAAGTAACCAAATAGTGAATTACAATATTAATTCTGACCACGAGCTAGCAATCTACATAATTCTTTACATATTCATAGCTAATTTCTCAAATACGATGTTAATTGAACACTACAAAGGTAATTCTGAATACTAACGATTCTAGTAATGAAGTATACGTACTGAATATAATTCCAATTACAATGCCCTAGTATGCTGCAACAAGCATGCAAATAACTTCCTCACCTTAATAAAGTTTCTCTTTTCTTAAAATGTCATAAGTTTTCTCGTCAAATTACGAGTGGCTTCCTCTGAATATTGCTTTATCCTGCCAGCACGGTGTTTTGGCAATTACTAAGTTCCTAGCTCGAAAATACTAAATTAAATTCGGATTGAAATGGTGAATACACCTATCTCAATTGTGATTGTTTGTCGATTCTACCCTGCTCTATTTAGCTTAGCAGACAATGCCCCTGGGCTGTCTGTCAACATGCGGAGATTTACAACACTAATAAGGGTCCTTTGCATTTTAACAAAGCGTTCGATGTCCACGTGCTACTATTCACATCCAATAAAGCTGGGTGCTCGTACCCTTCAACTATAGCCGTGGGGTCTAACATATATACATGGCTTATAACTATTCCTTTGGTCCCATTACTTTCGCAATAGCGGTCAGGGCAACATGACAGTATATTTGGGTGTCAACAGCATATCAACGCAAAATTGGTGAGACACAGTATAACTATCTATATCACTTGAGAGTGGCTGAGTGTATACAATGAAAAAATAGGGCCAAGTTCACCAACCTGTGGAACCCCAAAACACATTTCAACTTAGCTAGATTTTTTTCAATTTACGGACACAATTTGCTTCTTGTCGACTTGAATCGTGGCACGACTCTATTGTGATTGATAAATACATGCTGGAGACGGTGAAGTAATATATCATGGTTTATTGTGTCAAATTTTGCAGAGAGGTCAAAGAGTGTGAGAACTCTCCTCTTTGCACTTTTCTGAGCTGTTAACTGCTTTTGGAATGGTAGTTTCTGTACAAATAAGATGTTGATATGCAGACTGTAAACTACTAAAAGGATTGTTTAAAATTCAGACGAGATATAAATTGGAACGAATAAACCCACAACGTTTTCTAAGAGTTTTGACAGGTTAGAAACAGGGCGGTATTTTTTAAACATTGATAGGGCCAAACGTTAATTTATTCGACAAAGGTTTTTCAATGGCGGCTGTGAAAAACGATGGGAATTCCCCGGACGAGAGAAAATGATCTGCATAATCTGAGCAATGAACAGTGATCGATATATATATATATATATATATATATATATATATATATATATATATATATATATATATATATATATATATATATATATATAATTACCTTTGCTTTCTCATCGAACAAAAGTACTTTTCTTAATCTTAAAATGGTAAGAATCTACACGGTGTCAAACAATATGGCTAGGTACATGATGTAGTATAAGAAAACATCTGAAAAACATTAACCGTTTTCGGCTTTACATCTTTCAACAGACAAAAGCTTTGAATCCCTTTGTATTCTATATTTAATAGCTGTATATTTATTGTATTTGTCACTGCATCACTCTATTAAGTCAAACAAAATCGCGTTAGAAATGGGATTGGAAGACATCCCGTATTGGAAATCTTAATCTTGGATAATGTTTAACTGCAACTAGCCAGAAGTGGTGTCATCAGCTTTGATATATATGAGACCCAGAGCAGGGAATTTTTAAGGTCGTGGAAATGTATGATAGCGTATCTGTATAGGTTTCAGAAACAGTATCTTACACTGAAGACAAGGAAAATGACCGCTGCTTTCTCATAGAACAATTTGAACTATATACTTCACTTCTGGAATTACTGAGCTTTGTAACTATTTATGAGGTTTCAATGAAGACAAAGAAAAGATAAGTTGTGTTGTTGTTGTTATTGTTTTTAGTGTATCTTTATTCTTTGTCATGAGGATCATGTAAAACAATATACAGATTATATACAACAGAAGTAATGTTATATGCATTATCGATGTATTCAGCCAAAGTGATATGTAAAATACAAAGTCTCTGTGAAATACACAATATGGTTAACACAAACATTCGTTCCTATTTTCAAAATGAAACCTGCACATGCCAGAGAGAGAGAGAGAGAGAGAGAGAGAGAGAGAGAGAGAGAGAGAGAGAGTATAGCACAATGTTGGTGTCATTTTGCATTTCAAAACTTATCAGTTACGGTACAAAAAGTGCAGTATATTTTGGAATTTTGCGAGAAAACAAAGAAGCAATAATAAGTAAAAAAAAAAACAAAACGAAGGTGCAAATCTTACCAGTTGTATAAAATACTGAGCGCGAGACCATTCAGTAAATGCATTATTATTATTATTACACCACTAACTTCAAGAGACAAGTGGAGAGAACTGGTCAGATGTTCAGCAGCACATCGCCTCGAAGACCACTTTAAGTTAAGAGACTGATGATGATAACTTTAAGAGTTGACATCCGTTTTACATTTATTGCCAGCACACTGCACTCATTGTCAGTACGTAATTATGAAGGAAAATCCAACCCAGTTTAGTTATGTAAGGCATTTTACGACAAAGCAAGTTAAGTTGTTTATTTGGTACCGACGTTTTGTAAAGCGCTTCGCCAGTAGTAGGATAATGGTAGTGACTCCGGAAAGCTAATAAGTGAGCCACTGCGGCTTCTAAATTCGACACATATATTTCTATATTTACAGATTGTCACAGATATCTGCAAAATGAAACACTAAACACTTCTGACAGTAGCAATTGCCCTTTAAAAAAATGTGCATATTAAACGATAGTTTTATTTTATCGTTGATAAAACGTTTTTAAGCACGGATAACTCAACACTCGGCCTGCTTTAATAGTTCTTACGAAAACATGCTCTTAAATTTCCTGTAGAAATATATGAACGAATGTGCATATAGCAGTTTTTCTTTTAATGAATGCCCTTTCCTTTTCGATGGACACAACCGCGTCATTAATAAAAAAAATTGACTTTAACTTTAATTTAATTTTAAGTATTAATTTTTATTTATTTTATGTTAAATTATTATTTTTTCTCAGAGATTTCTGACAGTCTAATGCTTATTGACCAATAAGGAATCGGTACAATGAGCAAATTGCTCATGCACATTCTCAGCCATGCACACACTCGATCTGCACATACCAGTTTCTACAGATCTTTTTAGATTCAACTAATGTAGTTATGTGAGAAGGCTTGCCAGTAGCTTCTCGTGGGTCGGTGGTTCTTTCCGGGGGTTCTCCCGGGTTCTTCCTCCACCCATAATACTGGCCGCCATATATAGCCTATGGTGTGCTGAGAAAATGGCGTTAAACCCTTCAACAACAACAACAACAACAACAACAACAACAAATCTTTTTTATATATAAAGAAACCAGACGTTATTATCAACGAAGCATGATAATAAACGGGTGAGATTTATATATGCAAAAAAAAAAATCAGTTTCCTAATATAAGTCTTTGTGTAATAAGAAGTACATAACAATCATGATATTTACACCTAGGTGCTGGAGTTGGTTTTATGTAATGGTTTTATGTAAGTTACATGTAACTTGAATCTTCAATGTGATGCACTGGAACTGAACTTTGTTACAAGGGATTAATCTGAGTCGGTTTTACCGTTGGCGAGGTTTTGGCACGTCAACGACCTTATTTCTTGACTAAATTACACATGAACAATAAAACCTAGACAATGAAATCTTAAAGTGTAAAGAACGCATTAGGCATTATTAAATTTTATTTGTATATGTATACTTTAGCTTTCCTGACTTTCGCATTATCAACAAAATATAATATATAGACAAAAAAACAAAACAATAACACTGTGTTTTTTTTATCCAATTATACGATTAAAGTTTCTTTTTTTCCATTTGTATTTACTTGACATCCTTTTTTATTAGTATGGACTATATAAGTATAGAACCTATCATTCTTAAATATGAAATATGAATACAGGACTGGACAGTTGACTTATTCTATGCTACTAATTCGCATATTTGTAATTATCCAGAAGCTAGTAAGAGAGAGAGAGAGAGAGAGAGAGAGAGAGAGAGAGAGAGAGAGAGAGAGAGAGAGAGAGAGATGCTTAAAAGTCAATCGTGTTTCATTTTGATTAACTTCATAACTCAAACCGCGTACACTCGAGTATCATGGTTCACTTGAAGTCATGTATTGGTTATAACTATACAAATACCATTTAAAACTTTAAACTTTGTCGTGTTAGCAGACAGTCAGTATAGTGTTGCATGTATCAAGGACGAGAGTATTGGAACTAAGCTGTACGATTAGAGGATTGGCTAGTAATTCCTTGTTTCGAGACGATCCTCAACCAATCATATAATACTGTACTGAAAATCAGGTTTGATATCGTCCTACATAAATATAAAACGATACTGCTATAAACTTTATTCTGCGTTGGTTCTAAGTTGATTAATGCTATAAGTGTCCGTTTTTGTTGCATTAATCTTAATGCTAAAATATCATACGATCGAATTCAACTGAACAAGAGAGAGAGAGAGAAAAAACTTGCTCATAGAAATGTCTTAAAACGCAAGACTTGTTCACGACAAAATTTAAAGAGAAATTAAAGTCTATTACACGATAGTTTCTTTTTTTTTTTGATTTATTGAAATAAAACAAGATTAGCACCGGCAAGATTTCAGTAGCATATTTCAGGTAATCTGGTTGTAGAGAATCAGAATCAAAGACGGTTTTAAAATTCATCAATATTATCATTAATCTCGTGAAATGTATCTCTATATGCAATTTATATCGTTTTCAAGTCAGCCAATATTTAACGTTCGAGCTTGTTTTGGGGGTGGGGGTGGAGTGGGTTTCCAGTTTTGGCCTTTACTTGAATTAAGTATCTCACAACAATAACTTTGTCGCATTACAAGCAACGTCTTGATGCCCTGTCACGTTACCCACATCATTGGCTCAAGAAGAAAGTTTTCCAGTCTCTGCCAAAAAACTCGTTCAAACATGAAATAAGATCTTTTCTTTATAAGTTCTTGACATATTATTGATCCATATATCTATTGTGACAGATAATCTTATACTGGGCCCTGAATTGCATCATCTCGTATACAAATGAAGGTACTATACAGGGAAAATAATTTTGATTTGAATTACGAGTCGTATGGCTTGATTGCTGACTGACAGGGATGGCAAGTGTAATAATAAGTGCCGGATGTGTATTTGTGATATAAAAGGGATAAAAGGAAATAAAACTGGAGTAAAAATGCAATGGAAGCACAAAACAGTGGTATTGTGCGAGAAACCGAACAACTTTCTGGGAAAAAAAAACAGATATGTACGAGGAAAACGAAGTAAATATATTAGTTCAAATAAGTGGGAACACTTTTGGCTTTGTGAATGGAAACATATTTACAGTCAACAGTAACTGATAAAATTTAAGACACATCATAACAAGGATTTTTGAAAATAGCATCTTTGATTATAACTTGTTATACGAGTGTTTAAAAAAAATATAAATTCAAAATTGAGAATATTATCCGGTCTTTGTAAATTTTGTTTCTATAGCTTAAACAGCCTAATGTTTATTCGTTTGTATGTTTATACTGTCAGACTAATTTTAAACTACGCAAGCAGCCTTTGCAAATTTACTTCAACATTTTTGTTTTATTTTTTCAGTCATTAGAAATAAACAAGTTCGGCAATATCTATATTTTTGATTATTTTAAAATCGAATTTGTATACTTTCCTGACTGCACAATATTTCATTTAAAGGTAAATTACATGGCATTATATATTGCGTCATTTAGCAATGGGATCAAACACCGTAAAATTTGAATTCATGCAGATATTTGGAATTTAAAATTATATATGATTGTACAGGACTTAATCATGAAATTTAAACACACAAAGTTTTCGAAAATCGAAAATAAATATTATTTGTCAGTATAGTTCATCTCCTTGAATTTGTTTTTAAAAAAATGTCCGCCTTGTCCAAGATCTACCAATGCCCATGGTCTCTGTGATTTTTGTCAATAGTGTGCATCCTTAATTTGTATTGGTAGTTCAGACTAGATTTGTGAGTATTTAGTTTCTATTGATAATTTAGGCTACATGTGTATATGCGATATCGTTGTTCATGAGGTAAAAATGTGCATTGTGATATTGTCAATAGTGTGCGTTCTTAGTTTGTATTGATATTTATGCATAGATGTATGCGTCCTTAGCTTCTGTTGATAGTTCTTGCTACAATCGTCAATGCGTAATCTTTGTTCATATAGTACTAATGTCCATGGTCTCCGTGATATCCGTCATATTGTCTCTCAATAGTGTGCGTCCTTGGTTTTGTATTGATAGTTCAGACTAGATGTATAAATACGTCTTCGTTGTTCATGGCGTATCAATGTCAGCAGTATCAATGATTTTATCAATAGCTAGTGTCCTTAATTTGGATTGACTGTAAAGACTTGACTAGATGTGTAAACATGATCTTGTTGGTCATGATGTACCAATGTCCACGGTCTCCATGATTATGTCGAAATTGTACGTCCATAGTTTGTACTGATAGTTGAAACTAGGAATGTAAATAAGTCTTCGTTGTCCATAACATTCCAATGTCCACGATATCCGTTTTTAGCCAGTAGTATACATCCTCAATTTGCATTGATATTTTAGAGCATATACTTTTTGTATTTCGGCACTGATGTTTAGGGTCTATTCTGTTTGCATTTAGGCACAGATCTTTGGGGTCTATGCTGTTTGCATTTACTGATCTGTATTGTCTATTTAGGGTCTGTACTATTTGCATGTTGGCATGGTTGTTCAGTGTCTATACTGTTGGTATTTAGGCACTGATCTGTATTGTCTGTACTGTTTGTATTTAGGCACAAGTCTTTAGGGTCTCTGATGTTTATATTTAGGCACTAGTCTTTAGGGTCTGTGCTGTTTGTATTTAGGCACTGGTCTTTAGGGTCTGTGCTGTTTGTATTTAGGCACTGGTCTTTAGGGTCTGTGCTGTTTGTATTTAGGCACTGATCTTTAGGGTCTATACTGTTTGCATGTAGTCACTGATCTTTAGGGTCTGTGCTATTTGTATTTAGTCACTGATCTTTTGTTCTCTCTGTCTGTTCATCACATTTTTTGTTTGTTTCCAGAGTCCAACCCATTTCCAGATATCCCTTTGAAACTAGGTATACACATTACATTTAAGATTCAACTGTTCCTTTTGCAATTATTTGATTTCAGAATTGTTTACTGTTTTTGTTCACCTGTCAATTATTCACACTTTGTATTTTAGGCAAAAATAAAAACTCGTTTAAGATATTTGAATGGAATACACAAATCACAAAATTTATCTAAACATTACACTAAAACAGTGAGTGCACATTATTTACACTTTACTTTGCCAGTTTGCTTGCTTTACACCTTTCACTTTGCTTTGCAAGTGCACATGCTTTATGCTTTACAATTCACTTTTAAGTTATGGTTTCTTTTGTGTACAGTGATGCTTGAATTATGCTAACTTTTGATAGTTAGTTTACCTTGTGATGTACATGCATGATGAGCATCATTTCTTTTGCAGGTATTAATACCTAAAATGATGATGATGATAATGATGATGATGATGATGATATTATTATTGTTATTATTATTATTATTATTATTATTATTATTATTATTATTATTATTATTATTATTATTATTATACCATTTCTATAGTTATATTAAAACCTGAGGAAAAATTCTTTAGAAATAAAACTTAGAGAAGACCTGAAAACAAAACAGAATTTGTCCAAGATTTCAATAAAATGTTCTGAAAGAGATAACATTAAGATGAAAACTATTTTCATCTTCATACACCTGCTTAGATAGTGCAACTAAATACACATTTAGCAGTGTTCCCTCATTATGACACTTCATGGAGAAAGTATGCCATAATACGACATTCTCTCATTGTAAGGATATTCATTATAACACTATTCTTGTTACAAGGCATGTATGGTCATGGATCCAACTTCATTATGTAAAAGTAATATTATATTACAATATATGTCATTATAAGTGGGTCTCACTATAAGGTGGTGTACATTATGGTTTCATGGACAGTATTGTAATGATGGAATATTATATTGTTACGGTCATCTTATGCTGGGGAACATATATCATTCAATCTGTTCACTGGGATTCATAACTGTACCTGTATTATTTAGTGACAGTGTTGTAATGAGGTGTTTATAGAGGGGGATCACTGTATAATGGGATCCATGACTATCTCAGTATTGTATTAGGAATTGTATCATACTGGATCACTGTATAATGGGATCCATGAATATCTCAGTATTGTATTAGGAATTGTATCATACTGGATCACTGTATTATGGGATCCACGAGTATCTCAGTATTGTGTTAGGAATTGTATCATACTGGATCACTGTATAATGGGATCCATGAATATCTCAGTATTGTATTAGGAATTGTATCATACTGCATCACTGTATTATGGAATCCATGAGTATCTCAGTATTGTATTAGGAATTGTATCATACTTGATCACTGTATAATGGGATCCATGACTATCTCAGTATTCTATCAGGAATTGTGTCTTACTCGATAACTCTATTATTGGATCCATGACTATCTCAGTATTGTATCAGGAATTGTATCATACTGGATCACTGTATAATAGAATCCAGGACTATATCAGTATTGTATCGGGAATTGTGGCATACTGGATCATTGTATTATGGGATCCATGACTATCTCAGTATTGTATCAGGAATTGTGTCATACTGACATTCCTTATAGTGAGGGATTACTGTATAATTGGATCAATGACTCTCACAGTATTGTATCAGGAATCGTGTCATACTGACTTGCTGCATAGTGAGGGATCACTGTAAAATGAGATGTATGACTATGCCTGTGTTGTATCTGGAATTGTGTTACACTGATTTACTTTAATGAGAGGGATCACTGTATAATGAGATCCATGACTGTGCCTGTGTTATATTAGGAAATGTGTTATTTTCATCTGCGTATAGAGTGGGATCACTGTATAATGGATAATGGTATCCATGATTATATCTGTGTTGTATCAGGGATTCATGTTTTATTTTGAAAGGGATCACTTTGAACAGGGATCCATGGCTATGCCTGTGTTGTATCATGGAATGCATTATACTAAGGTGTACTATAGGCAGGTATCACTATACTTAATTATATATTTTCAGTGTTCACCCAGCTGTGAAGAGTGTAGACCTACATCAGGTGCTTATAGCAGGTCATGGTCTGATCTCAGTGATAGACTCTGATCTGTCAGTACTTTTCAAGACAACTGATTGTGTCTATGCAGATGGTTTCTTGTGTTTGCTGTACATGGGGAGATATGAGTTAAAGGTTCCATGAAGAAACTTAAAATTGCTATTATTTGCCTACCAGTCAAGTCCATCACAAATTGCATAGACCCAGATCTACCGTCATATATTGTACAAGTGGATCTGGGTCTCTGCAATATGTTAGGAGTAACCAGTAGAAGAAACAACATAGACTTTAATCTGCCAGTGAATTATTTCAAAGCATATCAGGGTCTATGTTATTTACAGTTGAATGTGACTTGTACATGACTATATTTGGTGCTTTGAGAATAAAGAAGTACACCATCAGCTCATAAATGGGACCACAATACAGCTTTATATCTCTGTTTATGATTAGTATATTTATATTACAGTAATATTTTTAGACATTGTTGAAAAAAAATGTTTTGGTATGCAAGATTTTCTTATCACAGATTGTATGGCACACAAAATAAGCATTGGTCAAGGGTAATTTGTCATTGAAATCAGCATGTATATGCACGGTAACTTGTTTGAATTGAAAAGTGAAATGCAAATATTATTTTATTCTTCTTTAGTGGTAGTTTGTAATGCATTATTTCAAAAGATGTAAATGGATCATTCTGTAGAAAGATAAGTCCAGCTTAATATTGCTCTAAAATGATTTAAGAATAATTTTCACATAGTTCAATACTTCATTTCCACAGCTGTCTTATTAATACACTCACAAGCAACTCAGTGGACAAGCATTGCAAATTCTTTTGAGAAAAAAAGGAGGGGGCAAGGATTTATCAATTAGATTTTCTAAAATGTTTTGTTCAGATTTTGTAGAAATAGGATATGGTCTTATTATCAAACAGTGGATTATTATGTTAGGCCTGTGAGAACGGTTCATCTCAATGGGGTTATTATTTTAAGCCTGTGATAAGTT
The DNA here is from genome assembly GCA_030141615.1 of Unio pictorum. NCBI lineage: Eukaryota > Metazoa > Mollusca > Bivalvia > Unionida > Unionidae > Unio > Unio pictorum. The sequence goes on along the minus strand of JARLTB010000162.1, from coordinate 2,302,579 downwards.
CATCTCATTGGGGTTATTATATTAGGCCTGTGATAACGGTTGATCTCATTGGAGTTATTATGTTAGGCAAATAGCTAACTGTTCATCTCATTGGATTTATTATGTTAGGCAAATAGCTAACTGTTCATCTCATTGGGGTTATTACATTTGGCCTGTGATAACTGTTCATCTCATTGGGGTTATTACATTAGGCCTGTGATAACCGTTCATCTCATTGCGGTTATTATGTTAGGATTGTGATAACCGTTCATCTCATTGCGGTTATTATGTTAGGATTGTGATAACTGTTCATCTCATTTGGGTTATTATGTTTGGCCTGTAATAACTGTTCATCTCATTGTGGTTATTATGTTAGGCAAATAGCTAACTATTCATCTCATTGGGGTTATTATGTTAGGCTTGTGGTAACGTTTCGTCTCATTGGGGTTATTATGTTTGGCCTGTCATTGAAAATGAATTTTTGTTAGGGGTGAATATCTACATTTTTTTATCTTCATAGTACATTTGACCTTGGCTCAAATGGATAAATAGATTTAACCTTCTTCAAAGTGGAATAAAACAACTGGAATATTGTATATAATAAAAACTTAAATTTAACGTCCATTGTGATAAATGTATTTTGGTCATTTTGCATCATATTCCATTATCAATACTTTTTCCATCAGATTAATATAGAGTTCCTGCTAATCTAAACATTTGTCTCCATTAGTAGATACCTCTACACATGAAGATATAAAGTCTGTGCTTGCTCACAATTTTCAGGCATTCAGAAACAAAAAAAGACAGGAATTTATAATGAAGACGGTATTGTCATTGTCATTTATTATAGGTCATTGATTTTATTGCCTAATAATCCTAGGTCCAGAGAGAAGTTTATTGTTGTCACTAACTTGTGCTTATTGATGTATGGAAAAAATTCACAGGTAAATATCGGGGTAAAAAAACTGAGAAAGTTCATTTTCAGACACATTTATAGATGTTGAAAATACAGATGTTGAAAACCGCTCCATTTGCCTAGTAGTTAGAGCAACCACTTCGGAAGTGGGAGGTAGTGCGTTCAATCCCCAGCCAAGTCATACCAAAGACTTACAAAAATGGTACTAACAGCTGCCTCGCTTGACGCTTAGCATTAAGAGGTTAGTGTTAGGACTGGTTGACTGGTGTTAAGATAATGTGACTGGGTGGGACATCGTGCTATATGTCTGCGGCATGATGCTCCAGTGCTAGACATCACTATAAACTGCCTCACTACAGATATCATAGCGACATTACTGGATTGTTTTTAAAGATTTGTTAAAAATCAAAATCAAACAAACAAACAAACATTTGAATTAGGAAACATAAGTGATCATTTCTTATGATTTTAATAGATATTAAATTGTGAAATTTAAGAGGGAAAAAACCATTTAATTAGTGATAACAGGCTCATCTCTGCTTTCACTAGTTTCCAGTAGTTACCATTAACATTATTATGCAGGAAAGTCAGAGCATTCATAGCCAAGGCATGGACAGCTTCCTCCACGGCATGGAACAGATAAGCCACACCCTATGATGTCAATTAAACGATATAACCAGGTTAATTGCCAATTCCTGTGAATGGACCCTAGCTTCCCACCCCCGTCTTAGCCCCATTTTCAACCTAGGGTTTTAGTTTTGCAATCTTTTATCTTTACATGTGGATTTTTATCATTTAAAATGTGAATTTTTAATTAGTAGTATATGGTCAGTATTGTGATGAAAGACCATCTGCTTGCCTGCAATTATTTTGTAATGATAATAAAGGAAAACAATAATATTTTCATTACAAATTTTGTCTTTGATTTTGAATGCCAAAAATTGGTTAACAAGCACATGCTTTCTGTCCTGATATGTGGAAATATGGTTATAACAATAATGGAGGAACATGCTTGGATTAGCAGAACTGGTCATCTGTTTGATAGGATGATAATAAAACAATCTTTAAGAAGCATTCTGAACATGATTTGACTGAACTACCTTGTCATAAGACTGCACATATTTTCTATATTAACAAATTAAAAAAAATTCAACAACATATAATTTTCCAATATAAATTACATAATACACATTACTTTTAAAAATTAATTTCAAAGTATTTAATGATGATGAAGGTGATGTTCAAAAGCTGGATACAAAATGTTTTGACAGTAATGATAATCTAATTGCCCCACAAAAGAGGGAGGGACAGAGGAACTTGGACTGTAAACCTTAATTCAGTGTTTCAGGGTCAAATAGCATACTGTATGTCATTCAAAGCCTAACACATGACAATACCTGTGGACCCCAACCTGTACTATCTCTGTGAAAATCATGTCATTTACAAGCATACTGGCAGCTTGTCAGACATTTATATCTAATAAGTAATATGAAAGACCAGTCTGATTACAACTATTCAAATCACTTGAATAATTTTCAAACCATTTTTATTTGTATTTTGAGTATGCAAATAAAAGAAATTAACAAAATTCACATAGGGTAAATAAACAACTTACATTATTTTGTTCTGTGCTAATAAGTTGGCAGTGGTTACCTTGCTCTTGCACTTTATGTTTTTGCCAGGCCTCAAGGACATATAATCTTACTCTATGGTCCTTTGTTCATTGTATATCTATCCATCAAATATTCTTGTTACCTTTTTACCACTTTGCAGGCTATGGTATTGATTCCGTTTTGATCAATAGTTGCTGATTTGGTAGAACCTGTTTCGAGAGACAGTCGGCTAAAGCATCATGTTCTCTCAAGACAGGTGTTGTCAAGAGATTTCATAATGCTATATGTACATTGAGAATCTGGCATCCCAGCAATTGCAATTGTCTTTCATGACTGGTTTTTATTATCAAGATTTCAAACCGGCTTGATCATTGAAATGTATTTGTACATGTGCTATAAACAGTTTTTAAATCACAGTTTTTAAGTCACTAGTACATGTACATTGAAATGTATGTGTACATGTGCAATAAACAGTTTTCAAGTCACTAGTGCATGTACATTGAAATATGTCTACATGCCCAATAAACAATGTTGTCACTGGTTCATATACATTGAAAGTCAAGTTGCATTGTGTATACATTGAAACATGTGTACATTCCCAATATTGACAAATGTATCGAATAATCAGTCAGAATGAATGTATGTTAAAAAAAATGGATCGTATATTTACCCTTGGTAAGGCAATTTAAATTGAAACACCTATTTTCATTTTCACTATTCCTTTATAGAATTAGGCAAGATGTATATATTCCTATAAAATTCATCATAGACTAGATCATTTTTCACCATGCATTGGCAGTAGTAGGTATTCTCTGTTTTCTCTGCTTGTGATTTCAGACAAGCAACACAAACTCTGCTCTGCTGTCTCACTATGACATGCTGATCTGGGTCTACACCCTTTCCAGTTATGGGGGTCTTGTACATTGGCAAATATGGTTAAAGCCGTATTCCCTGTATCTTTTGAAATTATGAGACTATTTAGCTTTCTTACGTGATTGTCTTTTGTTGCTATAATAACTTGTTTGCTTTATGTTCATTTTCAGGAGGCACAGATTATGTGATAGCAGCTACAAAACTTATGAATGGAAATACACTTATAGACAGTTTAGTTAATAAAAAAGAAATAACAAAATTGAATCCATTCTAACAATGAATGCGGAGATGAATTTTTTTCTTCTGTTGTGCAGAAATTCCTGCTGAAGCAATCGGAAAGTGAAGACAGAAATTTCTGTAGAATAGTATCATGAGATCGACAGAATGGCGGCACCGGAATCATAGGGAGTTAGAGAAAATGTATATCAACATAGATGTATTCTGGGATCATTTATCATGTGCCATTGCTGATATAGCATAAATTTCATAAAATTAGTTATAATTTGAATAAATGAATACCATTTTAATAGGATACACTGGATTCAATTATTTGTTTGTTTTTTAGGGTTTAACGCCATTTTTCATCACACGATAGGCTATACATGGCGGCCAGTATTATTGGTGGAGGAAGAATCCTGGAAACACCCCAGAAAGAATCACCAACCCACGAGAAGCTACTGGCAAGCTTTCTCACATAACTACATTAGCCGAATCTTAGATTTGAACCCACGCAGACAGAGGTGAGACGGCTGTGATCAGTAACGGATAGCACTTTAGACCACTCGGCCACTCAGGGCCCCTGGAATGAATTGTAATGTGTCGGGTATATAATTGTTATTCAAGCACATTAGTACTGTCTGCCATTGAAACTCGTACTTTATGGAGCAAAACATTTGTCTTTATTATAAATAAGATCTCCCATCTCTCCCATTTTTTTCACACCTTGTTGCTAATTTTGTATGCTTGATCACATGACTATGAATTGACTTAAAAAAGACTTTGATTTAATAATTTGGCAAGATGCCAAAAAATATTCCTCCATCCTGCTGATTTTTGGAAGGTATTGTCATGAAAGAGAAGCTACTTTTTAATTTAATTATTGTTTAACCATCAACAATAAAGTCATTAAGTCTTTTTTGTGTGTGTATTCAATGTATCCTGTATACACTTGTAACTGAATGAAGGGTAAACAACAGCTTACAGACATCTCAAGATCTTAAACTTTGATTATATACCAAAATTAATTGATTTTCTTTTTAGAGTACACTAAGTCTTGACGATTGTGTTATGAGTCTATACTCTTAAAATAAGTAACAGAAAAAAGGGAAAAGCAACAAGCTTTGCAAAATACAACAAATAATTTATTTTCCTAGAATACAAAATAAAAATTTAATTAAAAGGAACTTACAGTATTATGAAAAAATTCCAAATAATCATAGAATTACAGACTAGACTCAATTTCTAATAATTTAAAGCCTGGATGAAAATTCAGTAGAAGTCCAAATTAAATCCAGAACTAAAGGTGATGATGTGTCTGTCATAGCTCGTAGAGTGTTGATGTTCTAACAGTCTTTTGTTGAATCACAGTAATATAGATCATCATCCAGTCTCTCACCAATTGTATGCTGATGACACCCAAATATTTACATCTAGCCACCCAACTAAAGTTGATGCTACCATCCAAGGAGTAGAGATATGCAGTTCTGATGTTAATTCATAAATGACATGTAAGAAGCTGCAGATGAATGATGATAAAACTGAGGCCATTCTGATCACAACACAAAGACTTTCTCATTCACATCCTTCACCTCAAACTGTAAATATAAGCAACACCAACATTAAATTCACACAGTCAGTATGAAACCTAGGTGTTACTATATGCAAGACTGTATATCTTGAGATGAGACGCATCAGCTCCATTCCCAAATATCTTTCCATGGATGCCACTAAAACACGTTCATTAGTACTTTCAAGACTGTAACTCAGTTCTATCAGGTTCATATCAATATCTACTCCAAAAACTTCAAAAAGTTCAAAACATAGCTGGTTGGATCATCCTTAGAGTAACACAATCAGAGCACACCTCACCACTGCTCTGTACCTTACACTGGCTATTCATTCGATCCAGAATCAAACACAAAATTTGTTTTCCGTGCTACGTTTCACTGACTGACTCCAGTCCAAGTTACCTATCTGGCCTCACCCATGTGTACACACCAGCAAGATACTTATGCTCCTCTTCTGACAATTGTATACTCATTATTCCCACTTTGAAAACGAAGTCATATGGACAACATTCTTTTGCATACCAGGGACCAGCAATGTGGAACAAAATGCCCATTGAAATTGGACATAAAGACACAGACTGGTTCAATACATCAGGTGGAGTATCAAGGCTGTCTCTGTCACCCACGCTTTTCAACATCTACTTAAAATTCATCATGAGTAGAGCCCGTGGAAAACCACTGGGACAGTCGGCATTGGAGGGTGTAACATCACCAACCTATGCTTTTCAGACAACATTGGTGGGCTGGCATGCAGTGAAGTCGAGGTTGCCACCTCAGTGAAGAACCTGGATGAAACATCTTCTACATTTGACATGGAGATAAGCGCTGAGAAGACGAAACTGACAACAAATTGTGGCAAACAAATCTCAACCAAGATCAAAGTCAGAGGACAGGAACTGAAAACAGTGGGCCAGTTCAAATATCTTGGTTCCATTTCACCAAAGAGGGATCAAGAGCAGAAATTTTGTCACCAGCAGCACAAACAACGGTAGCTATATCAAAGCTAAGACGCATCTGGAGAGAAGAATATCTGTCTGAAAACTAAAATCAGACTGTTGAGAGCTAGTCATCTCAATCTTTCTGTATTCTTGTGAGGCCTTGACTTTGACAGCATAATTACAATGAAGAATCCAGGCAACATCCTTGCCATTTCTTACATGGACAACATCACAAATGAAGAAGTGAGTAATACCATCAGGCAAAAAGTAGGCCATTATGAAGACCTCCTCACAACTGTCAAAAAGAGAAAGCTGAAATGGTATGGCCATGTCACTGGAGCAAACAGTCTATCCACAACAATGCTACAGTGCAGCGTCCAAGGTGGCAGAAGGAGAGGTAGACATAGATATAAGTGGACTGACAACATCACAGAATGGCCAGGAAAAGTTTGGTGGAGACAGGCATTGGCAAATGATCGAGACAAGTGGAGGGAACTGGTCAGATTTTCAGCAGCAAAGTGCCTCAACATCCACACTTGGTCAAGACACATGATGATGATGACGATGATGATGATGATGATGATGATAGTGAACAGAGAGTGATTCCTTTAAAGATTGCTCTTAAAACTCACCTTTTTTGACTGCAAAAGAACAAACTTACAGACCTAATAATGTTTTCTACCTTAAATATTTTCAGCATTTTTTAAAAAGTTTTCTAATATCATGTTTTTTGTTGTTTTTTTTGTAGTCATATCATATATAAGTTGTACATTGCTTAGAGCTTTAAAAGATTAGGCGCTATAAAAAGTCCTTATTATTATTATTATTATTATTATTATTATTATTATTATTATTATTATTATATAATTACTGGTTTTAATTCACTAATAATTCCAGTGAATGTCTCGATTCAAGAATTTTATCAGAGCACTTTTTGAAATAACTTGAATTCAATAATTTGAAGAAAATAAAATCCAGCCTGAAATAATACTGGACACAACATATAATACAACTTAATTGTGCTAGAACTTAAAGCATTTCAAGACGTACAAATACAAAAAGTGCTGTCTAGTATTTCAACCCAGTGCCTGTAATGAACATTTTAAGATGTACATATACAAAATATACTTTCCCAAAGTTCAACACCATGTCTGTATGAAACATTTTTAAGAGGTACAAATGCAAAAGTACATTCCCAATGTTGTATGAAAGATTTTAAGATGTACAGATACAAAAAGTACATTTCCAGAGTTCACCCCAGTGTGTCTGTATGGAACATTTTAAGATGTAAAAATACAAAAAGCACTTTCACAAAGTTTATCCCCATGCCTGTATGGAACATTTTTAAGATGTACAAACACATAAAGTACTTTCCCAAAGTTCAACCCCATGTCTGTATGTAATATTTTATGAGGTACAAATACAAAAGGTACTTTCCCAATGTATGCTCCCATAGTACAATGAAACAGACCAACATCTTGTAGAATAATCCGAATGGAGAATTATTCTTCATGACACAGCTGTAAATCATGTCATATGACTTTGCAAACAATAATATTGGGAAAACAATACTTAATGCATAATACAGGTCACAATTTTGATATTTCCTATCGACAGTAAAAAATTGTTTTCTCTGCTTTTAAACATGAAGTGAAATATTTATGCAGTGAATGTTGTCTAAAATACAGGGCTATACAATGACAATGTCATGCAAAGAGTTGATGCTAGACAACTGACTACTGACATCAACAATATTTGGACAGCAGTTGCATTGCAATGAAGACAGTATATTTAAGTGTTGCAAATATTTTTGAGAAATTATATGTAGATCTTTAGAATGTATTAAAATTTTTCAAAATTTGACATGTAATTATACAAAAATAGATAGACTATGATATATTACTTCACCGTCTCCAGCAAGTATTTGGCATTCAGAATATAGCGTACAGTTGTTCAAGTCCCACTTAGTGAACAGGACACAAATTATATCTGCCACTGGAATACACTCCAGCCCAGTTGACGTATGTTGTGGTGTTCCACAGGGATCTGTTCCTCAACATGTTCTCTTCATTCTATCCACTCAGCCGCTCTCAAGTGTCATAGATCATCACCCAGTGTCGCACCAATTGTATGCTGATGACACCCAAATATACAAGTCTAGCCACCCAACTGAAGTTGATGATACCATTCATGGAGTAGAGAGGTTCATTTCTGATGTGAAATCATGGATAACATGTAACAAGCTGCAGATGAATGATGATAAAACTGAGGGCTATTCTGAGCACACCACAAAGACTTTCTCATTCACATCCTTTACCTCAGACAATAAATATCAGCAACACTAACATTAAATTATCACAGTCAGTATGAAACCTAGGCATTACTCTAGACAGTACTCTCACATTGCACCAACATATCATGAACATATGCAAGGCTGCATATCTTGAATTGAGATGCATCACTTCCATTCGTAAATATCTTTCAGTTGATGCCACTAAAACACTTGTGTGTTCATTAGTACTTTCAAGACTGGACTATTGTAACTCAATTCTGTCTGGTTCGTAACAATATATACTCCAAAAACATCAAAAACTTCAAAACACAGCTGCCTGGATCATCTTGAGAGTTCCTCAATCAGAGCACACCTCACCACTGCTCTGTACCCTACACTGGCTATTGATTCGATACAAAATCAAACACAAAATTTGTTCTCTGTGGTATGTTTCAATGACAGACTCCAGTCCAATATACCTATCCAGCCTCACCCATGTGTATACACTTGCTAGATATTTACGCTCTTCTTCTGATAATCGTATACTCATTGTTCCCACAGTGAAAACAAAGTCATATGGAGAACGTTCGCATACCAGGGGCCGTCGACGTGGAACGAATTGCCCATTGAAATTAGACAAAAAGACACAGTGGTCCCTTTTAAGAGTGCTCTTAAAACTCACCTGTTTCGACTGCAGGGACAAACTTAGAGACCTAATCGCGTTTTGTATCTGATATGTTTTCAGCATGTTTTTATGTTTTCCAATTTCATTGTTTTTGTCATTTGTTTTTCTGTAGTGTAGTCATATCATTATTGATGGTGTAAAGCGCTTAGAGCTTCGAAAGATTAGGCACTATACAAAGTCCTCATTATTATTATTATTATTATTATTATTATATCCATGTATTGATATTCATTGTTTACATTCCTATCTAATACAATGTTCACTATGTTTTTCCCTGTATATGTGATGTGCATATCTATATTCTTTTGTATCTCTTTGTATATGATTATGTCAATATTCTGTGTAATTATTATTTAAGTTGTATTGATCATTAATAGTTAAGATATTAGACAACAAGACAGGCAACCCATATGACTGTATTCATATTGAACAAGATAAACATGAGGAGTGAGAATCCCACGGGGCTGTCTTATCCCAACATTTCCTCAATCCCAGGAGTGTATGATAGAGGCCCAGCTATGGCAAAAGAGAGATCTACCTTCTCTGATTACATAGTCTATAAATAGTTAGTTACATAATTGTTTACATTTATTAATAATACTATTCATATTAAAACCTGTTAACAGATTTGAGGTAATTTCTCACTGTTTTCCATTGGATGTGTTAGGTCAGGTGGTTTTTTATGATATGGGATATTTGTAAAATGTCACATAGCTAGTAGTAGCAAAAAAGTATCGGCAATTAATATAGACTAAGGAGGAGTTGTATATTGTTGCATCAAATAATTATGTTGCACTGCTTTGACAGTACATGTACTATTCAGGGATGTTGTATAATGTATGGAAATGTGGCACATGAAGACCCCATGGGATTATCATTCCACATATTTATCCTGTTCAACATGCATACAGTCAGATGGTTGCCTGTCTTGTTGTCTATGAGGAAACAATGTTTGGGAACTAGACGAGAGGCAATGCACCTATTGAGGAAGGTAAAGATGCCCTTCTCCCCTCATCTCAATCCAAGAATAGTATGGAATATACTCCTCAATTACATGAGTCTATCGGATCTTCATCTTCATGCAGAGAAGTACTGCTCTACAGGACCAATTTCATATTGAGTCATGTGTGACTCGGAATATAGCTTCTCAGCCCCAGATGACTATGGAATCAATCCGTCCTCAATCCCAGGAGTGTATGGGCTCTATAAGGTTTGGCGTTCATCGATACAATGAGGTGTCGAATCTGTAGAGAGATATAATGCCCCTGAAGAGTCGTAGTGCTGTGTTATGGGCATAGGTCCGGTTAAGGCAAACGAGAGCAGATCTGCCATCTCCGAGAAGGAAAAGTAACAATATTGTTCTGAACAGTCTGATATAGACATGTTCGTCGAATTATCGTCTCCTGATCGATCTTTTACCGGGGACTGGCTATCGAACACCATGTGCCGGTAACAGGAAACTGGGTGTCAGTCACAGGTCTAATGGTAGTAGTCATTGGAGTCATATCAACATTACATGGAAAATGATCAGGTCGATACCCCCTTGGCTGATCTCCGTATATGTTCTACTGGTCAATCCTATTTGGGATAGAGTGTCGGCATATACCCGTTTTTTTTGTTCCTTTTAAACCTCTGCGGAAAGCATAGACATCCATTCCAGATAAGCGATCTTCTTCCTATAAACGATGCCATAGATGCCCAAAAACCTCGGTTTTGTAGCTTAAAGATTCGAGTACTTCCCGGAGTCCCTCAATGAGAGGCATTGGGTCGGGAAGTCATATCTACCGTCAGAAGAGAGAGTAAGAGGGATGACGTATTTGGGGTTATGGTGGACTCCAATAAACACGCTGAGAAAATGTCTGAGACTCCTTATTTCTCCCTTCATTACCCATTCCTCCTCCCACCTGTCGGCTCATGTAGAAGAGGAAAATGATGAAAAGATGTGGCCTTTTGATAATGCTCTAAATGATGTTTAACTCCTTCTCCCACTGGATCTGTACCCCAATCCTTCTGTCGTAGACGAAAAGAAAATCCTGTCCAGTTGGTAGAATCTCGTGTGCTGCATCATAACGAGATCTCATTTACTCCACTATTCAACCATCATAAGGAAGTTTTATAAAAGGTTTCGAGATGACTGGAATTCGCTAAGCAACAAGAGATGTGGTCTGCATCCCCTCCCCTTTCAAATCGTCTTTCAGCGTCCAGCTGAAAGATGCACATCCTTTCTTGACCTAATAAGATCCACCACCACCCGCACGACAAATGGCGTCGGAAGTGGGCAGAGCCACCAGTTAAGACAATAGAGCTAACACTCGTACACGGTTAACCATATCATTGCATGCCGATCTACTCTCGGCAGTCTCCGTCCGTCTTCAAATAATGTATCCTTTTCTACAGCCGCGTCGCAGTGCTTAGGTGGTTCCCAAAACATTTCCAACGTCCATGGCATTATTGGCGGAACTGTTCCAACTCCTCATGGCCACTTCAGAGGGCTTAATTACTCACAATAAGAATCTTCCTTAAAGCTGATCCGTTGGAGAAGTGGGGCGTCTCTTCAGAGGTCTCATTCACTACATGGTATCTCGGGACTTGAGAAACAGCAGCACAGTACTAGTTACTTGTAGACTTGTAGCTTATCCTGGAGCACGATTAATTTCTTTGAAGGCAGTAGCATCGATTGCATTAATTAAAACAGTGATTGAAAATAGAAACTCAAATGAACGCAACTTGAATTCCTGCTAATATTTTGTCTGCATTTTTGAACTTTCTAATGACACACACACACACACACACACACACACACACACACACACACAGATCAAATATATGCATTTGTATGTTATAAATAATATGTATGTATAGTATGTAAGCTGTATCAAGGATATACCACTCTTGACTTTTAATATTAGTATCCAGTTTTGTTCCGTAAATATTCGTTTTATGTTAACCTAAGGTTTGATTATATCAGTCACAGTTAGGAGACTCGGCAGAATTTCCATTTCAAATTGTAGTGGTTGGCGACTGTCGTGTTGGTTTGATTGTGGGTTTGTGATTATTCATTCGATTCTGAACATTATGGTTTAGCCAATGTATTGAATGGCACATATCGTGAATGTACATATTTGAAATCCTGACTAAAATCCAAAATGGAAAGCGATGACGTATGCTGTCGCCTGTATAGCACTGAAGTGAAGTTCTTTGTTGAGCCACAGAAATTAATTCGGCGTTTGAATTCCGAATAAAAATTTAAAAAGTATCTTTGTCCAAGAATTATTTCTGAACGCGAGTATTTCCGGGTACAATAATCTCTTAGAATCCAAACAATTTGAAGAAAACTGAAAACAAAACTTTACAAAAAATACTTGTCTCAACAGAAGAAAACACTTGACGTCGAAGTATTCGATAGCCGAACTAAAAACACACTAAACATCACTATTAAACTTGGCTACTTCGTAAAACAGACTCCCGGATGATGGTCAACATTCAAGTAAAACCAGAATTTCGCAGTTTCGACGTTAAAGCTATGTGCGTCTAAAATCACTTATTCTAGTACAGCCTCTTTTTAACTCTATATGAAATCACACATTTAGAATTTTAAATAAAGTTATTTACATCAACTCGAGTATTAAGGCGAGGAGCTAGGTGAACTTGGATACAACATTCCTCATTTAAGGTTTTCTAAAAACTGAATTGAACTTCTTGGGAAAAAATAATCTCCAGTAAATAAAATTACAATTGCATGTAAAGGAATAAAAATATATTTAGAAAAACAAAACTAACAAATTAAAAATAAATTATATCAGATATGTGTAGCAATATATAGATACGAACTTTGATACATGCATTTAAACCGTTTAATTAGATGGCTCTAACTTGGCAAATTGACTGGGCGTACACCATCATTTTTACAGATTAGTAAATTAAAATTGTTTAGACCCAATTCATTTCATTTTCTTTGCTTCTTTCTTCAGTCCATCCGTACATATATAGATCGTGCACAATAAAACGGCTAAAATATTTAGTCAAACGTTCTTAAAAGTAATGAATGATACAAATTTTCTAATAATTTTAAGTGAAAAAGTATCTTTGAAAGGTAAACTTACCTCGATATTTCCCTTTAAAAGCATTTAACTTCTTTAAATGTAAATATTATCAAAGTTTTCTTATGTGTTGTCAGATAAATTTTAGTATCATAAGTTCTGATTTGAAGGATCTTATTCGTCGAAATAAATGTGACGGTGATATATTAAATTATATCACGCCCTCATGAACTGACATTTTAAAAAAATTTCCATGTTTCGTCTTATGCTTGTAAGTCATTGTCAAATAAGATTTCTCTCTCTCTCTCTCTCTCTCTCTCTCTCTCTCTCTCTTTCTTTCTTTCTCTCTCTCTCTCTCTCTCTCTCTCTCTCTCTCTCTCTCTCTCTCTCTCTCTCTCTCTCTCTCTCAACTTTTTGGTCTGTATGAAACCTGTATATTTTACATACACAGCTATGTTAAACTGCATTGGACTACACTCCTTTCCTGCTTGCCATATTTATCTTAAGGACGTACCAGCTACTGGATACTAATATGTCAGCATAAAACAGAAGGTTAATTAAGAAAGCTCAACGCAATGATCACGCATTTTTCTTCCTTTACTAAACAAATCGATATTATGTTAATTATAATCCTGTTTTTTGAAAATCATTTGCATAATATATCTCAATGAAATTTGTCTACTCGCAAATTTTATTAAACTTGATCCTGCTGTCAGGAAATTTCAGGAGGAAATAAGTCATCCATGAAAAAGTTTAATATTCCATCCATGCGTCATCATTTATAAAATTCATATTTTACAGGGGAATGTGTGTGTGTGTGTGTGTCTGTGTGTGTGTGTGTGTGTGTGTGTGTCTCTGTGTGTGTGTGTGTGTGTTGGGAGGTTATTAAATGAAAGGTAATTGTGAAATCATGTTTGCTTGATATAGTTATCCGGAAAGGAGATTGGATTGATCAAGGCATGCACTAATACATTTTGAAACAAATACCATATTTAATGTCGAATATCAACCATTTATCAACTATGTGATATGCAGAAATATTACACAATATTATTATTTCTGACTGATTTCCTGAAATCTATATACGAGTCAGGTTAAAATTCTAATCATTTATATTCATATAACACAGGATACATGTACAAGGTGTACATTATGACAATTAATATTTATAATATAACACGATATATTTACAAGGATGGTGTAAATTTCGACAATTAATATTTATATAGCACAGGAAATCTATGAGTCATGTGTCAATTTTATTTATTATTATTTGTTTAACAAGACATTCGAGATGAGTCAGGTGTAAATAATGTTCATGATCATCTGTATAACACATATTTTGTAGCAAGCACATAAATAATCTTGATTTTATCATTTTATCACAAATACGGGTCAATCGCTTTTTATCATCGGTTTTTGACGGATAGCTACAGATGTGCAGCCAACGTACACTGTTTGGTATGCATTTTTCCATGTTGTTCCTGATTTAAGAAGTATTTTTTTCAGTAGACGTATTTCGAGGCATTCTATTTTCGTTATGTCACAGCCGATGCAGGTTTTACACTTGCACCTAGATTGCAAAATCTGTTTCGGCCATCTTTCTTCACTGTAAGTCATCTCCAGGTACCAGGGACAATTAGCACGATCCTGCACGAGTGGTGACTCTGTCTTATTCTCGAAAGGGCAGTGCCTACTAGAGAGCGGATATTTCAAAACTGTAGACTCATCGAGAAATATGTTATTTTCTTGGTTCTGCACTCGATCTCGTACTGACTGTATTTGAGAGAAAGAATCATCTAATTCAGACTGTCCACCTCCTGCGGACCAACACATGTATTTCTCCTGCACATATTTGGGTAATGCATCTGAACAGTTTGTCTCCTGCTTTGTATATTTTACATATAGGATAAATAACAAGAAATATCTTCTGATGACTATTGACTTTAGTGAATCCATAGTCATCTAACTTTTTAGCTCTTTGCCAACGGTTGCTAGTATTTAGATTCAACAATATTGTGTTGTTTAGTTTTAACATTTCACCGTAGACCTGTGTCAGTTTATATCTTTAACGTATGGATTTTCTCTGCGTAACTGTATTTTTTAATGAAAAAACACAAGATATACTAGCATTATTGACAACGTTTAACATTGACCTTATGTTTAATCACGTCTAGTCACCTATCTTTCCGCTTCTAACAACAATAAGTATTTCCTATTAAGTTTCAAAACAAGGAAAATACGCCATGTTATCCTTTCATTGAATTCATCTTTCATAAATTTTGTAAATTACCTGATATGACAATTCAATGCCAAAAACATTTAATTTATTTAAGACTGCTCAATAGCATTTCTGTAGTTCTTGTTTAGTTGTAGTTTTCATTAACATGCGGTCACAAAGAGGATATTGAAAGCATAACATAACCCCATCTACATGCGGATGACGACACCTTAAGGATACAAACCTGTATCATATAATGGACTAGAAACGTAATGTTTTGTGAAATGTTAGGAAGTAACATTGGCGGTAAAATGCTGCTAACAATGGCTTATGAAACAGATCAAATGGGTCATTTCGTTCCTTAAATGCAATCATATAAAAAAAATATGCTTGGCTGAAAAATTTGCAATTGCAACAAAACTTTAAAAAATATTTACATCGTCTGTTTAATTATGACATGTGACTGATTTGGTAAAAATTTTATAGCAAGAAGTGAAATATCAAGTAAAGGAATTATCCTGCACAATGTTCTAATCTCTTTGTTTTGTATCATCCAGCATACTGCTTTTTTACGAAGGTATATCCATTTCTGAACGGTGTATTTTCATGTCTTTCACGTTAATTTCATGAATGACATGGCGACACGACTTCGTATCCGTTGATAAAGGGTATATTTTCACATATTCAAATAACCAAAGGTTTTGCTGACTTTACAATTTCATTGATTGCACTCATATGTGGATAGTACAGCTCCATAATTTCATAACCTCAGCACAGACTTATAATTTCATTGCATGTACAGGACTTACAACTTCAGTGCATGAACAGAACAGTCTCATATATGGTAATGCGAATAGAGCAATATGTATGTTGTCAGAATATTATACATGTAATTCATGATATTCGTATCCTAAACCCAATCGATCTAATCTTGTTAACACCGTATACCCAAGTAAAGTAGCATATAATGACGCCTAATCCTCCTAATAGTTATAATAACTTATTAAAGTAAAAATAACATTCATGAATGTCTTCGCTGTCATTGTTTGTTATGCACGCGATTGTTGCATGATTTGCTTATGTTTTTTTGTTTGTTTGATTAGGATTTTTAACGTAGCTTTGACAATTTTTCAGTCATATCGCTATGAAGTCTACAGTGAGGCAGTTTATAGTGATGTCTAGCACTGGGGCATCATGCCAGAGACATGTAACATGATGTCCCACCCAGCTACATTATACTGACACCAGACCGATCAGTCCTAACACTAACCTCTTGATGCTGAACGCCAAGCGAGGCAGCTGTTGGTACCATTTTTGTAAGTCTTTAGTATGACTCGGCCGGGGATCAAACCAATAACCTCCCGCTGCCGAGGCTGACGATCTAACCACTTGGCAACCTGAGCGGTTGCAATCATCTAAAAACAAATGCTTGGTTGAAACAAATTAAATAATTTGCATACTGTTTGTGCAATTGCAAAAAACTTTAAAAAAATATTTACATCGTCTGTTTAATTATGACATACGACTGATTTGGTAAAAGTGTATAGCGAAAAGTGAAATAACAAGTAAAGGAATTATCCTCCACAATGTTCTAATCTCTTTGTTTTGTATCATCCAGCATACTGCTTTTTTACGAAGGTATATCCATTTCTGGACGGTGTATTTTCATGTCTTTCACGTTAATTTCATGAATGACATGGCGACATGACTTCGTATCCGTTGATAAAGGGTATGTTTTCACATATTCAAATAACCAAAGGTTTTGCTGACTTTACAATTTCATTGATTGCACTCATATGTGGATAGTACAGCTTCATAATTTCATAACCTCAGCACAGACTTATAATCTCATTGCATGTACAGGACTTACAACTTCAGTGCATGAACAGAACAGTCACATATCTGGTAATGCGAATAGAGCAATATGTGTCATGTTCTCAGAATATTATAATTCATGATATTCTTATCCTAAACTCAATCGATCTAATCTTGATAACACCGTATACCCAAGTAAAGTAGCATATAATGACGCCTAATCCTCATAATAGTTATAATAACTTATTAAAGTAAAAATAACATTCATGAATGTCTTCGCTGTCATTGTTTGTTATGCACGCGATTGTTGCATGATCTGCTTATGTTTGTTTGTTTGTTTGATTAGGATTTTTAACGTAGCTTTGAACATTTTTCAGTCATATCGCTACGATGTCTACAGTGAGGCAGTTTATAGTGATGTCTCGCACTGGGGCATCATGCCAGAGACATGTAGCATGTTGACCCACCTCAGCGCCGGATTAAGCACCGTGGAGGCCCATAGGCAGTCAAACTTTTGGGGCCCCAGACCCACGGTCACGGTCTCATGGGGGCCCATAAAAGTCGCGGGGCCCATAGGCAGTTGCCTACTCTGCCTAATGGGTAATCCGGGACTGACCCACCTAGTTACATTATACTGACACCAGGCCGACCAGTCCTAACACTAACCTCTTGATGCTGAACGCCAAGCGAGGCAGCTGTTAGTACTATTTTTGTAAGTCTTTAGTATGACTCGGCCGGAGATCAAACCAACAACATCCAGCTGCCGAGGCTGACGCTCTAACCACTAGGCAACCGGAGCGGTTGTCTGCTTATGCAACTCTATCATTATAGTATTATTGTCATTATACAAATTAGGTTGAACACTATAAAGATTCTATTTTATTTTCCAATGTAGATTCAGGGAATGTTCTCACAATGGTGGTTGTTTTTTATTTTTATTTTGGCGACCAAACTGACAACCTAGCGAAAACTGTGGCAACCGACTTTTCCCAAGTTTAAGATGAAATATTCCTTGTCCATGAAATTCACCTTAATATTCTAGGCAAACAAAGTCAACCAATTCGCCTTGCCACAATGCGTCGCCTACCACCCACCACACTCCTTTTGTCTGATTTCAATCAGTTTATGTTCTCATCAGATTTACGGGGTTTACTTACAAAACGTCTATTTATATAAGACCAACGATAGGAAATTGCATACAAATCACTTTTGGGTGCCTAATTTTGTAATTTCTGGTACCTTCAAACATGCACCAATTTACGAACTTTGACACCGACCATATACTAATGCAGCTCCGCAGAAAGTTAATTATATCCCAATTTTTTTTTCCACCGAAAACCAAATTATTTGTCTTTAAAGTGTTGTTGAGACAAAAAGCTATAAGAAAATTAATGCATTTATAATATATTTCAACTGAATAAATGACTTGATTTGCTTTGCATTATATATATATATATATATATATATATATATATATATATATATATATATATATATATATATATATATATATATATATATATATATATATATATATATATATATATATATATATATATATAAGAATGAGAAACTCTTTATGTGATGATCATAATGAATTCAGTTTTATCATCATTGATCTACAGCTAGTTACGTGTCAACCATGATATCACATTGGAAAAATGCGTCTCTACGCCTTGCATGCTAACATCAACAACAACTGAATGGTTAGATTTGTATATGTGGCGACCATCGTTGTGGGTGTGGAGTGTAATTATGGTTGGGGTGTTATGCTCCAAATATTTTATTTATACTATTATACAAAGTCCACCCCAAGCTCGATTTTGAAGGAAGTGAAATTAGTTATTAAGAAAGGTAAAGTTCCGATCCCCCAGCCAGTTATGCTGACAGTCAAATTATTGAGTACACAAATGGTAAAATTCAAATGAATACAAATTTAGTACAACTCAAGAATCAAATGATAATAATTTTCCAATCACTCTTCTTTCTCTCGACCCTGTAAAAGCCTACTGCGTCGCTTAATATGTAGTGTGAGATAGCTTTCCACCTGTCGTATCCTACTTATCTGTGTATTCTATCATATTTCCAATTCCTTCTCCTTTTCCACCCGACTAGCACCTTCTTCACTTTTCCTCCTCGACTCAACCCTGACTACTTTGTCGACTCTGACTGTTCTGCTAGTCTCACTTCCGTCTCTCTTCCTCAAGACTCTTGACTAATTATACCGGAAGTCTGTCCCCTAAAAGCTTCATGTAGAAATACAACGACGATAGCATATTTCCTTTGCCATCTCGTCTCACACTAGCCAATAATCAATCATCAGATAAAGTCTATTACATTTTTCGGTCACATTCGTGCACATCGAAATACACATACATTCTTGTATGGGAAACAACGTCATAATAAAGACACGGTATCAGGTACTTGTCATGCAAACATCAATAAATTGCATCATATCAGGATATACATCCATAGTCTCATTTTAATGAGAGATACCACAACAATCACTCGTATTTCTGTACATTATACTCCTACAAAGTCTACACATATATTCAAATATCCCTATTCTGATATATCCATACATTCATATTAACTAATGTTGCACAATGCACCATTTTCCAAGATTACAATTCAATTCAACAGTTGCAAAATCTAGAATATCACACGATCAAATGCATCAGTTTACAATGAAGTAACCAAATAGTGAATTACAATATTAATTCTGACCACGAGCTAGCAATCTACATAATTCTTGACATATTCATAGCTAATTTCTCAAATACGATGTTAATTGAACACTACAAAGGTAATTCTAAATACTAACGATTCTAGTAATGAAGTATACGTACTGAATATAATTCCAATTACAATGCCCTAGTATGCTGCAACAAGCATGCAAATAACTTCCTCACCTTAATAAAGTTTCTCTTTTCTTAAAATGTCATAAGTTTTCTCGTCAAATTACGAGTGGCTTCCTCTGAATATTGCTTTATCCTGCCAGCACGGTGTTTTGGCAATTACTAAGTTCCTAGCTCGAAAATACTAAATTAAATTCGGATTGAAATGGTGAATACACCTATCTCAATTGTGATTGTTTGTCGATTCTACCCTGCTCTATTTAGCTTAGCAGACAATGCCCCTGGGCTGTCTGTCAACATGCGGAGATTTACAACACTAATAAGGGTCCTTTGCATTTTAACAAAGCGTTCGATGTCCACGTGCTACTATTCACATCCAATAAAGCTGGGTGCTCGTACCCTTCAACTATAGCCGTGGGGTCTAACATATATACATGGCTTATAACTATTCCTTTGGTCCCATTACTTTCGCAATAGCGGTCAGGGCAACATGACAGTATATTTGGGTGTCAACAGCATATCAACGCAAAATTGGTGAGACACAGTATAACTATCTATATCACTTGAGAGTGGCTGAGTGTATACAATGAAAAAATAGGGCCAAGTTCACCAACCTGTGGAACCCCAAAACACATTTCAACTTAGCTAGATTTTTTTCAATTTACGGACACAATTTGCTTCTTGTCGACTTGAATCGTGGCACGACTCTATTGTGATTGATAAATACATGCTGGAGACGGTGAAGTAATATATCATGGTTTATTGTGTCAAATTTTGCAGAGAGGTCAAAGAGTGTGAGAACTCTCCTCTTTGCACTTTTCTGAGCTGTTAACTGCTTTTGGAATGGTAGTTTCTGTACAAATAAGATGTTGATATGCAGACTGTAAACTACTAAAAGGATTGTTTAAAATTCAGACGAGATATAAATTGGAACGAATAAACCCACAACGTTTTCTAAGAGTTTTGACAGGTTAGAAACAGGGCGGTATTTTTTAAACATTGATAGGGCCAAACGTTAATTTATTCGACAAAGGTTTTTCAATGGCGGCTTTGAAAAACGATGGGAATTCCCCGGACGAGAGAAAATGATCTGCATAATCTGAGCAATGAACAGTGATCGATATATATATATATATATATATATATATATATATATATATATATATATATATATATATATATATATATATATAATTACCTTTGCTTTCTCATCGAACAAAAGTACTTTTCTTAATCTTAAAATGGTAAGAATCTACACGGTGTCAAACAATATGGCTAGGTACATGATGTAGTATAAGAAAACATCTGAAAAACATTAACCGTTTTCGGCTTTACATCTTTCAACAGACAAAAGCTTTGAATCCCTTTGTATTCTATATTTAATAGCTGTATATTTATTGTATTTGTCACTGCATCACTCTATTAAGTCAAACAAAATCGCGTTAGAAATGGGATTGGAAGACATCCCGTATTGGAAATCTGAATCTTGGATAATGTTTAACTGCAACTAGCCAGAAGTGGTGTCATCAGCTTTGATATATATGAGACCCAGAGCAGGGAATTTTTAAGGTCGTGGAAATGTATGATAGCGTATCTGTATAGGTTTCAGAAACAGTATCTTACACTGAAGACAAGGAAAATGACCGCTGCTTTCTCATAGAACAATTTGAACTATATACTTCACTTCTGGAATTACTGAGCTTTGTAACTATTTATGAGGTTTCAATGAAGACAAAGAAAAGATAAGTTGTGTTGTTGTTGTTATTGTTTTTAGTGTATCTTTATTCTTTGTCATGAGGATCATGTAAAACAATATACAGATTATATACAACAGAAGTAATGTTATATGCATTATCGATGTATTCAGCCAAAGTGATATGTAAAATACAAAGTCTCTGTGAAATACACAATATGGTTAACACAAACATTCGTTCCTATTTTCAAAATGAAACCTGCACATGCCAGAGAGAGAGAGAGAGAGAGAGAGAGAGAGAGAGAGAGAGAGAGAGAGAGAGAGAGAGAGAGAGAGAGTATAGCACAATGTTGGTGTCATTTTGCATTTCAAAACTTATCAGTTACGGTACAAAAAGTGCAGTATATTTTGGAATTTTGCGAGAAAACAAAGAAGCAATAATAAGTATAAAAAAAAACAAAACGAAGGTGCAAATCTTACCAGTTGTATAAAATACTGAGCGCGAGACCATTCAGTAAATGCATTATTATTATTATTACACCACTAACTTCAAGAGACAAGTGGAGAGAACTGGTCAGATGTTCAGCAGCACATCGCCTCGAAGACCACTTTAAGTTAAGAGACTGATGATGATAACTTTAAGAGTTGACATCCGTTTTACATGTATTGCCAGCACACTGCACTCATTGTCAGTACGTAATTATGAAGGAAAATCCAACCCAGTTTAGTTATGTTAGGCATTTTACGACAAAGCAAGTTAAGTTGTTTATTTGGTACCGACGTTTTGTAAAGCGCTTCGCCAGTAGTAGGATAATGGTAGTGACTCCGGAAAGCTAATAAGTGAGCCACTGCGGCTTCTAAATTCGACACATATATTTCTATATTTACAGATTGTCACAGATATCTGCAAAATGAAACACTAAACACTTCTGACAGTAGCAATTGCCCTTTAAAAAAATGTGCATATTAAACGATAGTTTTATTTTATCGTTGATAAAACGTTTTTAAGCACGGATAACTCAACACTCGGCCTGCTTTAATAGTTCTTACGAAAACATGCTCTTAAATTTCCTGTAGAAATATATGAACGAATGTGCATATAGCAGTTTTTCTTTTAATGAATGCCCTTTCCTTTTCGATGGACACAACCGCGTCATTAATAAAAAAAATTGACTTTAACTTTAATTTAATTTTAAGTATTAATTTTTATTTATTTTATGTTAAATTATTATTTTTTCTCAGAGATTTCTGACAGTCTAATGCTTATTGACCAATAAGGAATCGGTACAATGAGCAAATTGCTCATGCACATTCTCAGCCATGCACACACTCGATCTGCACATACCAGTTTCTACAGATCTTTTTAGATTCAACTAATGTAGTTATGTGAGAAGGCTTGCCAGTAGCTTCTCGTGGGTCGGTGGTTCTTTCCGGGGGTTCTCCCGGGTTCTTCCTCCACCCATAATACTGGCCGCCATATATAGCCTATGGTGTGCTGAGAAAATGGCGTTAAACCCTTCAACAACAACAACAACAACAACAACAACAAATCTTTTTTATATATAAAGAAACCAGACGTTATTATCAACGAAGCATGATAATAAACGGGTGAGATTTATATATGCAAAAAAAAAATCAGTTTCCTAATATAAGTCTTTGTGTAATAAGAAGTACATAACAATCATGATATTTACACCTAGGTGCTGGAGTTGGTTTTATGTAATGGTTTTATGTAAGTTACATGTAACTTGAATCTTCAATGTGATGCACTGGAACTGAACTTTGTTACAAGGGATTAATCTGAGTCGGTTTTACCGTTGGCGAGGTTTTGGCACGTCAACGACCTTATTTCTTGACTAAATTACACATGAACAATAAAACCTAGACAATGAAATCTTAAAGTGTAAAGAACGCATTAGGCATTATTAAATTTTATTTGTATATGTATACTTTAGCTTTCCTGACTTTCGCATTATCAACAAAATATAATATATAAACAAAAAAACAAAATAATAACACTGTGTTTTTTTTATCCAATTATACGATTAAAGTTTCTTTTTTTCCATTTGTATTTACTTGACATCCTTTTTTATTAGTATGGACTATATAAGTATAGAACCTATCATTCTTAAATATGAAATATGAATACAGGACTGGACAGTTGACTTATTCTATGCTACTAATTCGCATATTTGTAATTATCCAGAAGCTAGTAAGAGAGAGAGAGAGAGAGAGAGAGAGAGAGAGAGAGAGAGAGAGAGAGAGAGAGAGATGCTTAAAAGTCAATCGTGTTTCATTTTGATTAACTTCATAACTCAAACCGCGTACACTCGAGTATCATGGTTCACTTGAAGTCATGTATTGGTTATAACTATACAAATACCATTTAAAACTTTAAACTTTGTCGTGTTAGCAGACAGTCAGTATAGTGTTGCATGTATCAAGGACGAGAGTATTGGAACTAAGCTGTACGATTAGAGGATTGGCTAGTAATTCCTTGTTTCGAGACGATCCTCAACCAATCATATAATACTGTACTGAAAATCAGGTTTGATATCGTCCTACATAAATATAAAACGATACTGCTATAAACTTTATTCTGCGTTGGTTCTAAGTTGATTAATGCTATAAGTGTCCGTTTTTGTTGCATTAATCTTAATGCTAAAATATCATACGATCGAATTCAACTGAACAAGAGAGAGAGAGAGAAAAAACTTGCTCATAGAAATGTCTTAAAACGCAAGACTTGTTCACGACAAAATTTAAAGAGAAATTAAAGTCTATTACACGATAGTTTCTTTTTTTTTTTGATTTATTGAAATAAAACAAGATTAGCACCGGCAAGATTTCAGTAGCATATTTCAGGTAATCTGGTTGTAGAGAATCAGAATCAAAGACGGTTTTAAAATTCATCAATATTATCATTAATCTCGTGAAATGTATCTCTATATGCAATTTATATCGTTTTCAAGTCAGCCAATATTTAACGTTCGAGCTTGTTTTGGGGGTGGGGGTGGAGTGGGTTTCCAGTTTTGGCCTTTACTTGAATTAAGTATCTCACAACAATAACTTTGTCGCATTACAAGCAACGTCTTGATGCCCTGTCACGTTACCCACATCATTGGCTCAAGAAGAAAGTTTTCCAGTCTCTGCCAAAAAACTCGTTCAAACATGAAATAAGATCTTTTCTTTATAAGTTCTTGACATATTATTGATCCATATATCTATTGTGACAGATAATCTTATACTGGGCCCTGAATTGCATCATCTCGTATACAAATGAAGGTACTATACAGGGAAAATAATTTTGATTTGAATTACGAGTCGTATGGCTTGATTGCTGACTGACAGGGATGGCAAGTGTAATAATAAGTGCCGGATGTGTATTTGTGATATAAAAGGGATAAAAGGAAATAAAACTGGAGTAAAAATGCAATGGAAGCACAAAACAGTGGTATTGTGCGAGAAACCGAACAACTTTCTGGGAAAAAAAAACAGATATGTACGAGGAAAACGAAGTAAATATATTAGTTCAAATAAGTGGGAACACTTTTGGCTTTGTGAATGGAAACATATTTACAGTCAACAGTAACTGATAAAATTTAAGACACATCATAACAAGGATTTTTGAAAATAGCATCTTTGATTATAACTTGTTATACGAGTGTTTAAAAAAAATATAAATTCAAAATTGAGAATATTATCCGGTCTTTGTAAATTTTGTTTCTATAGCTTAAACAGCCTAATGTTTATTCGTTTGTATGTTTATACTGTCAGACTAATTTTAAACTACGCAAGCAGCCTTTGCAAATTTACTTCAACATTTTTGTTTTATTTTTTCAGTCATTAGAAATAAACAAGTTCGGCAATATCTATATTTTTGATTATTTTAAAATCGAATTTGTATACTTTCCTGACTGCACAATATTTCATTTAAAGGTAAATTACATGGCATTATATATTGCGTCATTTAGCAA
Source organism: Unio pictorum (assembly GCA_030141615.1). Classification (NCBI taxonomy): domain Eukaryota; kingdom Metazoa; phylum Mollusca; class Bivalvia; order Unionida; family Unionidae; genus Unio; species Unio pictorum. Next base: position 2,276,912 of record JARLTB010000162.1, on the reverse strand, counting down.
TGGGATCAAACACCGTAAAATTTGAATTCATGCAGATATTTGGAATTTAAAATTATATATGATTGTACAGGACTTAATCATGAAATTTAAACACACAAAGTTTTCGAAAATCGAAAATAAATATTATTTGTCAGTATAGTTCATCTCCTTGAATTTGTTTTTAAAAAAATGTCCGCGTTGTCCAAGATCTACCAATGCCCATGGTCTCTGTGATTTTTGTCAATAGTGTGCATCCTTAATTTGTATTGGTAGTTCAGACTAGATTTGTGAGTATTTAGTTTCTATTGATAATTTAGGCTACATGTGTATATGCGATATCGTTGTTCATGAGGTAAAAATGTGCATTGTGATATTGTCAATAGTGTGCGTTCTTAGTTTGTATTGATATTTATGCATAGATGTATGCGTCCTTAGCTTCTGTTGATAGTTCTTGCTACAATCGTCAATGCGTAATCTTTGTTCATATAGTACTAATGTCCATGGTCTCCGTGATATCCGTCATATTGTCTCTCAATAGTGTGCGTCCTTGGTTTTGTATTGATAGTTCAGACTAGATGTATAAATACGTCTTCGTTGTTCATGGCGTATCAATGTCAGCAGTATCAATGATTTTATCAATAGCTAGTGTCCTTAATTTGGATTGACTGTAAAGACTTGACTAGATGTGTAAACATGATCTTGTTGGTCATGATGTACCAATGTCCACGGTCTCCATGATTATGTCGAAATTGTACGTCCATAGTTTGTACTGATAGTTGAAACTAGGAATGTAAATAAGTCTTCGTTGTCCATAACATTCCAATGTCCACGATATCCGTTTTTAGCCAGTAGTATACATCCTCAATTTGCATTGATATTTTAGAGCATATACTTTTTGTATTTCGGCACTGATGTTTAGGGTCTATTCTGTTTGCATTTAGGCACATATCTTTGGGGTCTATGCTGTTTGCATTTACTGATCTGTATTGTCTATTTAGGGTCTGTACTATTTGCATGTTGGCATGGTTGTTCAGTGTCTATACTGTTGGTATTTAGGCACTGATCTGTATTGTCTGTACTGTTTGTATTTAGGCACAAGTCTTTAGGGTCTCTGATGTTTATATTTAGGCACTAGTCTTTAGGGTCTGTGCTGTTTGTATTTAGGCACTGGTCTTTAGGGTCTGTGCTGTTTGTATTTAGGCACTGGTCTTTAGGGTCTGTGCTGTTTGTATTTAGGCACTGATCTTTAGGGTCTATACTGTTTGCATGTAGTCACTGATCTTTAGGGTCTGTGCTATTTGTATTTAGTCACTGATCTTTTGTTCTCTCTGTCTGTTCATCACATTTTTTGTTTGTTTCCAGAGTCCAACCCATTTCCAGATATCCCTTTGAAACTAGGTATACACATTACATTTAAGATTCAACTGTTCCTTTTGCAATTATTTGATTTCAGAATTGTTTACTGTTTTTGTTCACCTGTCAATTATTCACACTTTGTATTTTAGGCAAAAATAAAAACTCGTTTAAGATATTTGAATGGAATACACAAATCACAAAATTTATCTAAACATTACACTAAAACAGTGAGTGCACATTATTTACACTTTACTTTGCCAGTTTGCTTGCTTTACACCTTTCACTTTGCTTTGCAAGTGCACATGCTTTATGCTTTACAATTCACTTTTAAGTTATGGTTTCTTTTGTGTACAGTGATGCTTGAATTATGCTAACTTTTGATAGTTAGTTTACCTTGTGATGTACATGCATGATGAGCATCATTTCTTTTGCAGGTATTAATACCTAAAATGATGATGATGATAATGATGATGATGATGATGATGATGATATTATTATTGTTATTATTATTATTATTATTATTATTATTATTATTATTATTATTATTATTATACCATTTCTATAGTTATATTAAAACCTGAGGAAAAATTCTTTAGAAATAAAACTTAGAGAAGACCTGAAAACAAAACAGAATTTGTCCAAGATTTCAATAAAATGTTCTGAAACAGATAACATTAAGATGAAAACTATTTTCATCTTCATACACCTGCTTAGATAGTGCAACTAAATACACATTTAGCAGTGTTCCCTCATTATGACACTTCATGGAGAAAGTATGCCATAATACGACATTCTCTCATTGTAAGGATATTCATTATAACACTATTCTTGTTACAAGGCATGTATGGTCATGGATCCAACTTCATTATGTAAAAGTAATATTATATTACAATATATGTCATTATAAGTGGGTCTCACTATAAGGTGGTGTACATTATGGTTTCATGGACAGTATTGTAATGATGGAATATTATATTGTTACGGTCATCTTATGCTGGGAACATATATCATTCAATCTGTTCACTGGGATTCATAACTGTACCTGTATTATTTAGTGACAGTGTTGTAATGAGGTGTTTATAGAGGGGGATCACTGTATAATGGGATCCATGACTATCTCAGTATTGTATTAGGAATTGTATCATACTGGATCACTGTATAATGGGATCCATGAATATCTCAGTATTGTATTAGGAATTGTATCATACTGGATCACTGTATTATGGGATCCACGAGTATCTCAGTATTGTGTTAGGAATTGTATCATACTGGATCACTGTATAATGGGATCCATGAATATCTCAGTATTGTATTAGGAATTGTATCATACTGCATCACTGTATTATGGAATCCATGAGTATCTCAGTATTGTATTAGGAATTGTATCATACTTGATCACTGTATAATGGGATCCATGACTATCTCAGTATTCTATCAGGAATTGTGTCTTACTCGATAACTCTATTATTGGATCCATGACTATCTCAGTATTGTATCAGGAATTGTATCATACTGGATCACTGTATAATAGAATCCAGGACTATATCAGTATTGTATCGGGAATTGTGGCATACTGGATCATTGTATTATGGGATCCATGACTATCTCAGTATTGTATCAGGAATTGTGTCATACTGACATTCCTTATAGTGAGGGATTACTGTATAATTGGATCAATGACTCTCACAGTATTGTATCAGGAATCGTGTCATACTGACTTGCTGCATAGTGAGGGATCACTGTAAAATGAGATGTATGACTATGCCTGTGTTGTATCTGGAATTGTGTTACACTGATTTACTTTAATGAGAGGGATCACTGTATAATGAGATCCATGACTGTGCCTGTGTTATATTAGGAAATGTGTTATTTTCATCTGCGTATAGAGTGGGATCACTGTATAATGGATAATGGTATCCATGATTATATCTGTGTTGTATCAGGGATTCATGTTTTATTTTGAAAGGGATCACTTTGAACAGGGATCCATGGCTATGCCTGTGTTGTATCATGGAATGCATTATACTAAGGTGTACTATAGGCAGGTATCACTATACTTAATTATATATTTTCAGTGTTCACCCAGCTGTGAAGAGTGTAGACCTACATCAGGTGCTTATAGCAGGTCATGGTCTGATCTCAGTGATAGACTCTGATCTGTCAGTACTTTTCAAGACAACTGATTGTGTCTATGCAGATGGTTTCTTGTGTTTGCTGTACATGGGGAGATATGAGTTAAAGGTTCCATGAAGAAACTTAAAATTGCTATTATTTGCCTACCAGTCAAGTCCATCACAAATTGCATAGACCCAGATCTACCGTCATATATTGTACAAGTGGATCTGGGTCTCTGCAATATGTTAGGAGTAACCAGTAGAAGAAACAACATAGACTTTAATCTGCCAGTGAATTATTTCAAAGCATATCAGGGTCTATGTTATTTACAGTTGAATGTGACTTGTACATGACTATATTTGGTGCTTTGAGAATAAAGAAGTACACCATCAGCTCATAAATGGGACCACAATACAGCTTTATATCTCTGTTTATGATTAGTATATTTATATTACAGTAATATTTTTAGACATTGTTGAAAAAAAATGTTTTGGTATGCAAGATTTTCTTATCACAGATTGTATGGCACACAAAATAAGCATTGGTCAAGGGTAATTTGTCATTGAAATCAGCATGTATATGCACGGTAACTTGTTTGAATTGAAAAGTGAAATGCAAATATTATTTTATTCTTCTTTAGTGGTAGTTTGTAATGCATTATTTCAAAAGATGTAAATGGATCATTCTGTAGAAAGATAAGTCCAGCTTAATATTGCTCTAAAATGATTTAAGAATAATTTTCACATAGTTCAATACTTCATTTCCACAGCTGTCTTATTAATACACTCACAAGCAACTCAGTGGACAAGCATTGCAAATTCTTTTGAGAAAAAAAGGAGGGGGCAAGGATTTATCAATTAGATTTTCTAAAATGTTTTGTTCAGATTTTGTAGAAATAGGATATGGTCTTATTATCAAACAGTGGATTATTATGTTAGGCCTGTGAGAACGGTTCATCTCAATGGGGTTATTATTTTAAGCCTGTGATAAGTTCATCTCATTGGGGTTATTATATTAGGCCTGTGATAACGGTTGATCTCATTGGAGTTATTATGTTAGGCAAATAGCTAACTGTTCATCTCATTGGATTTATTATGTTAGGCAAATAGCTAACTGTTCATCTCATTGGGGTTATTACATTTGGCCTGTGATAACTGTTCATCTCATTGGGGTTATTACATTAGGCCTGTGATAACCGTTCATCTCATTGCGGTTATTATGTTAGGATTGTGATAACCGTTCATCTCATTGCGGTTATTATGTTAGGATTGTGATAACTGTTCATCTCATTTGGGTTATTATGTTTGGCCTGTAATAACTGTTCATCTCATTGTGGTTATTATGTTAGGCAAATAGCTAACTATTCATCTCATTGGGGTTATTATGTTAGGCTTGTGGTAACGTTTCGTCTCATTGGGGTTATTATGTTTGGCCTGTCATTGAAAATGAATTTTTGTTAGGGGTGAATATCTACATTTTTTTATCTTCATAGTACATTTGACCTTGGCTCAAATGGATAAATAGATTTAACCTTCTTCAAAGTGGAATAAAACAACTGGAATATTGTATATAATAAAAAACTTAAATTTAACGTCCATTGTGATAAATGTATTTTGGTCATTTTGCATCATATTCCATTATCAATACTTTTTCCATCAGATTAATATAGAGTTCCTGCTAATCTAAACATTTGTCTCCATTAGTAGATACCTCTACACATGAAGATATAAAGTCTGTGCTTGCTCACAATTTTCAGGCATTCAGAAACAAAAATAGACAGGAATTTATAATGAAGACGGTATTGTCATTGTCATTTATTATAGGTCATTGATTTTATTGCCTAATAATCCTAGGTCCAGAGAGAAGTTTATTGTTGTCACTAACTTGTGCTTATTGATGTATGGAAAAAATTCACAGGTAAATATCGGGGTAAAAAAACTGAGAAAGTTCATTTTCAGACACATTTATAGATGTTGAAAATACAGATGTTGAAAACCGCTCCATTTGCCTAGTAGTTAGAGCAACCACTTCGGAAGTGGGAGGTAGTGCGTTCAATCCCCAGCCAAGTCATACCAAAGACTTACAAAAATGGTACTAACAGCTGCCTCGCTTGACGCTTAGCATTAAGAGGTTAGTGTTAGGACTGGTTGACTGGTGTTAAGATAATGTGACTGGGTGGGACATCGTGCTATATGTCTGCGGCATGATGCTCCAGTGCTAGACATCACTATAAACTGCCTCACTACAGATATCATAGCGACATTACTGGATTGTTTTTAAAGATTTGTTAAAAATCAAAATCAAACAAACAAACAAACATTTGAATTAGGAAACATAAGTGATCATTTCTTATGATTTTAATAGATATTAAATTGTGAAATTTAAGAGGGAAAAAACCATTTAATTAGTGATAACAGGCTCATCTCTGCTTTCACTAGTTTCCAGTAGTTACCATTAACATTATTATGCAGGAAAGTCAGAGCATTCATAGCCAAGGCATGGACAGCTTCCTCCACGGCATGGAACAGATAAGCCACACCCTATGATGTCAATTAAACGATATAACCAGGTTAATTGCCAATTCCTGTGAATGGACCCTAGCTTCCCACCCCCGTCTTAGCCCCATTTTCAACCTAGGGTTTTAGTTTTGCAATCTTTTATCTTTACATGTGGATTTTTATCATTTAAAATGTGAATTTTTAATTAGTAGTATATGGTCAGTATTGTGATGAAAGACCATCTGCTTGCCTGCAATTATTTTGTAATGATAATAAAGGAAAACAATAATATTTTCATTACAAATTTTGTCTTTGATTTTGAATGCCAAAAATTGGTTAACAAGCACATGCTTTCTGTCCTGATATGTGGAAATATGGTTATAACAATAATGGAGGAACATGCTTGGATTAGCAGAACTGGTCATCTGTTTGATAGGATGATAATAAAACAATCTTTAAGAAGCATTCTGAACATGATTTGACTGAACTACATTGTCATAAGACTGCACATATTTTCTATATTAACAAATTAAAAAAAATTCAACAACATATAATTTTCCAATATAAATTACATAATACACATTACTTTTAAAAATTAATTTCAAAGTATTTAATGATGATGAAGGTGATGTTCAAAAACTGGATACAAAATGTTTTGACAGTAATGATAATCTAATTGCCCCACAAAAGAGGGAGGGACAGAGGAACTTGGACTGTAAACCTTAATTCAGTGTTTCAGGGTCAAATAGCATACTGTATGTCATTCAAAGCCTAACACATGACAATACCTGTGGACCCCAACCTGTACTATCTCTGTGAAAATCATGTCATTTACAAGCATACTGGCAGCTTGTCAGACATTTATATCTAATAAGTAATATGAAAGACCAGTCTGATTACAACTATTCAAATCACTTGAATAATTTTCAAACCATTTTTATTTGTATTTTGAGTATGCAAATAAAAGAAATTAACAAAATTCACATAGGGTAAATAAACAACTTACATTATTTTGTTCTGTGCTAATAAGTTGGCAGTGGTTACCTTGCTCTTGCACTTTATGTTTTTGCCAGGCCTCAAGGACATATAATCTTACTCTATGGTCCTTTGTTCATTGTATATCTATCCATCAAATATTCTTGTTACCTTTTTACCACTTTGCAGGCTATGGTATTGATTCCGTTTTGATCAATAGTTGCTGATTTGGTAGAACCTGTTTCGAGAGACAGTCGGCTAAAGCATCATGTTCTCTCAAGACAGGTGTTGTCAAGAGATTTCATAATGCTATATGTACATTGAGAATCTGGCATCCCAGCAATTGCAATTGTCTTTCATGATTGGTTTTTATTATCAAGATTTCAAACCGGCTTGATCATTGAAATGTATTTGTACATGTGCTATAAACAGTTTTTAAATCACAGTTTTTAAGTCACTAGTACATGTACATTGAAATGTATGTGTACATGTGCAATAAACAGTTTTCAAGTCACTAGTGCATGTACATTGAAATATGTCTACATGCCCAATAAACAATGTTGTCACTGGTTCATATACATTGAAAGTCAAGTTGCATTGTGTATACATTGAAACATGTGTACATTCCCAATATTGACAAATGTATCGAATAATCAGTCAGAATGAATGTATGTTAAAAAAAATGGATCGTATATTTACCCTTGGTAAGGCAATTTAAATTGAAACACCTATTTTCATTTTCACTATTCCTTTATAGAATTAGGCAAGATGTATATATTCCTATAAAATTCATCATAGACTAGATCATTTTTCACCATGCATTGGCAGTAGTAGGTATTCTCTGTTTTCTCTGCTTGTGATTTCAGACAAGCAACACAAACTCTGCTCTGCTGTCTCACTATGACATGCTGATCTGGGTCTACACCCTTTCCAGTTATGGGGGTCTTGTACATTGGCAAATATGGTTAAAGCCGTATTCCCTGTATCTTTTGAAATTATGAGACTATTTAGCTTTCTTACCTGATTGTCTTTTGTTGCTATAATAACTTGTTTGCTTTATGTTCATTTTCAGGAGGCACAGATTATGTGATAGCAGCTACAAAACTTATGAATGGAAATACACTTATAGACAGTTTAGTTAATAAAAAAGAAATAACAAAATTGAATCCATTCTAACAATGAATGCGGAGATGAATTTTTTTCTTCTGTTGTGCAGAAATTCCTGCTGAAGCAATCGGAAAGTGAAGACAGAAATTTCTGTAGAATAGTATCATGAGATCGACAGAATGGCGGCACCGGAATCATAGGGAGTTAGAGAAAATGTATATCAACATAGATGTATTCTGGGATCATTTATCATGTGCCATTGCTGATATAGCATAAATTTCATAAAATTAGTTATAATTTGAATAAATGAATACCATTTTAATAGGATACACTGGATTCAATTATTTGTTTGTTTTTTAGGGTTTAACGCCATTTTTCATCACACGATAGGCTATACATGGCGGCCAGTATTATTGGTGGAGGAAGAATCCTGGAAACACCCCAGAAAGAATCACCAACCCACGAGAAGCTACTGGCAAGCTTTCTCACATAACTACATTAGCCGAATCTTAGATTCGAACCCACGCAGACAGAGGTGAGACGGCTGTGATCAGTAACGGATAGCACTTTAGACCACTCGGCCACTCAGGGCCCCTGGAATGAATTGTAATGTGTCGGGTATATAATTGTTATTCAAGCACATTAGTACTGTCTGCCATTGAAACTCGTACTTTATGGAGCAAAACATTTGTCTTTATTATAAATAAGATCTCCCATCTCTCCCATTTTTTTCACACCTTGTTGCTAATTTTGTATGCTTGATCACATGACTATGAATTGACTTAAAAAAGACTTTGATTTAATAATTTGGCAAGATGCCAAAAAATATTCCTCCATCCTGCTGATTTTTGGAAGGTATTGTCATGAAAGAGAAGCTACTTTTTAATTTAATTATTGTTTAACCATCAACAATAAAGTCATTAAGTCTTTTTTGTGTGTGTATTCAATGTATCCTGTATACACTTGTAACTGAATGAAGGGTAAACAACAGCTTACAGACATCTCAAGATCTTAAACTTTGATTATATACCAAAATTAATTGATTTTCTTTTTAGAGTACACTAAGTCTTGACGATTGTGTTATGAGTCTATACTCTTAAAATAAGTAACAGAAAAAAGGGAAAAGCAACAAGCTTTGCAAAATACAACAAATAATTTATTTTCCTAGAATACAAAATAAAAATTTAATTAAAAGGAACTTACAGTATTATGAAAAAATTCCAAATAATCATAGAATTACAGACTAGACTCAATTTCTAATAATTTAAAGCCTGGATGAAAATTCAGTAGAAGTCCAAATTAAATCCAGAACTAAAGGTGATGATGTGTCTGTCATAGCTCGTAGAGTGTTGATGTTCTAACAGTCTTTTGTTGAATCACAGTAATATAGATCATCATCCAGTCTCTCACCAATTGTATGCTGATGACACCCAAATATTTACATCTAGCCACCCAACTAAAGTTGATGCTACCATCCAAGGAGTAGAGATATGCAGTTCTGATGTTAATTCATAAATGACATGTAAGAAGCTGCAGATGAATGATGATAAAACTGAGGCCATTCTGATCACAACACAAAGACTTTCTCATTCACATCCTTCACCTCAAACTGTAAATATAAGCAACACCAACATTAAATTCACACAGTCAGTATGAAACCTAGGTGTTACTATATGCAAGACTGTATATCTTGAGATGAGACGCATCAGCTCCATTCCCAAATATCTTTCCATGGATGCCACTAAAACACGTTCATTAGTACTTTCAAGACTGTAACTCAGTTCTATCAGGTTCATATCAATATCTACTCCAAAAACTTCAAAAAGTTCAAAACATAGCTGGTTGGATCATCCTTAGAGTAACACAATCAGAGCACACCTCACCACTGCTCTGTACCTTACACTGGCTATTCATTCGATCCAGAATCAAACACAAAATTTGTTTTCCGTGCTACGTTTCACTGACTGACTCCAGTCCAAGTTACCTATCTGGCCTCACCCATGTGTACACACCAGCAAGATACTTATGCTCCTCTTCTGACAATTGTATACTCATTATTCCCACTTTGAAAACGAAGTCATATGGACAACATTCTTTTGCATACCAGGGACCAGCAATGTGGAACAAAATGCCCATTGAAATTGGACATAAAGACACAGACTGGTTCAATACATCAGGTGGAGTATCAAGGCTGTCTCTGTCACCCACGCTTTTCAACATCTACTTAAAATTCATCATGAGTAGAGCCCGTGGAAAACCACTGGGACAGTCGGCATTGGAGGGTGTAACATCACCAACCTATGCTTTTCAGACAACATTGGTGGGCTGGCATGCAGTGAAGTCGAGGTTGCCACCTCAGTGAAGAACCTGGATGAAACATCTTCTACATTTGACATGGAGATAAGCGCTGAGAAGACGAAACTGACAACAAATTGTGGCAAACAAATCTCAACCAAGATCAAAGTCAGAGGACAGGAACTGAAAACAGTGGGCCAGTTCAAATATCTTGGTTCCATTTCACCAAAGAGGGATCAAGAGCAGAAATTTTGTCACCAGCAGCACAAACAACGGTAGCTATATCAAAGCTAAGACGCATCTGGAGAGAAGAATATCTGTCTGAAAACTAAAATCAGACTGTTGAGAGCTAGTCATCTCAATCTTTCTGTATTCTTGTGAGGCCTTGACTTTGACAGCATAATTACAATGAAGAATCCAGGCAACATCCTTGCCATTTCTTACATGGACAACATCACAAATGAAGAAGTGAGTAATACCATCAGGCAAAAAGTAGGCCATTATGAAGACCTCCTCACAACTGTCAAAAAGAGAAAGCTGAAATGGTATGGCCATGTCACTGGAGCAAACAGTCTATCCACAACAATGCTACAGTGCAGCGTCCAAGGTGGCAGAAGGAGAGGTAGACAGAGATATAAGTGGACTGACAACATCACAGAATGGCCAGGAAAAGTTTGGTGGAGACAGGCATTGGCAAATGATCGAGACAAGTGGAGGGAACTGGTCAGATTTTCAGCAGCAAAGTGCCTCAACATCCACACTTGGTCAAGACACATGATGATGATGACGATGATGATGATGATGATGATGATAGTGAACAGAGAGTGATTCCTTTAAAGATTGCTCTTAAAACTCACCTTTTTTGACTGCAAAAGAACAAACTTACAGACCTAATAATGTTTTCTACCTTAAATATTTTCAGCATTTTTTAAAAAGTTTTCTAATATCATGTTTTTTGTTGTTTTTTTTGTAGTCATATCATATATAAGTTGTACATTGCTTAGAGCTTTTAAAGATTAGGCGCTATAAAAAGTCCTTATTATTATTATTATTATTATTATTATTATTATTATTATTATTATTATTATTATATAATTACTGGTTTTAATTCACTAATAATTCCAGTGAATGTCTCGATTCAAGAATTTTATCAGAGCACTTTTTGAAATAACTTGAATTCAATAATTTGAAGAAAATAAAATCCAGCCTGAAATAATACTGGACACAACATATAATACAACTTAATTGTGCTAGAACTTAAAGCATTTCAAGACGTACAAATACAAAAAGTGCTGTCTAGTATTTCAACCCAGTGCCTGTAATGAACATTTTAAGATGTACATATACAAAATATACTTTCCCAAAGTTCAACACCATGTCTGTATGAAACATTTTTAAGAGGTACAAATGCAAAAGTACATTCCCAATGTTGTATGAAAGATTTTAAGATGTACAGATACAAAAAGTACATTTCCAGAGTTCACCCCAGTGTGTCTGTATGGAACATTTTAAGATGTAAAAATACAAAAAGCACTTTCACAAAGTTTATCCCCATGCCTGTATGGAACATTTTTAAGATGTACAAACACATAAAGTACTTTCCCAAAGTTCAACCCCATGTCTGTATGTAATATTTTATGAGGTACAAATACAAAAGGTACTTTCCCAATGTATGCTCCCATAGTACAATGAAACAGACCAACATCTTGTAGAATAATCCGAATGGAGAATTATTCTTCATGACACAGCTGTAAATCATGTCATATGACTTTGCAAACAATAATATTGGGAAAACAATACTTAATGCATAATACAGGTCACAATTTTGATATTTCCTATCGACAGTAAAAAATTGTTTTCTCTGCTTTTAAACATGAAGTGAAATATTTATGCAGTGAATGTTGTCTAAAATACAGGGCTATACAATGACAATGTCATGCAAAGAGTTGATGCTAGACAACTGACTACTGACATCAACAATATTTGGACAGCAGTTGCATTGCAATGAAGACAGTATATTTAAGTGTTGCAAATATTTTTGAGAAATTATATGTAGATCTTTAGAATGTATTAAAATTTTTCAAAATTTGACATGTAATTATACAAAAATAGATAGACTATGATATATTACTTCACCGTCTCCAGCAAGTATTTGGCATTCAGAATATAGCGTACAGTTGTTCAAGTCCCACTTAGTGAACAGGACACAAATTATATCTGCCACTGGAATACACTCCAGCCCAGTTGACGTATGTTGTGGTGTTCCACAGGGATCTGTTCCTCAACATGTTCTCTTCATTCTATCCACTCAGCCGCTCTCAAGTGTCATAGATCATCACCCAGTGTCGCACCAATTGTATGCTGATGACACCCAAATATACAAGTCTAGCCACCCAACTGAAGTTGATGATACCATTCATGGAGTAGAGAGGTTCATTTCTGATGTGAAATCATGGATAACATGTAACAAGCTGCAGATGAATGATGATAAAACTGAGGGCTATTCTGAGCACACCACAAAGACTTTCTCATTCACATCCTTTACCTCAGACAATAAATATCAGCAACACTAACATTAAATTATCACAGTCAGTATGAAACCTAGGCATTACTCTAGACAGTACTCTCACATTGCACCAACATATCATGAACATATGCAAGGCTGCATATCTTGAATTGAGATGCATCACTTCCATTCGTAAATATCTTTCAGTTGATGCCACTAAAACACTTGTGTGTTCATTAGTACTTTCAAGACTGGACTATTGTAACTCAATTCTGTCTGGTTCGTAACAATATATACTCCAAAAACATCAAAAACTTCAAAACACAGCTGCCTGGATCATCTTGAGAGTTCCTCAATCAGAGCACACCTCACCACTGCTCTGTACCCTACACTGGCTATTGATTCGATACAAAATCAAACACAAAATTTGTTCTCTGTGGTATGTTTCAATGACAGACTCCAGTCCAATATACCTATCCAGCCTCACCCATGTGTATACACTTGCTAGATATTTACGCTCTTCTTCTGATAATCGTATACTCATTGTTCCCACAGTGAAAACAAAGTCATATGGAGAACGTTCGCATACCAGGGGCCGTCGACGTGGAACGAATTGCCCATTGAAATTAGACAAAAAGACACAGTGGTCCCTTTTAAGAGTGCTCTTAAAACTCACCTGTTTCGACTGCAGGGACAAACTTAGAGACCTAATCGCGTTTTGTATCTGATATGTTTTCAGCATGTTTTTATGTTTTCCAATTTCATTGTTTTTGTCATTTGTTTTTCTGTAGTGTAGTCATATCATTATTGATGGTGTAAAGCGCTTAGAGCTTCGAAAGATTAGGCACTATACAAAGTCCTCATTATTATTATTATTATTATTATTATTATTATTATTATTATTATTATTATATCCAAGTATTGATATTCATTGTTTACATTCCTATCTAATACAATGTTCACTATGTTTTTCCCTGTATGTGTGATGTGCATATCTATATTCTTTTGTATCTCTTGGTATATGATTATGTCAATATTCTGTGTAATTATTATTTAAGTTGTATTGATCATTAATAGTTAAGATATTAGACAACAAGACAGGCAACCCATATGACTGTATTCATATTGAACAAGATAAACATGAGGAGTGAGAATCCCAGGGGGCTGTCTTATCCCAACATTTCCTCAATCCCAGGAGTGTATGATAGAGGCCCAGCTATGGCAAAAGAGAGATCTACCTTCTCTGATTACATAGTCTATAAATAGTTAGTTACATAATTGTTTACATTTATTAATAATACTATTCATATTAAAACCTGTTAACAGATTTGAGGTAATTTCTCACTGTTTTCCATTGGATGTGTTAGGTCAGGTGGTTTTTTATGATATGGGATATTTGTAAAATGTCACATAGCTAGTAGTAGCAAAAAAGTATCGGCAATTAATATAGACTAAGGAGGAGTTGTATATTGTTGCATCAAATAATTATGTTGCACTGCTTTGACAGTACATGTACTTTTCAGGGATGTTGTATAATGTATGGAAATGTGGCACATGAAGACCCCATGGGATTATCATTCCACATATTTATCCTGTTCAACATGCATACAGTCAGATGGTTGCCTGTCTTGTTGTCTATGAGGAAACAATGTTTGGGACCTAGACGAGAGGCAATGCACCTATTGAGGAAGGTAAAGATGCCCTTCTCCCCTCATCTCAATCCAAGAATAGTATGGAATATACTCCTCAATTACATGAGTCTATCGGATCTTCATCTTCATGCAGAGAAGTACTGCTCTACAGGACCAATTTCATATTGAGTCATGTGTGACTCGGAATATAGCTTCTCAGCCCCAGATGACTATGGAATCAATCCGTCCTCAATCCCAGGAGTGTATGGGCTCTATAAGGTTTGGCGTTCATCGATACAATGAGGTGTCGAATCTGTAGAGAGATATAATGCCCCTGAAGAGTCGTAGTGCTGTGTTATGGGCATAGGTCCGGTTAAGGCAAACGAGAGCAGATCTGCCATCTCCGAGAAGGAAAAGTAACAATATTGTTCTGAACAGTCTGATATAGACATGTTCGTCGAATTATCGTCTCCTGATCGATCTTTTACCGGGGACTGGCTATCGAACACCATGTGCCGGTAACAGGAAACTGGGTGTCAGTCACAGGTCTAATGGTAGTAGTCATTGGAGTCATATCAACATTACATGGAAAATGATCAGGTCGATACCCCCTTGGCTGATCTCCGTATATGTTCTACTGGTCAATCCTATTTGGGATAGAGTGTCGGCATATACCCGTTTTTTTTTGTTCCTTTTAAACCTCTGCGGAAAGCATAGACATCCATTCCAGATAAGCGATCTTCTTCCTATAAACGATGCCATAGATGCCCAAAAACCTCGGTTTTGTAGCTTAAAGATTCGAGTACTTCCCGGAGTCCCTCAATGAGAGGCATTGGGTCGGGAAGTCATATCTACCGTCAGAAGAGAGAGTAAGAGGGATGACGTATTTGGGGTTATGGTGGACTCCAATAAACACGCTGAGAAAATGTCTGAGACTCCTTATTTCTCCCTTCATTACCCATTCCTCCTCCCACCTGTCGGCTCATGTAGAAGAGGAAAATGATGAAAAGATGTGGCCTTTTGATAATGCTCTAAATGATGTTTAACTCCTTCTCCCACTGGATCTGTACCCCAATCCTTCTGTCGTAGACGAAAAGAAAATCCTGTCCAGTTGGTAGAATCTCGTGTGCTGCATCATAACGAGATCTCATTTACTCCACTATTCAACCATCATAAGGAAGTTTTATAAAAGGTTTCGAGATGACTGGAATTCGCTAAGCAACAAGAGATGTGGTCTGCAACCCCTCCCCTTTCAAATCGTCTTTCAGCGTCCAGCTGAAAGATGCACATCCTTTCTTGACCTAATAAGATCCACCACCACCCGCACGACAAATGGCGTCAGAAGTGGGCAGAGCCACCAGTTAAGACAATAGAGCTAACACTCGTACACGGTTAACCATAGCATTGCATGCCGATCTACTCTCGGCAGTCTCCGTCCGTCTTCAAATAATGTATCCTTTTCTACAGCCGCGTCGCAGTGCTTAGGTGGTTCCCAAAACATTTCCAACGTCCATGGCATTATTGGCGGAACTGTTCCAACTCCTCATGGCCACTTCAGAGGGCTTAATTACTCACAATAAGAATCTTCCTTAAAGCTGATCCGTTGGAGAAGTGGGGCGTCTCTTCAGAGGTCTCATTCACTACATGGTATCTCGGGACTTGAGAAACAGCAGCACAGTACTAGTTACTTGTAGACTTGTAGCTTATCCTGGAGCACGATTAATTTCTTTGAAGGCAGTAGCATCGATTGCATTAATTAAAACAGTGATTGAAAATAGAAACTCAAATGAACGCAACTTGAATTCCTGCTAATATTTTGTCTGCATTTTTGAACTTTCTAATGACACACACACACACACACACACACACACACACACACACACAGATCAAATATATGCATTTGTATGTTATAAATAATATGTATGTATAGTATGTAAGCTGTATCAAGGATATACCACTCTTGACTTTTAATATTAGTATCCAGTTTTGTTCCGTAAATATTCGTTTTATGTTAACCTAAGGTTTGATTCTATCAGTCACAGTTAGGAGACTCGGCAGAATTTCCATTTCAAATTGTAGTGGTTGGCGACTGTCGTGTTGGTTTGATTGTGGGTTTGTGATTATTCATTCGATTCTGAACATTATGGTTTAGCCAATGTATTGAATGGCACATATCGTGAATGTACATATTTGAAATCCTGACTAAAATCCAAAATGGAAAGCGATGACGTATGCTGTCGCCTGTATAGCACTGAAGTGAAGTTCTTTGTTGAGCCACAGAAATTAATTCGGCGTTTGAATTCCGAATAAAAATTTAAAAAGTATCTTTGTCCAAGAATTATTTCTGAACGCGAGTATTTCCGGGTACAATAATCTCTTAGAATCCAAACAATTTGAAGAAAACTGAAAACAAAACTTTACAAAAAATACTTGTCTCAACAGAAGAAAACACTTGACGTCGAAGTATTCGATAGCCGAACTAAAAACACACTAAACATCACTATTAAACTTGGCTACTTCGTAAAACAGACTCCCGGATGATGGTCAACATTCAAGTAAAACCAGAATTTCGCAGTTTCGACGTTAAAGCTATGTGCGTCTAAAATCACTTATTCTAGTACAGCCTCTTTTTAACTCTATATGAAATCACACATTTAGAATTTTAAATAAAGTTATTTACATCAACTCGAGTATTAAGGCGAGGAGCTAGGTGAACTTGGATACAACATTCCTCATTTAAGGTTTTCTAAAAACTGAATTGAACTTCTTGGGAAAAAATAATCTCCAGTAAATAAAATTACAATTGCATGTAAAGGAATAAAATTATATTTAGAAAAACAAAACTAACAAATTAAAAATAAATTATATCAGATATGTGTAGCAATATATAGATACGAACTTTGATACATGCATTTAAACCGTTTAATTAGATGGCTCTAGCTTGGCAAATTGACTGGGCGTACACCATCATTTTTACAGATTAGTAAATTAAAATTGTTTAGACCCAATTCATTTCATTTTCTTTGCTTCTTTCTTCAGTCCATCCGTACATATATAGATCGTGCACAATAAAACGGCTAAAATATTTAGTCAAACGTTCTTAAAAGTAATGAATGATACAAATTTTCTAATAATTTTAAGTGAAAAAGTATCTTTGAAAGGTAAACTTACCTCGATATTTCCCTTTAAAAGCATTTAACTTCTTTAAATGTAAATATTATCAAAGTTTTCTTATGTGTTGTCAGATAAATTTTAGTATCATAAGTTCTGATTTGAAGGATCTTATTCGTCGAAATAAATGTGACGGTGATATATTAAATTATATCACGCCCTCATGAACTGACATTTTAAAAAAATTTCCATGTTTCGTCTTATGCTTGTAAGTCATTGTCAAATAAGATTTCTCTCTCTCTCTCTCTCTCTCTCTTTCTTTCTTTCTCTCTCTCTCTCTCTCTCTCTCTCTCTCTCTCTCTCTCTCTCAACTTTTTGGTCTGTATGAAACCTGTATATTTTACATACACAGCTATGTTAAACTGCATTGGACTACACTCCTTTCCTGCTTGCCATATTTATCTTAAGGACGTACCAGCTACTGGATACTAATATGTCAGCATAAAACAGAAGGTTAATTAAGAAAGCTCAACGCAATGATCACGCATTTTTCTTCCTTTACTAAACAAATCGATATTATGTTAATTATAATCCTGTTTTTTGAAAATCATTTGCATAATATATCTCAATGAAATTTGTCTACTCGCAAATTTTATTAAACTTGATCCTGCTGTCAGGAAATTTCAGGAGGAAATAAGTCATCCATGAAAAAGTTTAATATTCCATCCATGCGTCATCATTTATAAAATTCATATTTTACAGGGGAATGTGTGTGTGTGTGTGTGTCTGTGTGTGTGTGTGTGTGTGTGTCTCTGTGTGTGTGTGTGTGTGTTGGGAGGTTATTAAATGAAAGGTAATTGTGAAATCATGTTTGCTTGATATAGTTATCCGGAAAGGAGATTGGATTGATCAAGGCATGCACTAATACATTTTGAAACAAATACCATATTTAATGTCGAATATCAACCATTTATCAACTATGTGATATGCAGAAAT
The DNA here is from genome assembly GCA_030141615.1 of Unio pictorum. NCBI lineage: Eukaryota > Metazoa > Mollusca > Bivalvia > Unionida > Unionidae > Unio > Unio pictorum. Next base: position 2,258,343 of record JARLTB010000162.1, on the reverse strand, counting down.
ATTACACAATATTATTATTTCTGACTGATTTCCTGAAATCTATATACGAGTCAGGTTAAAATTCTAATCATTTATATTCATATAACACAGGATACATGTACAAGGTGTACATTATGACAATTAATATTTATAATATAACACGATATATTTACAAGGATGGTGTAAATTTCGACAATTAATATTTATATAGCACAGGAAATCTATGAGTCATGTGTCAATTTTATTTATTATTATTTGTTTAACAAGACATTCGAGATGAGTCAGGTGTAAATAATGTTCATGATCATCTGTATAACACATATTTTGTAGCAAGCACATAAATAATCTTGATTTTATCATTTTATCACAAATACGGGTCAATCGCTTTTTATCATCGGTTTTTGACGGATAGCTACAGATGTGCAGCCAACGTACACTGTTTGGTATGCATTTTTCCATGTTGTTCCTGATTTAAGAAGTATTTTTTTCAGTAGACGTATTTCGAGGCATTCTATTTTCGTTATGTCACAGCCGATGCAGGTTTTACACTTGCACCTAGATTGCAAAATCTGTTTCGGCCATCTTTCTTCACTGTAAGTCATCTCCAGGTACCAGGGACAATTAGCACGATCCTGCACGAGTGGTGACTCTGTCTTATTCTCGAAAGGGCAGTGCCTACTAGAGAGCGGATATTTCAAAACTGTAGACTCATCGAGAAATATGTTATTTTCTTGGTTCTGCACTCGATCTCGTACTGACTGTATTTGAGAGAAAGAATCATCTAATTCAGACTGTCCACCTCCTGCGGACCAACACATGTATTTCTCCTGCACATATTTGGGTAATGCATCTGAACAGTTTGTCTCCTGCTTTGTATATTTTACATATAGGATAAATAACAAGAAATATCTTCTGATGACTATTGACTTTAGTGAATCCATAGTCATCTAACTTTTTAGCTCTTTGCCAACGGTTGCTAGTATTTAGATTCAACAATATTGTGTTGTTTAGTTTTAACATTTCACCGTAGACCTGTGTCAGTTTATATCTCTAACGTATGGAATTTCTCCGCGTAACTGTATTTTTTAATGAAAAAACACAAGATATACTAGCATTATTGACAACGTTTAACATTGACCTTATGTTTAATCACGTCTAGTCACCTATCTTTCCGCTTCTAACAACAATAAGTATTTCCTATTAAGTTTCAAAACAAGGAAAATACGCCATGTTATCCTTTCATTGAATTCATCTTTCATAAATTTTGTAAATTACCTGATATGACAATTCAATGCCAAAAACATTTAATTTATTTAAGACTGCTCAATAGCATTTCTGTAGTTCTTGTTTAGTTGTAGTTTTCATTAACATGCGGTCACAAAGAGGATATTGAAAGCATAACATAACCCCATCTACATGCGGATGACGACACCTTAAGGATACAAACCTGTATCATATAATGGACTAGAAACGTAATGTTTTGTGAAATGTTAGGAAGTAACATTGGCGGTAAAATGCTGCTAACAATGGCTTATGAAACAGATCAAATGGGTCATTTCGTTCCTTAAATGCAATCATATAAAAAAATGCTTGGCTGAAAAATTTGCAATTGCAACAAAACTTTAAAATATATTTACATCGTCTGTTTAATTATGACATGTGACTGATTTGGTAAAAATTTTATAGCAAGAAGTGAAATAACAAGTAAAGGAATTATCCTCCACAATGTTCTAATCTCTTTGTTTTGTATCATCCAGCATACTGCTTTTTTACGAAGGTATATCCATTTCTGAACGGTGTATTTTCATGTCTTTCACATTAATTTCATGAATGACATGGCGACACAACTTCGTATCCGTTGATAAAGGGTATATTTTCACATATTCAAATAACCAAAGGTTTTGCTGACTTTACAATTTCATTGATTCCACTCATATGTGGATAGTACAGCTCCATAATTTCATAACCTCAGCACAGACTTATAATTTCATTGCATGTACATGACTTACAACTTCAGTGCATGAACAGAACAGTCACATATCTGGTAATCGAATAGAGCAATATGTGTCATGTTCTCAGATTATTATAATTCATGATATTCGTATCCTAAACTCAATCGATCTAATCTTGTTAACACCGTATACCCAAGTAAAGTAGCATATATCATATAGCCTAATCCTCATAATAGTTATAATAGTGATGTCTAGCACTGGGGCATCATGCCAGAGACATGTAGCATGATGACCCACCTAGTTACATTATACTGACACCAGGCCGACCAGTCCTAACACTAACCTCTTGATGCTGAACGCCAAGCGAGGCAGCTGTTAGTACAATTTTTGTAAGTCTTTAGTATTACTCGGACGGGGATCAAACCACTAAGCGGAGCGGTTGTCTGCTTATATATATCATACAGAAAGATAGCTCATGAAGATGAGTTTGGTTGTTAGGTGTAGTAATAACAGAGATGCATCCTGTTATCAAGCTTCATAATTCTAAAGTGAAATGTACAAACGAAATTAATTCTAACCGCAAAATATCAATAAAGTCGCATAAGCATGAAATACATGTCAAGTAAATATTAAGGTGCTTCACTTCATCAGGTTCATTAGTCTTGGTAGGAATGTTCGCATATAGTATACCTCGACCGAATGAGTTAATTAATGCCAGTATAAGATGAAATATGGGTCACAGTGACGTTTCATTTATCTTTCGGATGTGGAACTAGCATAGATGCATTGAAATCAGTCAACTGTGCGCAGATCACGCAACGCGCAACCTGATAGGTTCTGTATTGTCACTTTTCGCTTGACCTGGTGACAACATGTAAGAAAAAACGGTATTATATTTCATATCTTTCCAAGATTTTCTATTTTTTTAAAACGGAACAAAAACAAAACGAAGGAAAATCAGTGCATTTATTTTAATAAGTTTTCTAATTTCTCATTTAATGTTATATGTATATTCTGATCTATGTATCACAATGATATTATACTTCGTCTATGACATTATTTTCTATCTATAAAAGTTTTAATCTATAACCTGTTTGTTAATTTTTTTTAAAAGAATATTTACTCGCAAATCAAAACATTCTAATTTTAGGCCTGATTAGCAAAGCTGGTAATGGCTGTTTCCATGGCAATATACTACAAGCTGCGATAGAATACTTGTGATGTAAGACCAATATTAAAAAGAGATCAAGCTGAATTTTTATGCTGAACCATGCGTTGCATGTCAATGAATTGAAAATATTGTTTCAAATTATAATATAATATTTTAAGTTCTTTCATACCAATATACCCGGAAGAAAACAAAAAACATCCTTGTCTCAGATCCTTCACAAAAGACAAATTATACATTTAGGGCTCATTGAAACATTTACTATAACATTTTCTGTTTAAATTTGATGACGTTTATCTTTATTACCGAATATTGTTTCTGATCTGCATTTCCTGTAACAGCCATGGATATTTACATGCAATATGTCAGAATATTACATGTACATATGAGATTATTTTTTGACAATGACAGTTATATGTATATTTTTTCTTAAAAAAAGTATGACGAAATTAAAAGTGAAGTATAGACTTATTTGCCCGGGATATTCTTCTCATTGACCCAATGGTTTGTAACGATCATAATTTGACCAGTTTTAGAAATTAAAGAGATGATTATTAAACAATATATTCACTACTGCGAAAGAAAATGGCTGAACAAGAGCATGGTTGTTATAACAAGAGTTGACATTACTATAAAATATTAAATTTCAACCAAACTTTAGGAGGTGGCGTGCCTGCCCAAGGACGCGCCACGGTTGACAACCCATCACTAGGCCAATAAACCAATTACTGACCAACGGCATCCCCGTGCCTCCATTGGTCACTTCCTACGACCGATCTGATTAGCATCAGATCTCAGCTGTCCTACGTGAAGATCTGACAGTGTCCGCTTAGGGGCCATGTTCTGCTAACCTGCTCGCTAATTTTATATATCAATCAGATGAAGTCTTACATCTTGGCGTATGAAGATTGACCAGTTGTGAATGAAGAGCATGAATCTATACCGAACGAACTGATTCACTTTTATACCTATGCAAACTGCTTTTCCATTGGCTTAATTCAATTGTCACATGACTGTTAAGTGGTCGTCGTCAGATCTTCATGTAGGACAGCGTAGATATGAATTTAATCTGGTTGCTTTGACGAGACTAGGTAAGATAAATTTTGCCAACTGTACATCTTCTAGCCAACATCGATAAGGAAACATTACTCTAATAAAGTAAACTCACACATAACGTGCTGATAATTAAACTTAAGATGTTGGTTTTTAGTCTTTAGAATGTTTTGATCACCAAATGTTACATTTTAAAAACTATATCTGAATCCAAAATGAAAATTAATGAAAGTTGATAAAGAGTTCGAGTAAGTTACTTCACTTTCTCCTCCTCGACTCTCTCCTGACTACTTTGTCGACTCTGTTTTGCCAGTCTCACTTCCTAGAGACTCGAGACTAACTATACCGGAAGTCTGTCCCCTAAAAGCTTCCTGTCAAAACACAAGGACGTAAGCATACTAGTATTTCCTTAATCATTTAGTCTCATACTAACCAATAATTAATCATCGGTAAAGGCTAATACATTTTTCGGTCAAGCATTCGTGGATATCGATATACCCATACATTCGTGTTTTGTTTCTTTCTTTGTTTGTTTGATTGGGATTTTTAATGTAGCTTTAACAATTTTTCAGTCATATCGCTACGATGCCTGCAGTGAGTAAGTTCAAAGTGATGTCTAGCACTGGGGCATCATGCCGCAGACATGTATCATTATGTTCCACCCAGTCACATTATCCTGACCAACCAGTCCTAACACTCTGGTATGATACGGCCGGGGATCGAACCCACGACCTCACGCTGACCACTAGGCCACCGGAGCGGTTTCGTGTTTTGTAGACAACACCATAATACGCATCATACAGATATCAATAAAAGTGCGTCACATCAGTATATAAAGAAACAAACTAAACTCGTTCTTTGGATCCTTTATGCAAATGAAAGGCATCAATGACGAGTACATACATAGCTGATTAAAGAAATCTTCCGTATGTGGCTTCTTATACAATAATTTAGAAATTAATAATTCCCCATAAACTCTGTCTCTGTTTGATGAGGAAAGACTTCATTCACATTAACCCATACCCAGTTCTAATTGGTGTCACCTGGCTCGTCAGTGTTGTAATGGCGTGTGCCTGTGGCACATTTTCTTCCTTATAAACTTACTACAGTACTGCTATGCGTAAATAATGTGGTCGAGCAAGGAATTTTGCAGATAAAATCCATTAGCACTTTCGATGTGAGTTGCGGTTTTATTATTGTAAAACTGAGATTTATGATCAAACTTTTATCGGTTTTCAAGTACAGAGGTTTCGGTTTACTGGGGAAGAATGATGATATTAAGAAAGAAAAATCTCCACCACCCGAACTAAAAATATTTAATTATTTAATTTCTATGTTAAAGGTATACCGTTTTGGAGACGTTTAGGTTTGAGGATTTTCGGTAGTTTTCTTCGCCAGTCAATTTTATGAAAGAGAGAGAGAGAGAGAGAGAGAGAGAGAGAGAGAGAGAGAGAGAGAGAGAGAGAGAGAGAGAGAGAGAGAGAGAGAGAGAGAGAGAGATATGCTTAAAAGTCAATCGTGTTTCATGTTGATTAACTTCATAACTCAAACCGCGTACACTCGAGTATCATGGTTCACTTGAAGTCATGTATTGGTTATAACTATACAAATACCATTTAAAACTTTAAACTTTGTCGTGTTAGCAGACAGTCAGTATAGTGTTGCATGTATCAAAGACGAGAGTATTGGAACTGAGCTGTACGATTAGAGGATTGGCTAGTAATTCCTTGTTTCGAGACGATCCTCAACCAATCATATAATACTGTACTGAAGATCAGGTTTGATATCGTCCTACATACATATTAAACGATACTGCTATAATCTTTATTCTGCGTTGGTTCTAAGTCGATTAATGCTATAAATGTCCGTTTTTGTTGCATTAAGCTTAATGCTAAAACATCATACGATCGAATTCAACTGAACAAGAGAGAGAGAGAAGAAACTTGCTCATAGAAATGTCTTAAAACGCCAGTCTTGTTCGCGACAAAATTTAAAGAGAAATTAAAGTCTATTACACGAGAGTTTCTTTTTATTTGTTTTATTTATTGAAATAAAACAAGATTAGCACCGGTAAGATTTCCGTTAGATTATTTCAGGTAATCTGGTTGTAGAGAATCAGAATCAAAGATGGTTTTAAAATTCATAAATATTATCATTAATCTCGTGAAATGGACAAATTCATTATCTCTATATGCAATTTATATCGTTTTCAAGTCAGCCAATATTTAACGTTCGTGCTTGTTTTGGGGGTGGGGGTGGAGTGGGTTTCCAGTTTTGGCCTTTACTTGAATTAAGTATCTCAGAGCAATACCTTTGTCACATGACAAGCAATATCTTGATGACCTGTCACGTTACCCACATCATTGGCTCATGAAGAAAGTTTTCCAGTCTCTGCAAAAGCTATTTCAAACATGAAATAAGATCTTTTCTTTATAAGTTCTTTACATATTATTGATCCATATATTTATTGTCACAGATAATCTTATACTGGGCCCTGAATTGCATCATCTCGTATACAAATGAAGGTACTATACAGGGAAAATAATTTTGATTTGAATTACGAGTTGTATGGCTTGATTGCTGACTGACAGGGATGGCAAGTGTAATAATAAGTGCCGGATGTATATTTGTGATATAAAAGGGATAAAAGGAAATAAAACTGGAGTAAAAATGGAATGGGAGCACAAAACAGTGGTATTGTGCGTGGAACCGAACAACTTTCTGGAAAGAAAAACACAGATATGTACGAGGAAAACGAAGTAAATATATTAGTTCAGAAAAGTCTTAACACTTTTAGCTTTGTAAATGGAAACATATTTACAGTCAACAGTAACTGATAAAATTTAAGACACATCATAACAAGGATTTTTGGAAATAGCATCTTTGATTATAACTTGTTATACTAGTATTTAAAAAAATATAAATTCAAAATTGAGAATATTATCCGGTCTTTGTAAATTTTCTTCCTATAGCTTAAACAGCCTAACGTTTATTCGTTTGTATGTTTATACTGTCAGACGTAATTTTAAACTACGCAAGCAGCCGTTGCAAATTGACTTCAACAGTTTTGTTTTATTTTTTCAGTCATTTGAAATAAACAAGTTCGTCAATATCTATATTTTTGTTTATTTTAAAATCGAATTTAAACAATACTATCTTTCCATTGTATACTTTCCTGACTGCACAATATTTCATTTAAAGGTAAATTACATGGCATTATATATTGCGCCATTTTAGCAATGGGATCAAACACCGTACAATTTGAACTCATGCAGATATTGACTTCAACAGTTTTGTTCTTTTCACTCTAAGATCGCCAGAACATGTCTTCGGTACGCAGTTCCATACCCGAATATTCGATATCCACCAAATACAAGAATGTGTGTGTGTGTGTGTGTGTGTGTGTGTGTGTGTATGTGTGTGTGTGTGTTTGTTGAACTCTTAACGTATATTTTAACAATGTTTAGTTATATCGCAATGATGCCTACATTGTGTCAGTTTATTGTGATTACTAGCACTGGGGCATCATGCTGCAGAAATGTAGCATGATGTCCCACACATTCATATTACCCTGACACCGTGCCGATCAGTCCTAAGACTAACCTCTTCATGCTGAGCGCCAAGGGAGGCAGCTGCCAGTAATATTTCTGAAGTCTTTGGTATGACTTTCGGGGCGCCCGCTGTAATGACTTATTCAATTGGAGTGATTGACTTCTTCAACTTTTTTTCGAAAGCTCACGGTTAATTCGTTTATATTTTAATTAGGCAGTCACTTCTTATCAAGTTTGGACATCTAGGTAAAATATACAAATAGCTAATGTGTAAAACAAAATGCATAACACCCCAACATGTTAATTGGCCATTTGTTTTTATCAATTGCCCTGTTAATTGGTTCAGATTATAAATAAATAGCAGCACTGATTTATTTGCATTATATTGCGACCACTGACATTTACATTTTAAATTTAAGGTGTGGGTGGGAAACATCCTCTTGGCCTCGATTGAACCCACTCAGGGGGCACTGATAGTCTCTTGTTCATCCGCTTAACGACAGTTGCAGATCCTGTCAACATCCTCAGGGTCTACGCCCCCACTCTCATGTCTTCAGAAGATACAAAGGATCAGTTTCATGGGTAATTGTACGAACATAAAAAAGGATGCCCCAAAGACGAACAATATTCCTCCATGGCGACTTTAATTTCAGAGTATGTGCTGACCACAAATCATGCCCAACCGGTCTCAGATATCATGGTAATGGTAAGACCAATGAAAACGGTCAGATATTGCTGAAGCTGCGCAACTATCATGACCTGTGCGTTACAAACACCTTTTTCAAGTAAGCCACAACACAAAGTGTCATGGTAATACTCCATGTCTCATCGCCGCCACCAGCTCGACTTGGTCAAAAGGCGCTCTACCTGTAACATCTTCCTCTCCACTAGAAGCTACCACAGTGCAGACTGCGACTTCGAGTACGCTATCATGACCAGCAGGGTGCGTCTACAGCCACACTCACTATACCGCTCAAAACCAAAATGTCTCCCTCGCATCAACACTGCGCAGATGTTGGTCTCCTCCAAAGTAGAAGAGTATGTGTGCGCCCTGGAACTGGCTCTCCAGGACCTTCTAGAGCACGACACCACAGTGGAACACCATGAAAGGTGATAAGTACAACACAGCCATGTCCACGTTTGGCTAGAAGGAACGGCACAGTTAGAACTGGTTCAACGCACACCTTTCAAGGATGGCACCAATAATCGAGGAGAAACGAAAAGCTTCATCGCTTGAATGATTGCCCCGATGAACGGACGATTGCTTTCCGCAGAAGTGCCCGAAGCATCACGCAACGCATCGCTAGAGAGTGACTAATAATTACATGAGCATCGTTGGCAAAGTGTACGCCTGCATCATACTCAGCATACTTCAGCTGCTATCAGACCGTGTGTACCCAGAATCTTAGTGTGGCTTCAGAGCAGGAAGGTCAGCAACATACATGATCTTCTCCCTTTGACAACTCCAAGCGAAGAGCAGAGAGCAAGGTCACCCACTCAACATGATGTTCATCTACCTCAGCAATACCTTCGACCTGGTCAGCAGGAATTGTCTATGTGAACTTCGCATTAAGATCGGCCTCCCCCCAAACAGAAAACAAACAACTGCGCGGCATGATAATATCTTTCCATGCTGATATGAAGTGAACAGCTATGTATGATGGATCCTCCTTAGACTCCATGCAGGGCTGCGTGTTAGTGCCTACCCTTTGCCTGATCTTCTCCATGCGCATGTCCTACGCCTTCGAGTCGTCCACTGGCGTATATCTGCACACCAGGTCCAATGGGAGTCTGTTCAGGGAGATGCTCGTTGCAGATGACGTGGCTCTTGTGACCCACATCGAGGATGCCTGCAACTATTTTAGGCTAACCACCAACCTGAAAAAGACAAACATCAGCCTGCACGATACGAACATTACCCCCTTCATCAAAATCGACGGTGTCACCCTGGAAGCAGTCAACAACCTTACTTACCTGGGGTCGACCATCAGCAACACTCTCACGCTTGATGTGAAGCTGGACAGACGACTTGGAAAGACAAACACCTTCATGGCACGACTAACAAAGAGGGTGTGGCCAACGTTCCCTCTAAGTGAATGGTAGATGTGAGCGCAATGCTCGCTGCATTGTGCAAGCATTGCGGAGAAGAGCAAACTTTAATGTTGGATTGACAATTCAGCTGTTTGGGGATGTTTGAGCAGCTGAGAGCGTGCACGCGCAGCTTAGAGGGAACGTTGGGTATGGAAAAATAACGCGCTGACAGAGCACACCAAAATCCAAATCAACCAAGCTCTCCTTTAAGGAAGTGAGATATGGAGCACCTACATGAGGAAAGAGCTCAGGGTCAACTCCTTCCATATCAGGTTCCGCCTAAAACGCATCCTGACAATTAGCTGGCAAGACCGCGTCCCACACAACGAGATCTTGCAGAGTGCGAGTATCCACAGCATGTACTCTCTGCTTCGCAAACACCAACTTCGATGGCTCGGACACGTCCGACGCATGAGGGATGTGAGGCTGCCAAAAGACATCCAATATTCATAGCTGTCCACTGACACCAGAAGAGTCGGCCGCCCCTCCCTCTGTTTAAAGGATGTGTGCAAGAGAGACATAAAGGCATGCGACGTTTCACACGACATCTGAAAAGTGCAGGCCGAGGACCGTCGCTGGTGTGAGGAGGTGCCAGTTGGAAGTAGAGAAACTCGAGAGAAAGAAGAGCGCGGCAGCAATCCAAGCAACTCAGACTTCCCAAAATGTCTGCACCAAATGCATTAGGGACTGTCACTTGCGTAAAGGCCTACACAACAACAGCATACGATGTCAAAACCTAAAAGACAGACGACAATCCATGGGCACTGTTTGCATTGTCTCTTGAGACTGTGCCGCCAATGATGATGATGTGGGTGGAAGTTATCCATTTCATGTTATTTCAAATTCAAACGGTTAATTTTGATGCATTTACCGAACCTGGTCTCATTACGTAACGAATATAAATTGCGATATTATTTATTCAGTTTTGTAAAATTACTATGTGCTAAGTTTTGCTGCTTATATGATTTCTTTAAAGAATCAAATTAATTAACGCGCACATTATTTGTAATACCTTGATAAAAAAAATTTGCGATAATTAAGACTATTTTCTTATAATGTATTTGGATTTTCATTTGTGTCTTTCTGAATTTTAGGCTTGGACTTGTGAACAGATTATCAATAATTTAATCACATGATCTCAACACGCATATGTCAGTAGATTCATAATTGGTTTAAATACTTAATTTTAACATCGATATCATTCGTGTGCAACTAATGGAAATTATTGTTCTTCTGATTTCAGTATGTAATTTACCTGTAACTACCTTGACAGATACTGAAGAGTGATTTTGGAGAAATCTGCATTGGAAAGACTATTTCAAGTACAGTCTGAAATTTGGCGTTCGATACCAAGATGGTGGATGATACTGTCCAGATTAAATCCGATGTTTACCAGGATTGTTTTTAAAATTATGAATTGTAATTACACTCTGTAGAGCTGTTTAGAGTTCATTCTTAAATTCACCAAGGGGTATCTTGTAGTGTGGATATCAATATTGAACTATTGTCGGAAACTTGTCATTTCTGCATATTTAGTTTCTCTTTCGAAATTTCATCATGTAAGATTTCGCACATGATAATAACCGATTGGATGTCAAATAATCCTGAAGAATCTGCAAATTCAATCAAACGGGTGGGTGGAAAATTGGTAATTGTCACTTCCTAGTTGATGACTTCCTACTACACGGCAAAGACAGGCAGGTAGCTCAGCCCTTCATTGTATTTAAATAATTCCGTCTTCAACAGTTCGATGACATAAGATAAAAATAGATCACGAACACACATGGTAATTTTTTAATAATTTTTTTTTACTGTACATGTCCATCTAACAGGACATTGGTAAAAAAGTATAATACCTCGAAATGCATCCAACTGCAATATAACGATTGTCTTCCTTCAATGCGCGCGTGCTGTAAGCTGAACAGGTACAATAAATCAATATCACAGCGAATAAACATGAAACATGGAAGATTAAGAAATTTTGGTCGAGTTCTTATGTTGATAATAAGAGGGAAATAGTAGGATGGAGTGTTTTATTTGTCAGCTCACGTGATATACATCTGACCTACATATTTAATCTGCGACTTGAACTTTGCGCGTTATTTGATATCGTTTCAGTGCATCATGCACATACAATTGTTATAGAAAATTTACCCCAAAATACTTGCCCTTGCAGTTGGTTAAAAGATATGTACACGGAAGTGATTTTAACTAGCCTGGTGTCATTGGTCTGTAACATTGATCAAGATCTTTTATTGCCACCTACATCACGTGGTCTTCTACCTGGCGTTAAATTATATCACAGGTGCTCGACGCGAGCTTAATGTTGAGGAAAAATAATCTGAAAGGGGGGGGGGGGGTGAGGGGAAACTCATACAGAGTGACACAAATATCTTTGATTACCTCCCATGACCCGTTCTGATATAGGACCCTCTCTATCATATTTATAAGAGAGAAGGTACGTAACTTTCGAATACAGGGTTTCACCCATGACCCTCTATTCTCTTCTGCTATTTCAGGCTTTAAAGGCACACGATCATACTCTATTGCTTGTTTTACTTCTGATATATTATTCTATTCATCAAGTCATCATTGACTTTTCTGCGTTGTACCAAACTGAAGTTAATGGTTCTGAAACGAGCGATTTTTGCGAGATTTTAATTTTGGGACAAGTACGCGCTCATGTGACAACAGGTGACAAGATCTACATTTACCATGTTTTTGATTTTACGATATGTTCGTTTTTTAATTACAGAACATTAATACATGCAAAAGTAAGTTTATGCTTACTATCAAATAGGTTCAACTTTAGGAATCCTGTTCAATGTAAGAATTATACATGTTATTCTTCACTCCGCATACATGGTAAGCAAGTGACTGTATTTTCAAAATAAGTAAACTATGCTGCACACACGTCAGCGAGGAAATATGATTGGCTCAAAAGATTATACTTTAATGTATTCTCTCATTCATTTAACACATTCAAATAATTCCTAACATGATGCGATCATGCCATTACCTATTTTTGCCTGTGTACAGATAGTCTACATCGTGAAACGTTTCTCTAATGCATGGATTCCCTTAAATTTGGGATATGTTTGCAACTGTTAAGCAGTCAGTCGACAATAAATATCACACTACCTTTTAATGAAACTGATGAGTAAATAAAAACAATAAAATATTTCACATAGAATGTATGATTTTCTTAATTATATTTGTCCTATATTACCGCCAAAAATGACAAAACAAAAATGGTGTCCTACGTGTGATTTTTCTTACCCTTCTTTGTTTCTCTCTCCAATGTAATGTTAAGTCAGTCTGCCCATCTCTCAAAACATTCCAGACTACAGTACTGTCCTTTCTACTGTCACCAAGTAACAGTTGGGTGCGTCTACATGCGTGCGTAAGTGTGTTAGCTTTCGCTTACACACATGTCGTTGATAATCAAATTTAAATAGAAAGAAATATCAACCATTGACGTACACCATTAAATTTATCCGTGTAGATCGCTTGTACAAATATCTACCAATATATTTTGAAAAGTGTTGTATGACATGGGTTGCCATTGTCGCTTGGTGTCTGCTTTTTCCTTGGAAAATATATCGTTTCGTCTTGATTCTGAAAGTTTTATTTGACTTAGTTTTACAGACTTCTTGAACTCTTGACATTTCACGTTGCAGGTGTAAGCCGTCGTTCTCATTTTACTGGAAGTTTATTTTTGCGTTTCTAAAATGCAGTAATATATTTTATGGACCGAAATAATTTCTTTTGGCGTGCATCAGGACCCTTGGTGTTGTGGCATAAATGGAGGGCATTGATACCAGCTCATTTATGTTGTCTTCGAAATCGCTGGCACGGATTTAAGCTAACACTTCAGCTCTTGTGTGAGGCGATACGGTACATCGTTTCCTCTTACTTTATCAATGAAATAGTTTCTTTTTATTACAAAGTTTCATTTGACTAGGTTTCACATGTAGCAAGTCCCTGTATATAAGGAGAGTGTCTTAGAGCATTCTTGCAACTCTCGAACGATCAAGAAGATGGAAAGTCAGCTCAGATCGACCTGCTGGTCAAAGATTAGCTATGACTCATATGAAAGTATCATTCGCAGGCAAAAGTGGCAAAAACAAAACTTACTCTTCTGGTCATTGATTTTTGATGAGATTGACGAGAGTCATACGAAAGCGTATAAGTCTTGATGAAGTTTTCTCGATCTGCAAGGTAAATGGGTATTTATCTCCAGAATACGTGCTTCGTCCAAGAAAGAGAGACAAAAGTCAAAATACCTGTTATCGGTGTCAGTAGAAATGACACTAGGCATCCGAGGGCCATAAGAGAAAAAAGAAGAAACAGAAAGAAGAGTAGAAAGCGGAGAGGGCTTAAGAAGAAGAATAAATTGACGACGAGGAAGATCCTGTGCCAGTGAAGAGATGGAAATGGGAAATATTGACAATTTGAGCCGATGCGTTGGGTCTGATGTGGAAGTTCATACTAACTTCTAAAAGTGAATAGACCAATAGACCAGAAAGAAAATGTAAATCTCTCTCTCTCTCTCTCTCTCTCTCTCTCTCTCTCTCTCTCTCTCTCTCTCTCTCTCTCTCTCTCTCTCTCTCTCTCTCTCTCTCTCTCTCTCTCTCTCTTTGTGTATATTTGTTGGTATGCACTCGCTTATATTTGTGTGGATTGTAGAATGTGGGGCTTGTATGTGTGCGCGTACGTTTTTGTGGATAGAAGATATTGTTTTTCGTCTTCATATATGTGAGTAGTATATTTGTGGGTAGTTTGTTTTCCATCCCTTCTGTGTTGATAGTATATTTGTTTTTGTAGGTTTTTTTGTTTTATCTCCCTTCTGTGTTGATAGTATATTTGTGGTTTGTTTTTTTTCTCTTCTGTATAGATAATATAGTTGTGGTTAGTTTTTTTTCAAGGTTGTATTTGGCTCCTTCACGTGTGTGGATAGTATATTTTGGGTTTATTCTTTACTCCTTCCCGTGTGTGAATAGTAGACTTTTAAAAATAGTATATATTGCGTTTGTATGCGTTCACGTATGGTTTTGTGGATAGTATATTTTATGGATAGTGTTTCCTGGTTTGTACGCATACGCGCACGTTTGTATAAAAAGTATATATTGTGTTTGTTTCCCTTCTTTTCTGTGTGGAAATTAGATATGTGAAGTAGTGTAAGGAATTGTGTTCCCTCACGCTAGTGCTTGCCGCATATAAAGTTTATCAGAGACGTACCATTTTATAAGTGAAAGTACTAATATCGTGGTAAAAAATGCAACAGAAGGTTTTGCTAGAAATGTGTTTCAGAGCCAATAAACCCAGACGACGAAGAATTATTTTTCCGATGACCAAATGAACTGTCGCACACCAGTTGCTTTGCAATTGTCCGCCTTAACTTTGTTCACACAATGTTTGGGATTTAGGCTAGAGATAGACGCTATATAGGTCAAAACATAGTTGATGCGGAGAGAAAGAGCATGCAAGTGACCAATCATAAACATATCTTCTTTTGATGGTAAAAAGAATAACAAAATTATTCTAACATTTTTGGATCTTGACTTTCCGTAAAATGTGCTTTCTTAGTTCTGCAAATCCGAATAACATAATATATGTTATGGGATATAAAAGCTTGATTACATATTTGGAAATTGTTTCGTAATTTAAACTACGTTTCCAAATGCAATAACATTCTCCTTACTGCAATCAAGATTAAATGAACGTAATATTCCATTGCGTCTTGTTGATAATTATAAATGAAAGAGTTATTTCCCCACATTATGATTTGAACATTCAAAGACAGAACAGACATACACATGCAGCTAAGTCAAGACACGTCCATCCCAGCTCAAATCACAGACACGTGTATTTTGTGTGAGATTGACACAGCCAATAAATCGAGCCCATAATCAGCTGAACTGAGTAGAATTTACCAGAAACAATCCAAAATCCATTCACTCTAACCCAACTGGATAAGCAATTGAAATGCGCATTCTTTCACATTATGACTCTTAATTTTAATTTGAAGTAGACCAAACCGACATTCTTTTATAAATAAATGTCGAGCGCACCTAAGTTCAAATGTCGTTGGGCAATGGTATTGATAAGTCTACGGTTGTGTATTTATTTTGGAAGGCAGCACAAATTCAATTACTTTATTTCTAGTGTTCGTTTTAAATTAAACATTATATAGAATACGAAAATTAGTATATAGAATAATGGTTACTCCAGTTGTATGGGAAAATATGAACGGGTTTTCTGGGTTAGATACTTCGAACAGTATCAGTCAGAAACAATATTCGTTCATATTTTCCCATCCAAATGCAGTAACCCATAACTATTGCCTCTCCTAGTAGAGATTGATAACAACTTGACCTTTCATTATGCCAAGTAGGTCTAGTTTCTTTGTCTTCACACATATGATTTATTCTTTGAAGGATAATGACTTAAATGTATATGAGAGACTGCATACAGAAGAAGGTATGCATTATTGTCCTGAATACAAGACATTACTGGTATGCATCGTGCAACCAAACATTCCAAAATGTATTCCATTTATCTTAAAGCAGTAGTATTTTGCATGACACAGCCGAAAATCAAGATAAATCAAGATAAATCATGGACGGAAAGCATGAAACAAACGCGGTAAGTTGTGAATACAAATGTCTGATTAAACCCATGGAATAATGTAATAAGGTGTATGTTCTAATATAGTTTGTTCAAGTCAAGTAAACATTTCAAATAGACCCAGCGGGCGTAATGAAAGATGTTTACGACAATAACATGTGGATACGGTACATATGCTTTCTTTGTGTATTGTGATAATATAGTACCATATTCTGCCCCTTTCCCGGAGATTAGCTGAAATCAAGTGTTAGATAAAAATAATATGTGTAGATAATTGATTTGAATTGAAATAGTACATCGGCACTGTAAGTTCAAGGGCAAAAATGTTTCCATGCAGACGTATACATATATGCAACAGCTACAATATGCTTTTGACGACTATCACTTATGCTGAAGCGGCATTAGACAAGAACCGCAGTGCACAATCATGATAGAACCAGAATTTTAAAAAAGTTTTGAAGTTCACTGCTCAACAGTGACAAATTAAAACTTTGGATTTTATCTACTGAAATTGAATGTTTGAATGTTCTCGTGGAATCAACGCTTCCCGACACCACTCGCGACGTTCTGTCGAATATCGGGCTACTAAACCACTAAAATGTATTGGGGGCCTAGAATCAGTTAAGGTGTTTATTATATCGCTTCTTTACAGTGACACTGATCCGGCAGAGGCTTGTCTCGCCGCAGACATGATCATAACCAGTAATGACAAACGTATTTTTTCCTGTGGCCACTTGTTACTGTGACGATTTATTTGGAACTGATGCCAAAGGACGTGATCACTGTCATATCACTGTAGCGTACAAAAGAGTCGAACATAGCGCAGGAAATCTATGCCTACGAATTTACCGGGCAAAACAAAAATCCCTGTGGTGCTTCAAAACCAGTATTGGGAATGATGAACACCTTATCATGCAAGACGTCGCAACTGCATCGAATGGTCAAATCAATATGGAAAAAAGATACACGACATTTCGGCTACAGTTTATTGCAGCAACACAGTCTCTCAATTTCTGCTTGGATACATAAAAGTTTTGGTGAATACAAGCATCACATATCCATATGGTTGTCTTTCCCTCTTCTGAACGGAAAACTTTGTCTTGCTTACTCGAATAGATATACTTTTTTGTGAGTAGATGGCAGCCTGGGAAACGTTTACAGAAAATCATTCAATACCCATCTAGGCCTTCCATTCATCGATATCTCGAAAGGGAATTTCGTCAAGCGACTACTCATACCTTAAAATGTCTGGTCGGCATTTGGTTGTCAAAACCGTGGAGACTATCACGATGTTCTTCTACTCGCGGTTGTCTTTGAGTTTCCAAAATTCAGCTATCAGTGCGTACAAACCGCATCCCACGCAATATGTGTTGTAAACAGGAATTGCTCGGACGTATTGATGTATAAAACCATGATCGAGTTGCAGTTGTGTGCAATTATTGACTGGCATCTCTTCTTGATCGATATTTGGCGATGAGACAGCCAATGTATGTAGTGGATCGATCTCGTGTATATTGTCAAGCACAAACACTTTCATGATTACGACAATAACTAGCACTAAGGATACTGCTATGAAGTTGATCTGTAGTATCCAGACTAAATGATCACAACGATTAATCGCTAGTCCGCTACTGCTTGTTCGTGAGTGGCAGTCAGCATATCAGTGTGGAAGCGTTGATGATACTGAAAGCAAGTTCAATAAATGCTAACCTGGAACCATGCCTGAGAATTAAGAACACTGTGTAGCATGCTTACAAAAATCACAATTGTATTTGAGGTTGGGAAGTCTGCTGCAAATACACCGGGCTCCATACATCCAGATAAACACGGATAAGTGCACGATCGAAATAACGAGCTTGAGACTTTTCAAAAGTCATAAATAAGGCAGTAATTGGCAAAACTATAGAAAGATAGTGAAAGCAATTTCGCATTAATCTTGTTAGGTACAGGAAGCAAGATAAATACAGGTCTTTACTAGACACGAATTGGTTCATTTTTGCTGATGGAACACTACTTATACGTATAGACACCACTCGATTGTATATCATCTTGTGATTTCAGAACAAACCTTGGAGGTAGTTCTGCTTTTTCGAAATCGTCCCGTTCATTCGCCACTAAGCCAATGGAAATGTGTTTGCTGCCTGAAATGTCTGTCCCCTTCGATATTGTAAATGTATCGATGAACTACAACTGGTCTACCCTTCCACACGTGCATACAGATTCCGACCGAAATTGTTATGATGAAAATCATCAGTCAAATTACTTTAGCGGGTTTAGTCCACTCGTGCATGTGCTTTGTTAATCAGGACTGCTTTGACTGGACGAAAATGTGTCACCCACTCGTGATATTATATTTTATGATGATCTTTGTATCTGTTCATCCACGTATTTATGCCCAAATAATCCTACCGAAAGTGTACGAATAAATCGTTCCACCATAGCCTGTCACGATTTATGCCTATATATCAAAGACGAATGAGAAATTGTACGCCCTAATCCACCTATAACAGCCGTGGCCATGTTAGCGGTACACGTGTGCAAATACATTAAAATGCTTTTTCAACATCCGCTAGTGACGCTAGTACCTTCGCGTCATCGTAACATCGACAATGATTAATGATTACCTGTTTGAGTGTGCATGGCCGTATCGACCACATACATGATCGTGACGAAGAAATAATAGATCGGCCAGATTAACTTTGTTGGGGATCCTAATATCATACTGTCCAAAGGAAATATTCCTTTTGTAGGTGAATCTACTATAATGTCTTTTTGGCCATTTGTGCTCGAGCGACACCGTGGTTGACTTTTGCTGTGCTCGCTAACGTATAAACAGCAGTTTCATCCTCCTAATATCCGCACAAAATGTGGTATATTACGGCCAAGTTCCTCTCTGTGTCTGTTATATTACAACTATATCTTCAAGGAGTGGACTTGGACTATTTTTCAACACCCGTCACTGCAAGATCAAATCATTGAGGAGAGCTATATCGGACATTAATTAATGCATTGAATAAGAGATTATGTCGGTAACATGCATCATTGACGCGGATTATATAATTCTTTCCAGACCCACAATAGTTGTATCTGGATCCCATAAAGGGCCAAAGATGTTAATGGCGAGGGTATATATACTGTGTCCCTGGTCGGTTCGTTAACGCATGCAATTCCTAAACCCGATGCGTCTGCGGTGGATGGACCTGGAGGATGTGACGAACGTACATCTTTTGCAATTGACACTTATGTGGCATGACGAGAATGAAAAATCCTGAACCATTGAACAATTGTCAAAGCAGATGGAGAAATTCCAATACACTGGAAAAATAGAAATTTGGTGTAATCGCAAAAGGCACCCGATTACTTGACCCAAACGTCAGAGCGGCACTTGAAAATATGCCACGGCTGAAACCACTCGTGTACGAATCAATGATAAAAACAACATAGCAAATCTTTAATCAGTTAGGTCGCCAGTGGATTGTTGAAAATCCTATACTTGGTGGTTTTACCTTACCCACTCCAGAATAGGAAACATTCGTGATAAAAACACCAAAAATGTAAATTATGCATGCACCCAAATGTTTATACGAGGAAAGTACTGGATTGAAACATGCTGCTTGCGAGCAGTAGGGATATTATAATAGAATACGTAATTTATTTGAAGCTGGAAGTCGTTAACGAAGAAAATGTAATATTAGCCGATATTATGTGGCGAGTCTGGGAGGGAAACCCATTAAATATGGTCCAACGCGAACCAGAATCAGAACTCCACTGATACAATTTTGCAAAGTCTAAGACAAAATAAGATAAGGCCAATTGCAATATCAACAGAAACAAAGATATACACATCCTAACGAAGAGAATCTTGCATTTTAAGATGTGAACATATAAGGATATATATTATTAGTATGTGAAAATACAGGAATGAAACAAATATTAAACTTTTCTCGCAAATAAATTACTTTATTTCACAATAAATTATATAAAATAATTTCTAAACATATAATGAAGCTCAAGTTACCAATTTGATTGCTCCCTTCCAAAAGTAAAACCTTTATTCGCCAAGTTAAATTAATATTTATTCAAAATATAACAAATAAAATAATCGTAAAAACATATTATAATTAGATTTAATTTCATTGTCACGATGTGTATTCACAATAGTATACAGTTAATAAGATCTTGATTGATCGATACATTGTATGATACAGTACATAATGATGAACTATCGATCAATTTGCTGCGAAATTTGAAAAGAAATTCAAGGAACCGGAAGGTAAGAAAATATGCAATAACAAGAATCATAGGTCAATGAAATGTCTGTTAAGTTAAAAAGATAGCTTATGTTATTAAATGATTCCGGTGAAATATGACATATTGCAATGCGCAACCTCACGTGATATGGGATATTTCTTCCAATCACATTACAAAGACAAACGTTTCGTTTAAGAGACCTTGCAACGTTAAGTTCGACGCGTCACTGTGTTAAAAATGGAAATTTTAGGGGAACAAATAAATTGCAGTTTAATTCTCAAAATTATATAATGAAATAATTATAAAAATTTGTATTAATTACTAGAACATGTTATGAAATTTTATTAATGATTTATGTTCGTATCTCTTTGATACATGTTCGTGTCTCTTTGATATATGATTTAGCAGTTCATAAAATTTCCTTTTCCTTTTCACATAGGTCTATTACTTTATACAAATATGATATCATATAAATCATACGAAATACTGTATACATTTTACATCAGATTCTAATATGATTTTTGTCGAGCATACTCTTTTTATAAGTACAAAATATTTTAAAATTATTTGTGTAACAATTTTGTGCATGATTGAATAGTAAATTAAGCATCATTTATATGGAGAGATAAAACTAAATTATGCTTATACAATATCTCTAAACAAACACACATCTGAACGAAAGAAATAAAGAAATGCCCAGAAAGTACGCACAGTACCCGTTTTATATATATATATATATATATATATATATATATATATATATATATATATATATATATATATATATACAAGAACACCTGAAAGACCCACAGTATCCGTTTTGTATGTATGTGCAATATATATACACAAAAACACACTGTAAGACCAACACAACCTCACAATACGCACATTACCAATTATATGAATTTGCAATATCTATTCACAAAAAGCAAAAAGGTATGACAACCCCAAAACACACACAGTAACCTTAATATGTATGAAACAAAGATCGCTGAATAGCATTTAGAAAGGTTACGAGAATTATCTGCACAAAGAAAACATATAAGAACCGCCAGGTTCATATTAGTTGGAATGTAAGACAGCTAGATCATCGTTTTATTCGTTATCTTTAGAATTAAAATCTTATCAAATATCGTATAAGGTAGATCCTAAAACAATGTTTTGATGTCCGGAAAAAAGGATTGCTTTTAAAAAGAATAATTTAATTCCAGTTAAAGTATTCATTTTGTCTTCTTCTCAGAAACCTCATTCACCAACTTGTGCCGTAAAATATATTGTAAGACCTTTTAATTATATTTTGATATTTACATTCTGAAAAGTTACCAAATACCTTACACAAAAGCACATAATCACTTTTAGATGACACGATTTCACACCTGGTGCCAAATACATTATATGCTTTGTATTAACGAGTACAACTAGGTTAAGGTGACAAGATGACATTGTGTAACAAATAACATATGATTACCTAACAGTATTACACTCCCAGTAATAAAGCAGCATCCTAAGTATAGACAACAGAGTTAGATACCTGGTATTAAGTAGTGAAATATATTTACATGACTAGATTAAACACCTCGTATTAAGTAGTGAAATATGTTTACATGGCTTGAATACACACCTAGTATTAAGTAGTGAAATATGTTTACATGGCTTGAATACACATCTAGATTTAAAGAGTGAACTGTGTTTACATGCCAAATTTAAAAATCTATTTTTTAATGAGCAACAAGTATTACATGAATTATTATTCGCTGAGATGTTTATGTCATTCTGTGACGACACACATATGGATTTGCTTGAGGTGGACATTTTAGGATTTAGTCCTTTAAAAGTAAACATTTAAAAATTGCCCTAATGATAATACAAATATACTTTAGGATAATTATTGAAAAGATTCTCGGACGTTTTGTGGTGCATTCTTTCTGAAATAAAAATAGAATGAGGACGGAACAGTAGGATAATGTAACTGAGTACATTAGCTTGTAACAAGGACCATCCATTTACCATGTTGAAAATATCACAAATAATTCCATATTTGTATGGCAAATGACTTGTATCACAAATAGTTCATTCACGTCAACTGGGATTTATTCGCTTGTCCTCATTGTACAATACACGGTTCGGCTGCAACACACCCTACCGGCACAGACTGGTATATGGAACAGTCATCTCCGATGCAGTTTGCGCGTCTAAATATCATCTGTGTCTGCAAGCTCTCGCACGTGATCATTCGCTTGTTTATGAATACTCTTGGCCTACTACATACGACCTTCTGAATTACGGCAGGTTCCCTCGTAATGTCAAAATCCGTCTGATAGGTCCAGTGACAAATTGCTCTTTGCCTTAAGCTGTTTCTGCACTGTACCTCAATATCTCGTGCTTTCCTCTCTCTTTCTTGAACGATATCGTTGCCTTGGAGGTGTTTTCCTTGATGGTTGATATCTAGTGGTATACTGGAATGATTCATCTGCGTAATAGATGGTTCAAGAGGAGATCCATAACTAAAACACGCAAGGAGGACAGAAGCACCAACAATCATTTGGTACAGAAACATCTGTGAAAATGGATGGCTGTTAAAAAAACAAAAAAGATCCTTTTTCATGCAATGCATTTTTAAAAACAAATATTGACATTAAGAATGATGATCATACATTTTTACTGAATCAAGATTTTGAGGATTTCTTCTAACATAAATCTCTTTCTTTAATATATTAGAGCACATTAAATATCGCATAACAAACACACACACACACATAGCACACACATACATACATACATACATACATACATACACACACACACACACACACACACACACACACACACACACACACACATCCATCCATCCATACATACATACATACATACATACATACATACATACATACATACATACATACATACATACATACATACATACATACATACATACATACATACATACATACATACATACATATATACATATATATATGAGACTGTATGTTGGTAAGTATAGTCATGTTATTCATTCTATTTAGAACATGCGAAACTAGAAGTATATGTAAACTCCTCATCCTCTTTCTTAATGGCAAATAATTCTCTCGCCACAACTGAAGACCAAACTATTAAGATTTTAAAATATTCGTAAGTAGTATTACCCAAATGTTTCATCTTGTTCACATTAATAATATTTTATATCACTCTGTTCATTAAAAGAAAAATAGTATCCTTACGAAAACTTAAAAGTAAATATATTTAATTAAACTTTAAAGCTTCACCCGCTTAATTCATGAATAGTTTATAGCGAAAGATTAATCACTATCCATCTATGTATAGCTTCAGCGCAAAACCTCTCTTGCTGATGTTTCTATTTATTGAAAAAATCGCACTTCTATGCCTAGAAATATTCATCATTACCTTTCTTGTTTGGTATTTTTAGAATATTTGAGCTATGCTTGATTGTCCACTGTGTGTGTTCTTCTTGCAGTCATATGGTAAATGCATTAGCTCTATGCCTTTATATAGATCGAAGACGCGTGCTAAACCCAATTGCAATAGGGAAATCAATGTGAAATTTTATTGGACTATTTGTTGGTATATATTTCGTGTGTAAAAGTCACGGGATTGGTTTAAAACTTTGCCAAAACAGGAATAATTGAAATGCGGAACATTTACTACCTTACATGCCCATATACGTATGCGGATCCATATCATCGGATTGCAGGTAGATATGACAAAATGGCCGTGCCCATAAATAGAGCTTAGCCTAAATGTGAATAAAAGTCTAGATTTGCCCCCAAAATGTTATATCTTAGTGAGATTCGTTTGACTTTTAAATGATACAAATACAATTGGCATATATGGTACTTGTGCAGCTCCTCTGATCAGATACCATATCCATTCATCAATGTGTTGACTGTTCAAGTTTGCCGCCAAGAAGTGGTCAGATTAGGATCTACTTAGAGATTGGCAAATTCCTAAACCATTCATGGAATAACATAGACTACAGGAAGTTGAAGACCATATTGGTCGACAATGTGACTTCCTGAAGATTTCATACCTTCCAATAAAATTTGGAAAGATTGAATAAGGTGTTATTTCGTCCGATACCGCTTACATTTGTATATTGTTGGAAATCATCTGTTTACTGACTACATCATGAGGAACAAAACGTGGTATTGTGTGCTACTTACTGGTATCTTGAGATTCAATTATAAATAATGTATATATAGTTCCATATCTCTGTTGCATATGCAAATGCATTTACGTGAGATTAAAATAAATGTCAGTCTACTGTACAACTTAATGTTAACCCTCAAAGATCATCACACAATAACTCTCCGTTTCAAATTGAATAATTGATTCTCAATTCAATTCAAAATCAATCCAAATCAGTCCCGTTGATCCAATCCCAATCAGAAAAGTTGACCAATAATCATTAACCAATCACACTCAGTACGG
This sequence comes from Unio pictorum, assembly GCA_030141615.1. Lineage (NCBI taxonomy): Eukaryota > Metazoa > Mollusca > Bivalvia > Unionida > Unionidae > Unio > Unio pictorum. The sequence continues at coordinate 2,233,222 of JARLTB010000162.1, read as the reverse complement.
CTGTCTAATTATCTTTAACAAGTCATAGTTAGTACTGTTGACCCATGGTCCTGAACCAATCCGAAACAAAACGGTTGACAAATGTTCTTAACCCAATCCCAATGAGTGCGGTTGAGCAATAGTTTTAAACTAATCCCAATTAGTACAAATAGTCTTAAAGATTTGTTTTGTTCTTCTTTCTTTTATATCTCAATATCACTAATTTACCTGATCCTTAAGTTCCATTATCCATAAAAAATCATGAATATATATATATATATATATATATATATATATATATATATATATATATATATATATATATATATATGACATATATACATAATCACATCCATACTGTTCAGTGCATTTCCTTTGTACAACAAAAAAGTACATTGCATAAAGTCTAAATAAATGTGTGATGTTTTTACCAACAAATAATTACATTATATATAATGTAATCTACAATTATTCTTCCAAGACAGAGCAAAAAAAAATACATAAAAGATACAATTACAGTTTTTGGTGAGGACATTGAAATGTAGCATTCCTTGCATTGACCTGGCATACACAAATGTGTGAAGATGCACATGTGATTACGTTGAGGTGTAACCTTATTAACAACGTTTGGGGGTACTTACACACTTGCTCAATTATGTATGCATAAGACTTACATTGACAGATTGGATATATTGTATCAGTAATCAAATATTGAGTACTCACACAATTATGTATGCATATGGCTTGCATTGACATATTGGATATATATTAACAGTAACAAAATATTGAGTACTTACACAATTATGTTTGTATAAAGACTAACTTTGACATATTGGATATATTGTATCATCAATCAGATCGAGAACATTGACACAATTTTGTATGCAAACGACATAATTCACATATTGGATATATATTATCAGTAATCAAATTTTGAGTACTGACACAATGATGCATGCATCATATTTACATTGACATATTGGATATATATTATCAGGAATCAAATTCTGAGTACTGACACAATTATGTATGAATCATACTTACATTGAGATATTGGATATATATTATCTATAATCAAATTTTGCAAAGTTTCATATTTGTTTAAAAAAGGTCAATGCTGTCCTACAAGAGCTATTGCGGAGAAAGACAGGGGTTAAAAACCCAAGAGAGTTTATTCTGTATAGAAGATTAAAATTCACTTCCTGAAACAGTTGCAAAGGTGTTGATCTTACGGAAGGCGTCCAACATTATAGTCATTTTTTATGGTTTATCATGTTTATAATTAGTTCAGTTGTCGAAATAAAATGTGAAATTATCTATAATACCAAAGTTACAGATTGTTGTCGCAATGTTTTAATTTCAAAATAGTTGTATTCAACTACAATCTTGGTAGAAAACGCTCATCCATTAGAGTGTTTCTTCTCCAAAAGTACATAGTTAAACCATGGTAAGCAAAGGCCGTTCTGGCACCAACATATTTAAAGAACTATTTTGTTTGAAGCTCATTAAGTTGTAAGTTCACCCAAACTCTTGAACAAATATTTGCTTTGACCAGGTCATGTATATTGATCTGTGCTGAGCACCTTTCCAATATATTTGATACAATTTCAAACAATTTTTAATTTAATTTTGAGGCAAATACTTCCAAAGTTTAATCTATAGGTCTTTGCTAAATATTTCCACTATGGATGTTCTATTTCATGAGTATGAATACAGGTATTCAGTGTTCGTGGTTTTCAGTCAATTCTTAATTTTCCTGTTCTACAAATATTTTCCCTCACCATCCAACATTTTTTAAGTTTTTTTTTCTCTCTTTGAAACGTTTGCTCAAATGATGATCTATACAAACATCATTGACTTGCTTTTTGGTCTAAGCCTTTTTTGATGGAATGTCTATTACGGCAAGATATGTTTATATCCTGCGTCTATATTTAGTAAGTTTGCATATCCGTTTCCTCTTGCTGTCACATGTCATCCGCGTGACTGTCATATATTTTTTAAAAGGGAGTTTTAGTTTCTCGCCGGCTGATGTATTATGTAATTGAGTTATTTGATTTACCATTTTTTCAATTGATTGCATCTTTTTCATTTTTTTTTTCTCTAAAAATATTTTTTGCAAATAGAATTGAGGGTCGAAGTTAATATGTCTTGAATACTGTTATTGTTTGTTGATTTAATACAAATAATAATGAATTATAAGAAGATAGCTTAGAGACTATACAGTTAATACCGCTGAAAAGTAGGACTTATCTAGCTATAGAATTAAATGATGTACCATAATAAAGCAGCTAATTCATACTTAACATATAACTAATTGATATATCATATTAATATTGCTTAGTATATAAATATACCTTGGCTATAATCTATACTGAAACACGACCAGATCAATGCACAAACGAGTTAATGGTCCAGCGTAGTTCTGATTAGAGTTAATGGTCCAGCGTAGTGATTATAAGAATCAATGGTCCTGCGTACTTTTGATAATAATCGTCCAATAACTAAAATTTAATATGTATTTATTTATTTATTTATTTATTTATTTATTTTGAGATGGGTACTGTTGCATAATAACTATTCAGCAAAAATAATTGTAGATGTTGTTTGCATGCTTGTTTGTGTTGCTATTGTTGTTATGTTTCTTGACTTAATAAATTACCAGTTTGACACGGTGAAGAGTAATTAAGATGAATATCTAAAAATATAAATAATAAGTTTAAAAACACAGAAAAATTAATGACACAGTTCATATTTTAACCTGAAATGATAATCTAATCAGGAACTTGATATTAGTCGGTATGTTCCGTAATATTTTAATAAATGAACTTAAACGTAACATTACCAAGTATGGCACAAAAAAGACAAATGCATAAAACAATTATTATTTGTAAGCCCCAAAAATCGCAATATCAATTATAAAGTACGTATACACTTATTTGACGAGATTAATTTAAAGTTATGATCCAGCACAACCCGGATTGAAAGTTGTGTGATGTGGTGTCACAATTCAATGAATTCCACGCATATTGATACACTAATTTGTATAATCCGATATTGTGATAATGCAACTCGACATGCTCTCTTCTTGACCAAAGTGTTGTACATAGCCCAAACCAATTTAAAAATAAACAAAGCTATAACCTCATTAGTGTCACATTTCAAAAGAACAATTTATATATAATTAAAATGAATAAATGCAAAGATATCACCAATGTGACGTTTACTACAGATTTATGTTAAAGTGATATATATATATATATATATATATATATATATATATATATATATATATATATATATATATATATATATATATATATAGAGAGAGAGAGAGAGAGAGAGAGAGAGAGAGAGGGAGGGAGAAAACAAGAAAGGAATAGAGATGTGCATATAATGTATTGAAATTAAATGTCTCATGACAGGTGGCTTAAGAGTGGTAGATAACTTTATGATAACTGGCGGCTTAAGAGTGATGTGTAAATGTCTGATGACAGGCGGATTTTAAGAGTTTTATCGCATGTCCTCCACCGGATTAAGCGTTGCACATATAGTTAGATCAGTCAGGAAGTAACATTTGTCTACCGAGAACTCTTCAGTCCTAGGCTGGGAAGCACAGATTGCAGCCGATTTATAATGAATTCTCGTATTGGTGCGAGAGATAAGAGGGAAAAGTCCCGTAAGGAAATGTTGTCATAAGTAGCATATGCGTCTATGGGAATGTATTGAAAAGGCACGCTATTCTTCCTATTGTATTTGACTATTTGGTTGATTTTAGCGGAATGGGACTGTGTTGTATGCTTTTTAAATTTAATATGCATATGTCATTCAAACTAACAAGATCAAAAACATATATATATAAAAATATCACACTACCTTTATATGAAATTGATGAGTAAATAAAAACAATAAAATATTTCACATAGAATGTATGATTTTCTTAATTATATTTGTCCTATATTACCGCCAAAAATGACACAACCAAAAATGGTGTCCTACGTGTGATTTTTCTTACCCTTCTTTGTTTCTCTATCCAATGTAATGTTAAGTCAGTCTGCCCATCTCTCAAAACATTTCAGACTACAGTACTGTCCTTTCTACTGTCACCAAGTAACAGTTGGGTGCGTCTACATGCGTGCGTAAGTGTGTTAGCTTTCGCTTACACACATGTCGTTGATAATCAAATTTAAATAGAAAGAAATATCAACCATTGACGTACACCATTAAATTTATCCGTGTAGATCGCTTGTACAAATATCTACCAATATATTTTGAAAAGTGTTGTATGACATGGGTCGCCATTGTCGCTTGGTGTCTGCTTTTTCCTTGGAAAATATATCTTTCGTCTTGATTCTGAAAATTTTATTTGACTTAGTTTTACAGACTTCTTGAACTCTTGACATTTCACGTTGCAGGTGTAAGCCGTCGTTCTCATTTTACTGGAAGTTTATTTTTGCGTTTCTAAAATGCAGTAATATATTTTATGGACCGAAATAATTTCTTTTGGCGTGCATCAGGACCCTTGGTGTTGTGGCATAAATGGAGGGCATTGATACCAGCTCATTTATGTTGTCTTCGAAATCGCTGGCACGGATTTAAGCTAACACTTCAGCTCTTGTGTGAGGCGATACGGTACATCGTTTCCTCTTACTTTATCAATGAAATCGTTTCTTTTTATTACAAAGTTTCATTTGACTAGGTTTCACATGTAGCAAGTCCCTGTATATAAGGAGAGTGTCTTAGAGCATTCTTGCAACTCTCGAACGATCAACAAGATGGAAAATCAGCACAGATCGACCTGCTGGTCAAAGATTAGCTATGATTCTTATGATAGTATCATTCGCAGGCAAAAGTGGCAAAAACAAAACTTACTCTTCTGGTCATTGATTTGATGAGATTGATGAGAGTCATACGAAAGCGTATAAGTCTTGATGAAGTTTTCTCGATCTGCAAGGTAAATGGGTATTTATCTCCAGAATACGTGCTTCGTCCAAGAAAGAGAGACAAAAGTCAAAATACCTGTTATCGGTGTCAGTAGAAATGACACTAGGCATCCGAGGGCCATAAGAGAAAAAAGAAGAAACAGAAAGAAGAGTAGAAAGCGGAGAGGGCTTAAGAAGAAGAATAAATTGACGACGAGGAAGATCCTGTGCCAGTGAAGAGATGGAAATGGGAAATATTGACAATTTGAGCTGATGCGTTGGGTCTGATGTGGAAGTTCATACTAACTTCTAAAAGTGAATAGACCAATAGACCAGAAAGAAAATGTAAATCTCTCTCTCTCTCTCTCTCTCTCTCTCTCTCTCTCTCTCTCTCTCTCTCTCTCTCTCTCTCTTTGTGTATATTTGTTGGTATGCAATCGCTTATATTTGTGTGGATTGTAGATTGTGGGGCTTGTATGTGTGCGCGTACGTTTTTTTGGATAGAAGATATTGTTTTTCGTCTTAATATATATGAGTAGTATATTTGTGGGTAGTTTGTTTTCCATACCTTCTGTGTTTATAGTATATTTGTTTTTGTGGGTTTTTTGTTTTATCTCCCTTCTGTGTTGATAGTATATTTGTGGTTTGTTTTTTCTCTCTTCTGTATAGATAATATAGTTGTGGTTATTTTTTTTTCCTCCCGTCTCTGTTGATAGTATATTTGAGGTTGTATTTAGCTCCTTCACGTGTGTGGATAGTATATTTTGGGTTTATTCTTTACTCCTTCCCGTGTGTGAATAGTAGACTTTTTAAAAATAGTATATATTGCGTTTGTATGCGTTCGCGTATGGTTTTGTGGATAGTATATTTGTGGATAGTGTTTCCTCATTCCCGTGTGTGGATAGTAGATTTGGGGTTCGGGATGGAATATAAGTTTTTACTTAAAATCTGTGTTTGGATAGTATATTTGTGGTTTGTACGCATACGCGCACGTTTGTATAAAAAGTATATATTGTGTTTGTTTCCCTTCTTTTCTGTGTGGATATTAGATAATATGTGAAGTAGTGTAAGGAATTGTTTTCCCTCACGCTAGTGCTTGCCGCATATAGAGTTTATCAGAGACGTACCATTTTATAAGTGAAAGTACTAATATCGTGGTAAAAAAATGCAACAGAAGGGTTTGCTAGAAATGGGTTTCAGAGCCAATAAACCCAGACGACGAAGAATTCTTTTTCCGATGACCAAATGAACTGTCGCACACCAGTTGCTTTGCAATTGTCCGCCTTACCTTTGTTCCCACAATGTTTGGGATTTAGGCTAGAGATAGACGCTATATAGGTCAAAACATAGCTGATGCGGAGAGAAAGAGCATGCAAGTGACCAATCATAAACATGTCTTCTTTAGATGGTAAAAAGACTAACAAAATTATTCTAACATTTTTGCATCTTGACTTTCCGTAAAATGTACTTTCTTAGTTCTGCAAATCCGAATGACATAATATATGTTATGGGATCTAAAGTATGATTACATATTTGGAAATTGTTCCGTAATTTCAACTACGTTTTCAAATGCAATAACATTCTCCTTACTGCAATCACAATTAAATGAACGTAATATTCTATTGCGTCTTGTTGATAATTATAAATGAAAGAGTTATTTTCCCACATTATGATTTAAACATTCAAAGACAGAACAGACACACACATGCAGCTAAGTCAAGACACGTCCATCCCAGCTCAAATCACAGACACGTGTATTTTGTGTGAGATTGACACAGCCAATAAATCGAGCCCATAATCAGCTGAACTGAGTAGAATTTACCAGAAACAATCCAAAATCCATTCACTCTAACCCAACTGGATAAGCAATTGAAGTCCGCATTCTTTCACATTATGACTCTTAATTTTAATTTGAAGTAGACCAAACCGACATTCTTTTATAAATAAATGTCGAGCGCACCTAAGTTCAAATGTCGTTGGGCAATGGTATTGATAAATCTACGATTGTGTATTTATTTTGGAAGGCCGCACAAATTCAATTACTTTATTTCTAGTATTCTTTTTAAATTAAACATTGTATAGAATACGAAAATTAGTATATAGAACAATGGTTACTCCAGTTGTATGGGAAAATATGAACGGGTTTTCTGGGTTAGATTCTTCGAACAATATCAGTCAGAAACAATATTCGTTTATATTTTCCCATCCAAATGCAGTAACCCATAATTATTGCCTCTCCTAGTAGAGATTGATAACAACTTGACCTTTCATTATGCCAAGTAGGTCTAGTTTCTTTGTCTTCACACATTTGATTTATTCTTTGAAGGATAATGACTTAAATGTATATGAGAGACTGCATACAGAAGAAGGTATGCATTATTTTCCTGAATACAAGACATTACTGGTATGCATCGTGCAACCAAACGTTCCAAAATGTATTCCATTTATCTTAAAGCAGTAGTATTTTGCATGACACAACTGAAAATCAAGATAAATCATGGACGGAAAGCATGAAACAAACGCGGTAAGTTGTGAATACAAATGTCTGATTAAACCCATTGAATAATGTAATAATGTGTATGTTCTAATATAGTTTGTTCAAGTCAAGTAAACATTTCAAATAGACCCAGCGGGCGTAATGAAAGATGTTTACGACAATAACATGTGGATACGGTACATATGCTTTCTTTGTGTATTGTGATAATATAGTACCATATTCTACCCCTTTCCTGGATATTAGCTGAAATCAAGTGTTAGATAAAATTAATATGTGTAGATAATTGATTTGAATTGAAATAGTACATCGGCACTGTAAGTTCAAGGGCAAAAATGTTTCCATGCAGACGTATATATATATGCATCAGCTACAATATGCTTTTGACGACTATCACCTATGCTGAAGTGACATTAGACAGGAACCGCAGTGCACAATCATGATAGAACAATAATTAAAAAAAAGTTTTGAAGTTCACTGCTCAACAGTGACAAATTAAAACTTTGGATTTTATCTACTGAAATTGAATGTTTGAATGTTCTCGTGGAATCAACGCTTCCCGACACCACTCGCGATGTTCTGTCGAATATCGGGCTACTAAACCACTAAAATGTATTGGGGGCCTAGAATCAGTTAAGGTGTTTATTATATCACTTCTTTACAGTGACACTGATCCGGCAGAGGCTTGTCTCGCCGCAGACATGATCATAATCAGTAATGACAAACGTATATTTTCTGTGGCCACTTGTTACTGTGACGATTTCTTTGGAACTGATGCCAAAGGACGTGATCACTGTCACATCAATGCTGCGTACAGAAGAGTCGAACATAGCGCAGGAAATCTATACCTACGAATTTACCGGGCAAAACAAAAATCCCTGTGGTGCTTCAAAACCAGTATTGGGAATGATGAACACCTTATCATGCATGACGTCGCAACAGCATCGAATGGTCAAAAACGTGCAGTCCCCATCAATATGGAAAGAAGATACACGACATTTCGGCTACAGTTTATTGCAGCAACACATTCTCTCAATTTCTGCCTGGATACATAAAAGTTTTGGTGAATACAATCATCACATATCCATATCGTGGTCTTTCCCTCTTCTGAACGGAAAACTTTGTCTTGCTTACTCGAATAGATATACTTTTTTGTGAGTAGATGGCAGCCTGGGAAACGTTTACAGAAAATCATTCAATACCCATCTAGGCCTTCCATTCATCGATGTCTCGAAAGGGAATTTCGTCAAGCGACTACTCATACCTTAAAATGTCTGGTCGGCATTTGGTTGTCAAAACCGTGGAGACTATCACGATGTTCTTCTACTCGCGGTTGTCTTTGAGTTTCCAAAATTCAGCTATCAGTGCGTACAAACCGCATCCCACGCAATATGTGTTGTAAACAGGAATTGCTCGGACGTATTGATGTATAAAACCATGATCGAGTTGCAGTTGTGTGCAAGTATTGACTGGCATCTCTTCTTGATCGATATTTGGCGATGAGACAGCCAATGTATGTAGTGGATCGATCTCGTGTATATTGTCAAGCACAAACACTTTCATGATTACGACAATAACTAGCACTAGGGATACTGCTATGAAGTTGATCTGTAGTATCCAGACTAAATGATCACAACGATTAATCGCTAGTCCGCTACTGCTTGTTCGTGAGTGGCTGTCAGCATATCAGTGTGGAAGCGTTGATGATACTGAAAGCAAGTTCAATAAATGCTAACCTGGAACCAAGCCTGAGAATTAAGAACACTGTGTAGCATGCTTACAAAAATCACAATTGTATTTGAGGTTGGGAAGTCTGCTGCAAATACACCGGGCTCCATACATCCAGATAAACACGGATAAGTGCACGATCGAAATAACGAGCTAGAGACTTTTCAAAAGTCATAAATAAGGCAGTAATTGGCAAAACTATAGAAAGATAGTGAAAGCAATTTCGCATTAATCTTGTTAGGTACAGGAAGCAAGATAAACACAGGTCTTTACTAGACACGAATTGGTTCATATTTGCTGATGGAACACTACTTATACGTATAGACACCACTCGATTGTATATCATCTTGTGATTTCAGAACAAACCTTGGTGGTAGTTCTGCTTTTTCGAAATCGTCCCGTTCATTCGCCACTAAGCCAATGTAAATGTGTTTGCTGCCTGAAATGTCTGTCCGCTTCGATATTGTAAATGTATCGATGAACTACAACTGGTCTACCCTTCCACACGTGCATACAGATTCCGACCGAAATTGTTATGATGAAAATCATCAGTCAAATTACTTTAGCGGGTTTAGTCCACTCGTGCATGTGCTTTGTTAATCAGGGCTGCTTTGACTGGAGGAAAACGTGTCACCCACTTGTGTTATTATACTTTATGATGATCTTTGTATCTGTTCATCCACGTATTTATACCCAAATAATCCTACCGAAAGTGTACGAATAAATCGTTCCACCATAGCCTGTCACGATTTATGCCTATATATCAAAGACGAATGAGAAATTGTACGCCCTAATCCACCTATAACAGCCGTGGCCATGTTAGCGGTACACGTGTGCAAATACATTAAAATGCTTTTTCAACATCCGCTAGTGACGCTAGTACCTTCGCGTCATCGTAACATCGACAATGATTAATGCTTACCTGTTTGAGTGTGTATGGCCGTATCGACCACATACATGATCGTGACGAAGAAATAATAGATCGGTTAGATTAACTTTGTTGGGGATCCTAACATCATACTGTCCAAAGGAAATATTCCTTTGTAGGTGAATCTAATATAATGTCTTTTTGGCCAATTGTGCTCGAGCGACACCGTGGATGACTTTTGCTGTGCTCGCTAACGTATAAACAGCAGTTTCATCCTCCTAATATCCGCACAAAATGTGGTATATTACAGCCAAATTCCTCTCTGTGTCTGTTATATTACAACTATATCTTCAAGGAGTGAACATGGACTATTTTCCAACACCCGTCACTGCAAGATCAAATCATTGACGAGAGCTATATCGGACATTAATTAATACATTGAATAAGAGATTATGTCGGTAACATGCAGCATTGACGCGGATTATATAATTCTTTCCAGACCCACAATAGTTGTATCTGGATCCCAGAAAGGGCCAAAGATGTTAATGGCGAGGGTATATATACTGTGTCCCTGGTCGGTTCGTTAACGCATGCAATTCTTAAACCCGATGCGTCTGCGGTGGATGGACCTGGAGGATGTGACGAACGTACATCCTTTGCAATTGACACTTATGTGGCATGACGAGAATGAAAAATCCTGAACCATTAAACAATTGTCAAAGCAGATGGAGAAATTCCAATACACTGGAAAAAATAGAAATTTGGTGTAATCGCAAAAGGCACCCGATTACTTGACCCAAACGTCAGAGCGGCACTTGAAAATATGCCACGGCTGAAACCACTCGTGTACGAATCAATGATAAAAACATCATAGCAAATCTTTAATCAGTTAGGTCGCCAGTGGATTGTTGAAAATCCCATACTTGGTGGTTTTACCTTACCCACTCCAGAATAGGAAACATTCGTGATAAAAACACCAAAAATGTAAATTATGCATGCACCCAAATGTTTATGCAGGGAAAGTACTGGATTGAAACATGCTGCTTGCGAGCAGTAGGGATATTATAATAGAATACGTAATTTATTTGAAGCTGGAAGTCGTTAACGAAGAAAATGTAATATTAGCCGATATTATGTGGCGAGTCTGGGAGGGAAACCCATTAAATATGGTCCAACGCGAACCAGAATCAGAACTCCACTGATACAAATTTGCAAAGTCTAAGACAAAATAAGATAAGGCCAATTGCAAACTTTATTTCACAATAAATTATATAAAATAATTTCTAGACATATAATGAAGATCAAGTTACCAATTTGATTGCTCCCTTCCAAAAGTAAAACCTTTATTCGCCAAGTTAAATTAATATTTATTCAAAATATAACAAATAAAATAATCGTAAAAACATATTATATTTAGATTTAATTTCATTGTCACGATGTGTATTCACAATAGTTCAGTTAATAAGATCTTGACTGATCGATACAATGTATGATACAGTACATAATGATGAACTATCGATCAATTTGCTGCGAAATTTGAAAAGAAATTCAAGGAACCGGAAGGTAAGAAAATATGCAATAACAAGAATCATAGGTCAATGAAATGTCTGTTAAGTTAAAAAGATAGCTTATGTTATTAAATGATTCCGGTGAAATATGACATATTGCAATGCGCAACCTCACGTGACATGGGATATTTCTTCCAATCACATTACAAAGACAAACATTTCGTTTAACAGACGTTGCAACGTTAAGTTCGACGCGTCACTGTGTTAAAAATGGAAATTTTCGGGGAACAAATAAATTGCAGTTTAATTCTCAAAATTATATAATGAAATAATTATAAAAATTTGTATTAATTACTAGAACATGTTATGAAATTTTATTAATGATTTATGTTCGTATCTATTTGATACATATTCGTGTCTCTTTGATACATGATTTAGCAGTTCATAAAATTTCCTTTTCCTTTTCACATAGGTATATTACTGTATACAAATATGATATCATATAAATCATACGAAATACTGTATACATTTTACATCAGATTCTAATATGATTTTTGTCGAGCATACTCTTTTTATAAGTACAAAATATTTTAAAATTATTTGTGTAACAATTTTGTGCATGATTGAATAGTAAATTAAGCATCATTTATATGGAGAGATAAAACTAACTTATGCTTATACAATATCTCTAAACAAACACACATCTGAACGAAAGAAATGCCCAGAAGGTACGCACAGTACCCGTTATATATATATATATATATATATATATATATATATATACAAGAACACCTGAAAGACCCACAGTATCCGTTGTATGTATGTGCAATATATATAAACAAAAACACATTGTAAGACCGACACAACCTCACAATACGCACATTACCAATTATATGAATTTGCAATATCTATTCACAAAAAAGCAAAAAGGTATGACAACCCTAAAACACACACAGTAACCTTAATATGTATGAAACAAAGATCGCTGAATAGCATTTAGAAAGGTTACGAGAATTACCTGCACAAAGAAAATATATAAGAACCGCCAGGTCCATATTAGTTGGAATGTAAGACAGCTAGATCATCGTTTTATTCGTTATCTTTAGAATTAAAATCTTATCAAATATCGTATAATGTAGTTCCTAAAACAATGTTTTGAAGTCCGGAAAAAATGATTGCTTTTAAAAAGAATAATTTAATTCCAGTTAAAGTATTCTTTTTGTCTTCTTCTCGGAAACCTCATTCACCAACTTGTGCCGTAAAATATATTGTAAGACCTTTAAATTATATTTTGATATTTACATTCTGAAAGTTTGCCAAATACCTTACACAAAAAGCACATAATCACTTTTAGATGACAGGATTTCACACCTGGTGCCAAATACCTTATATGCTTTGTATTAACGAGTACAACTAGGTTAAGGTGACAAGATGACATTGGGTAACAAATAACATATGATTACGTAACAGTATTACACTCCCAGTAATAAAGCAGCATCATAAGTATGGATAACAGAGTTAGATACCTGGTATTAAGTAGTGAAATATATTTACATGACTAGATTAAACACCTAGTATTAAATAGTGAAATATGTTTACATGGCTTGAATACACACCTAGATTTAAAGAGTGAACTGTGTTTACATGCCAAATTTAAAACATATTTTTTAATGAGCAACAAGTATTACATGAATTATTATTTGCTGAAATGTTAACGTCATTCTGTGACGACACACATATGGATTTGCTTGAGGTGGACATTTTAGGATTTAGTCCTTTAAAAGTAAACATTTAAAAATTGCCCTAATGATAATAGTACAAATATACTTTAGGCTAATTATAGAAAAGATTCTCGGACGTTTTGTGGTGCATTCTTTCTGAAATAAAAAAAAGAATGAGGACGGAAGAGTAGGATAATGTAACTGAGTACATTAGCTTGTAACAAGGACCATCCATTTACCATGTTGAAAATATCACAAATAATTCCATATTTGTATGGCTAATGACTTGTATCACAAATAGTTCATTCACTTCAAGTGGGATTTATTCGCTTGTCCTCATTGTACAATACACGGTTCGGCTGCAACACACCCTACCGGCACAGACTGGTATATGGAACAGTCATCTCCGATGCAGTTTGCGCGTCTAAATATCATCTGTGTCTGCAAGCTCTCGCACGTGATCATTCGCTTGTTTATGAATACTCTTGGCCTACTACATACGACCTTCTGCATTACGGCAGGTTCCTTTTTAATGTCAAAATCCGTCTGATAGGTCCAGTGACAAATTGCTCTTTGCCTTAAGCTGTTTCTGCACTGTACCTCAACATCTCGTGCTTTCCTCTCTCTTTCTTGAACGATATCGTTGCCTTGGAGGTGTTTTCCTTCATGGTTGATAACTAGTGGTATACTGGAATGATTCATCTGCGTATCAGGTGGTTCAAGAGGAGATCCATAACTAAAACACGCAAGGAGTACAGAAGCACCAACAATCATTTGGTACAGAAACATCTCTGAAAATGGATGGCTGTAAAAAAACGAAAACGATCCTTTTTCATGCAATGCATTTTTGAAAACAAATAATGACATTAAGAATGATGATCATACATTTTTACTGAATCAAGATTTTGAGGATTCCTTCTAACATAAATCCCTTTCTTTAATATATTAGAGCACATTAAATATCGTATAACACACACACACACACACACATACATACATACATACATACATACATACATACATACATACATACATACATACATACATACATACATACATACATACATACATATATACATACATACATACATATATATATTAATATATATATATGTATATATATATATATGTATATGTATATGTATATATATATATATATATATATATATATATATATATATATATATATATATATATATATATATATATATATATATATATATATATATAAGAGACAGTATGTTGGTAAGTATAGTCATGTTATTCATTATATTTAGAACATGCGAAACTAGAAGTATAGGTAAACTCCTCATCCTCTCTCTAAATGGCAAATATTTCACTCGCCACAACTGAAGACCAAACTATTAAGATTTTAAAATATTCCTAAGTACTATTACCCAAATGTTTCAGCTTGTTCACATTATTAATATTTTACATCACTCTGTTCATTAAAAGAAAAATAGTATCCTTACGAAAACTTAAAAGTAAATATATTTAATTAAACTTTAAAGCTTTACCCGCTTAATTCATGAATAGTTTATAGCGAAATATTAATCACTATCCATCTATGTATAGCTCCAGCACAAAACCTCTCTTGCTGATGTTTCTAAATATTGAAAAACATCGCACTTCTATGCCTAGAAATATTCATCATTACCTTTCTTGTTTGGTATTTTTAGGATGTTTGATCTATGCTTGATTGTCCACTGTGTGTTTTCTTCTTGCAGTCAAATGGTAAATGCATTAGCTCTATGCCATTATATAGATCGAAGACGCGTGCTAAACCCAATTGCAATGGGGAAATCAATGTGAAATTTTATTGGACTATTTGTTGGTATATATTTCGTGTGTAAAAGTCACGGGATTGGTTTAAAACTTTGCCAAAACAGGAATAATTGAAATGCGGAACATTTACTACCTTACATACCCATATACGTATGCGGATCCATATCATCGGATTGCAGGTAGATATGACAATATGGCCGTGCCCACAAATAGAGCTTAGCCTAAATGTGAATGAAAATCTAGATTTGCCCCCAAAATGTTATATCTTAATGAGATTCGTTTGACTTTTAAATGATACAGATACAATTGGCATATATGGTACTCGTGCAGCTCCTCTGATCAGATACCATATCCATTCATCAATGTGTTGACTGTTCAAGTTTGCCGCCAAGAAGTGGTCAGATTAGGATCTACTTAGAGATTGGCAAATTCCTCAACCATTCATGGAATAACATAGACTACAGGAAGTTGAAGACCATATTGGTCGACAATGTGACTTCCTGAACATTTCATACCTTCCAATAAAATTTGGAAAGATTGAATAAGGTGTTATTTCGTCCGATAACCCTTACATTTGTATATTGTGGGAAATCATCTGTTTACTGACTACATCATGAGGAACAAAACGTGGTATGACATATATACATAATCACATATATACTGTTCAGTGCATTTCCTTTGGACAACAAAAGTACATTGCATAAAGTCTAAATAAATGTGTGATGTTTTTACCAACAAATAATTACATTATATATATATATATATATATATATATATATATATATATATATATATATATATATATATATATACTCATTTTGCACAATTAACAATTTACAATTATTCTTCCAAGACAGAGCAGCTAGTGAAAGATACAATTACAGTTTTTGGTGAGGACATTGAAATGTAGCATTCCTTGCATTGACCTGGCATACACAAATGTGTGAAGATGCACATGTGATTACGTTGAGGTGTAACCTTATTAACAACTTTTGGGGGTACTTACACACTTGCACAATTATGTATGCATAAGACTTACATTGACAGATTGGATATATTGTATCAGTAATCAAATATTGAGTACTGACACAATTATGTATGCATAAGGCTTGCATTGACATATTGGATATATATTAACAGTAACATAATATTGAGTAGTTACACAATTATGTTGTAGAAAGGCTAACTTTGACATATTGGATATATTGTATCATCAATCAGATCGAGAACATTGACACAATTTTGTATGCAAACGACATAATTCACATATTGGATATATATTATCAGTAATCGTATTTTGAGTACTAACACAATGATGTATGCATCATATTTACATTGACATATTGGATATATATTATCAGGAATCAAATTTTAAGTACTGACACAATTATGTATGAATCATACTTACATTGAGATATTGGATATATTATCTATAATCAAATTTTGCAATGTTTCATATTTGTTTAAATAAGGTCAATGCTGTCCTACAAGAGTTATTGCGGAGAAAGACAGGGGTTAAAAACCAAAGTGAGTTTATTCTGTGTAGAAGATTAAAATTCACTTCCTGAAACAGTTGCAAAGGTGTTGATCTTACGGAAGGCGTCCAACATTATAGTCATTTTTTATGGTTTATCATGTTTATAATTAGTTCAGTTATCGAAATAAAATGTGAAATTATCTATAATACCAAAGTTACAGATTGTTGTCGCAATGTTTTAATTTCAAAATAGTTGTATCCAACTACAATCTTGGTTGGAAACGCTCATCCATTAGAGTGTTTCTTCTCCAACAGTACATAGTTAAACCATAGTAAGCAAAGGCCGTTCTGGCACCAACATATTTAAAGAACTATTTTGTTTGAAGCTCATTAAGTTGTAAGTTCACCCAAACTCTTGAACAAGTATTTGCTTTGACCAGGTCATGTATATTGATCTGTGCTGAGCACCTTTCCAATATATTTGATACAATTTCAAACAATTTTTAATTTAATTTTGAGGCAAATACTTCCAAAGTTTAATCTATAGGTCTGTGATAAATATTTCCACTATGGATGTTCTATTTCATGAGTATGAATACAGGTATTCAGTGTTCATGGTTTTCAGTCAATTCTTAATTTTCCTGTTCTACAAATATTTTCCCTCACCATCCAACATTTTTTAAGTTTTTTTTTCTCTTTGAAACGTTTGCTCAAATGATGATCAATACAAACATCATTGGCTTGCTTTTTGGTCTAAGCCTTTTTTAATGGAATGTCTATTACGCCAAGATATGTTTATATCCTGCGTCTATATTTAGTAAGTTTGCATATCCGTTTGCTCTTGCTGTCACATGTCATTCGTGTGACTGTCATATATTTTTTAAAAGGTAGTTTTAGTTTCTCGCCGGGTGATGTATTATGTAATTGAGTTATTTGATTTACCATTTTTTCAATTGGTTGCATCTTTTTTCATTTTTTTTTCTCTAAAAATATTTTTTGCAAATAGAAATTGAGGGTCGAAGTTAATATGTCTTGAATACTGTTATTGTTTGTTGATTTAATACAAATAATAATGAATTATAAGAAGATAGCTTAGAGACTATACAGTTAATACCGCTGAAAAGGAGGACTTAATCTAGCTATAGAATTAAATTATGTACCATAATAAAGCAGCTAATTCATACTTAGCATATAACTAATTGATATATCATATTAATATTGCTTAGTATGTAAATATAACTTGGCTATAATCTATACTGAAACACGACCAGATCAATGCACAAACGAGTTAATGGTCCAGCGTAGTTCTGATTAGAGTTAATGGTCCAGCGTAGTGATTATAAGAATCAATGGTCCTGCGTACTTTTGATAATAATCGTCCAATAACTAAAATTTAATATTTATTTATTTATTTATTTATTTATTTATTTATTTATTTATTTATTTATTTATTTATTTATTTATTTATTTATGTTGAGATGGGGACTGTTGAATAGTAAAAAATCAGCAAAAATAAGTGCAGATGTTGTTTGCATGATTGTTTGTGTTGCTATTGTTGTTATGTTTCTTGACTTAATAAATTACCAGTTTGACACGGTGAAGAGTAATTAACATGTATATCTAAAAAATATAAATAGTAAGTTTAAAAACACAGAAAAATTAATGACACAGTTCATATTTTAACCTGGAATGATAATCTAATCAGGAACTTGATATTAGTCGGTATGTTCCGTAATATTTTAATAAATGAACTTAAACGTAACATTACCAAGTATGGCACAAAAAGACAAAATGCATAAAACAATTATTATTTGTAAGCCCCAAAAATCGCAAAATCAATTATAAAGTACGTATACACTTATTTGACGAGATTAATTTAAAGGTATGATCCAGCACAATCCGGATTGAAAGTTGTGTGATGTGGTGTCACAATTCAATGAATCCAGCAGCAGAGAGGGTGAATCAGACGACCTTTTATAGGCGTAGATTCGGTAATCTAAGGCTTCTTCGTAAATCGTAAAAAAAAGGCGTCGATTCGGTAAATTGAGGCCTCCTCGATGAATTCGTCAATGACGCCAACGTAGTTGTCACTCACCCTCTCTGCTGCTATGGGTTAACCAAATATTTGATCGAGTCCGATACGATATCGTGTCCGAGGATCATGTAAATTTATTGTTATAAATCCATGCGGGGTCGACTGAGCGTTACTAAAGAAATTTTTAAATTGATTGAAGTCCATATCAGAGCACCATGTCTGCCAAATATTTCGTAGCGTATATGTATCAACGCCGTTGAATACAGCAAGAATATTACAGTTATCTCTGATCGCTTTTGGAATCTGAGTGTAGCGTTGAGTGACATATATCACATCAGTGTTTTTGTGCCTGCCTCGGGAAAATATTCTAGCTGGGTTTTTTTGTTTATCTAACATGACATCATCGTATACAACTAAATTGTTGATACTTCCATCGAGGTCTTCTACTGATGGTGCCTCGTCAATATCGGTTATAAATTCAATAATACACTCGCCAGCAATCTCTGAAGCGTTTTCATTAAAATCTTTTAGCACTTCATAGCATCGTTGATCATCTACGCTAGGAGCAACTAAATACAATTTATCCCACTTCATCCATCTCATTATTAAATTGAGCAACAATTGCGTCTTGCCGGATCCAGATGGCCCGATTATAATTGCGCGGATAGAGTTTGGTAGCGCTGCATGATGCTTAACTGGTTCTCTTGTTTTAGTCGCTGAAAAATCAATTATATCCATATCTCTATACATAAATTATGGATCTATATTGTGTGAAGTGTAAAACGCGTACTAGCACAAATGATGTGACGACGATTACAACTAAAAATAACAGATCTGCACTTACTGGTAGATGTGCAACATGTGGTACAAAAAAATTTAGATTTATTTCTATGAAATCCGGAAATGTTTTTAAAAAAAACGAGGAGGTGATATCGCAGCCAAATTGGCAAAGCTCCCTGGAACCCCATGGGCAAAATACCCCGGAGAAAAGCACCTTCCAGGATATAGCTACTGTGGCCCCGGAACACGATTAGATATCAGACTTGATGATCAAAATCAACCCCGACCCGGCGAGTATCCGATAAACGCTATTGATAAGGTGATATCGCAGCCAAATTGGCAAAGCTCCCTGGAACCCCATGGGCAAAATACCCCGGAGAAAAGCACCTTTCAGGATATAGCTACTGTGGCCCCGGAACACGATTAGATATCAGACTTGATGATCAAAATCAACCCCGACCCGGCGAGTATCCGATAAACGCTATTGATAAGGCGTGTCATGCTCATGATGTTGCATATAAAATCAGTAATCTGCAAAACAGGCATCTCGCGGATGTGAAATTAATTCATGCGTTAAATGCTGTTCCTGATAAATCTTTGAAAGAAAAATTGGCTTCGTGGTTGGTAAAATCGGCTATGAAAGGCAAATTGATGTTAGGTGCTGGTAATTAATAATATGGAATCTATTTATTATTCTCCGAGAGGATACTGGAAGGGTAAAGCAGCAATCAGTAAACTCGCCAGCGCCGCAAAAGTGAAAAAGGCTACTGCGGCTAATTGGTTATCCAAACAGGCTATATGGCAAATTTATCTACCGCACCCTAAACAAATCAATTTCTCTCATTTTGATGTTACAGGACCTAATGAAGTTCATCAAGCTGATGTATTGTTTTTACCACATGACAACGGTTACAAATACGCGCTAACCGTAGTTGACGTTGCGAGTCGATACAAACAAGCAGAACCGCTGAAAACAAAATCATCACCTGAAGTTGCTTCTGCATTTGAAAAGATTTATCGACGAGGCCCACTACGCTGGCCAAATCTGTTAAAAGTTGATCCTGGCAAGGAATTTCAAGGCGCTGTTTTATCAGCGATGAAACATCAAAATGTCACCATCAGACGAGGGCATACTGCGTTACATCGCGATCAGGCAATTGTTGAACGATTTAATCGGACTCTTGCTGAACGGTTATTTGGATATCAATACGAGAAGGAGTTTATTCAGGATAAAAGATCCCGTGAATGGGTTAAGAGATTACCAGCTGTGATTACCGAGCTCAATAACGAGATTACTAGAACAATTAACATGAAACCTGTCAACGCGATTAAGAAAGCGTCTATACCAAAAATGGAAATCCAAGGAATTTCACAAAAAGATTTCAAAGAACCAATTCTTGGTAGTAATGTCACTGTTAGGTATTTATACGAACCAGGAGAGCTTGAGGGTGGTAAAAAAAGAGCTACCGATCCTATTTGGAGCGTCACTACGCATAAGATATCCGGTATAACACGATCTACTGGTAGACCTCCAATCTATAAACTGGATTCAACTGCTCCTCAGCGAGGATTTACTCGACAACAATTACAAGTGATTCCTGACGATACTCAATTACCACCGCGGGGTCTTAACTAGCGCCGTTGCGTCTGTTGCACTCAAGACAAGTCAGCATAACGTTATCTCTGATATGACCAATGCTGCTATTCTTTCTGTCTACGGTAAATTGGCGAGGATCTTTATCCGAATACTGCCAACGCATTATACAATTGCAACTCGCGCAGTGATTATTCTGTTGTTGCTTCAGCGAAATTATTAATTCATCATCAATGTCAAATTCTCGTTGTTTTTTTTTGTCTTGTTGTTTGTAACCGGAGAGTTTTTTATCAATAATTTTAACATCAAAGATGCTAGCATCATCCATTGTGGTGTCATCATCGAAAATAATTCTTCGAAGTTGATTTATTCTTCGTACTCTGGATACTGCAAGATAGACTAAATTCGACCATTCGATGTGATTATCCACCATCCAAACAATTGTATCTGATATAGTCAATCCCTGTGAAGAGTGTATTGTCGCTGCGTAACCTAACGTCCATGGGGATTTATCAGCACGCAATGTATCTTCGACGACGCTGATATCAACCAGCACAATATCATTTAACACGAGAATCTGCTTTTCACTCTTCCCTGGAATATCAACTTCAATATTCTGCTTTCGTGTATCCGAAGGCCTATAACACAACGGTACTGGAAGTGTTGCAAATTTTTCTTTATGCGTTTCAAATAACTTCATCTGAAGTGTGTCTCTGACTATTTTTCTACTTGCTACTATCAAATCGTTTGGTCTCCACGTTTCCCAAAAATCATTCATGGGAGTTTCTGAAATTATTTCACGCGCTATTTCACATTGAATTTTATCCGGCTGTAATCTAATTAGAGCTTTAAACTCGCGTAATTGTTCATCAAGTGATCTATGGTCGGTATTAATTTCTTCATAGTAGTCTACAAAACCCTTTAGCCATTTATGTGGAGATGCACCGACAAATGGTGGTGGTTGGCCGTGATCACCGCACATGACGACTTTTGTGTTTTTGTTTAACAACCACTCGAGAAATGTTTGTAATACATCTAATGACACTGTGCATATTTCATCCCAGATTATGATTTCAGGAATGAATTTATCACCCATTCGATCAGGAGTCCATTTGTCACCCTTCCATCGAAAAAAACTGTGATAGGTACGGGCATTTACCCCTCGTTGTTTCATCTCTCTGGCGAGTCTGTGAGTTGGTGTTAACACAATCATGGTTGACCGACGATATAATTCAATTGCACGAGTTGTCTTTCCTGACCCACCACAACCGTTTAAATAAACTGTCTTGTATCTACATATTGGATCAGATACCGGTGGTGCATTAGAAAATTCTGATTGAATCTCATCACACTTTAAGTACCTTTCATCCATGGTAATATCTGCCGATTCACAATACTCATGTAGCGTTTCCTTTTTAAATCTCCAACATCCCCACGCTTCCTCCTGGGATGTGAATTTAGCTACATCTGATTTGTATTTATTGTGTATATACATAGAATCAGTGGCTACTCTAACTGCGGTATTAGGAAATCTATTTATCATCGAAAATAAATTGATAGAAGCATAAGCTAGCATAGAACTTCTCAAATGCGTATACTGTTTAATATATCCATCACAATAGGTAACAATTGTACCTAATCGTCTTCCATCGGATAAAAAAGCGTCTTTACGATTTACAAGTTTTCCTTGTTTCGTTAAATCCGTTACAATAAAATCGTATTCAGCGATGTCTATGATCAACCGCGAAGAATATTTTGCATTGTCGTATTTTCCACCCTGGGTAAATTTACCGATTATTCTTCGTCCAAAATCTTTTGCTTGTTCTTTTTTAAATTCAAATAACTTCTTAGACCAATTCATGATTTGTTCTTCATTGAAAATCTCCGATTTTCCATCTAGAAACTGTTTTCGCTGTTCGCTAATTATACGATCTAGATCGGGTTGTGGTAACCAAACTTCTTTCTGAGCTCGATAGCATATAATAGCTTCGGAAACAATCAACGATATTAGCATACCACAATCAATCATATATCGTAGTAACACTATTGGCATCCAGGCCTTTTCAGATATATGTCTACCAAGCCAAACATAACTACACGGATGTAACCCTGTAGCGAATTCGAATGATATCACACGAGCGAATCCAGTTAAATTAAAATCAGGCAATGGACCATTAATCACAACACGAGTCATTTCATGCGTGGGGTGTCCAAATCGTTTAAAATAGTTACTACATTCTCCATACCCGAGGAAACTTCCAGGATAACACGCGGATATATCAATTGAAATCATACCGCCACGATGGTATTTTGTATTCCACAGTCCTCCATGACTAAATTCGACGCAACTCAATTTAACGTCCTCGAGAAAATCACTTCGTGTTGGACGCCATGAGTTTTTTTCTCTTGCGAAGTGAGCTACCACAGAGGGAATAGTAAAACTATCCGTTAATAGTTTTTCATGGGAACTCTCCGGTGAAAAATCACTAGCGATTTCTCTCATTCTGTTATCTAATTCTTCAACGCGATATAATTCACCATTTGGTCTTACAAATTGATCAAATCCTATTTCGGGATCTTCATCACTTCTAAGTAACCACACTGACACAGGATCATCCTCACACAGCGTGTGAATAGCATCGAATAATTTCTCATTATAAAAAACATCCCCGACGAACTCCTTAGGGATATATCTCACGGTTCGTTCTCGTGGAAATATTGTTACTGCAGGTGTCCACGCGTGTTTGTTATGATCAATAATTTGTATTGGCGCTCCTTGTGATTGATATTTCGGTTCGTATAATACTTCTCCGGTTATTGTTGTTACTGATATTGGGAATCTTAATAATGTTTCTAATTTAGCTATATCAGAAATCTTTGCACCGTGCTGTTTCACTGTCAGTTCCCATTCGGTTATTTTTCTACGTCGCAGATCAGTTAGTTTATTTCCTCGTGATGCATTTGTGAAGTGTTCCAGTACCCGTGTTGCTACACAATTCAGTGAACTAGAATATTTCATAGGAGCTAGTTTTGCAATATCGGGTTTATCATTTAACGGATATATCCCATAAACAATTGCTGTTACTGGATAAGATCTCTCGTAGTATGGTTTGTCAATTCCAGTTAGAATTCCTGGTTTGGAATCTCTACTCACAATGACAGTTTTTTTATCCTTGAGGATTGGTTCAAATTTATCCCTGATAATCCATTTGCCTTCGACTTCGATAATGAATTTTATTCTGAAAAAATACTTCTGTTGGGAATTGCTTTGCAATTTACCCTTGAATTTCCAGCTCCTTGGCGGGCCAAGGTGTGAAATTATCTCAGCTGCTCTTTCATCGTTCATAGTAGCATCGATGTTGGGTACATTGACATCTTCATCAATAATTCGAAATGTCGACCAACAGTATGCTGCACCGTCTCGGTAGAATTCATTAAAACATTCCTTGATTTTACTTAGTATAGTTCTGTCACCGATTAGACGTTTTGGTGTATCAGAGACTCTATCGAGATTGAATTTAGTATTTCTCCAAGGCTTAATTTTCGATAATCTGTTGAACTCCTCATCGAGATTGAATTTAGTATTTCTCTAAGGCTTAATTTTCGATAATCTCTTGAACTCCTCCATGTTATAATCAATGAATTTAGGATTTTTCCAAGGCTTAATTTTCGATAATCTCTTGAACTCTTCCATGTTATAATTAAAACAAGTATTAAATAGAAAAATATAGTATAATGAATCACTTCAAGTGGCTAATGATTGGATCAACAACCCCGTGTAACAAATCATGCAGAAGCGAATTCTGTGGGTATCATTTACAAAGCGTTCGCAACGGTTCTTTCGGTCCTCTTCCATGCCTTCAATGTGGGGCTGGGGTAAGGGAAAAATCGCAGTTGTGTCTTGCTTGTGGGGGTAAACGATACAGGGAACTAAAACGCTATTATGACAAACGAATAAAAAATGCAGTCATTGACCCTAACGATGACAAAATCATAAAAAACCTTCAAGATTATATCAAGAGGTTTATAATTAAAGCAGATAATAAATTAGATAAGTAGTATTATTATACAAATGAGCCAAGATTTCAGACCTCATCCAGTGCTTGTTAATTACGAAGCCTCCAGTGATGGTGTTGTTAGAAATTGCAGACTAAAAAGGCCTGTTGGATGGGTAAATAATATGGGATGCTTGATGTTTACAGCCGGGGGGAAGAAGTATCTCTGTCACAGAGCCATCTATGAAGCATTTTACGGATTAATCGAAGACGGATTTGTGATTGATCACATAAATGGCGTGAAGACTGATAATTGTCTTGAGAATCTTCAATCTATCTCGCAGCGCGATAACCTTTTAAAAGGCAACGCTGGTAGGCACTCAAAACGCCATAAGGGGGTCAAATCGTTTGATTTAGAAACAAAAGAGGAGAAAATATTTCAATCAATAAATAAAGCTAGTAGATACTTTAACATTTGTAGGTCTTCAATACGATTTGTTGCAGAAAAAATTACTAAATTAGCTCTGTCTAAAAAAAATGGTCATAAAATAAAATTGGTATACATCTGAAAAGATTCAAGGGAGATAAATCCTTTATGGATAAATCCAACCACTCTACCTACTAAGTTCCCTTGTATTATGACGTCTGCTATATTACCTGTAGAGAGATATAATTGACATGTGTGCACCCACGTGACTGTAATGGAGTATAATACATGTGTTTCGTTAGAGTTGTATTTTTATAATTCTAAAATGTTTTATTGTCGCTTGGCTAAAACCGCATCATTTAAACAGTTGTATTTATTTAGACCATCTATTAATACACTTTCAGTACAGACGTTCTTTATAATCTAGCGCATTTTACCTATGTTCGCTCAGCCGGAACGCGAGTGGTTTCCATTCATTGAAGTAGGTGGGCGTGGTTAAAAATCCTTTATACAGCTTTTTATGATCTAATCTAGTCATCGACGCAGGCATGCGTGACTGTTATTTACATTATATTTTAAACAACAGTTAAATTAGTATTCGTTTTGTGTACTTAGTATTTTATTTCCTAATGCGATGGATATAGTAAAATTGTCTATTTTAAAAATCTCTTATTGTTAGGTATAATCAGAAGATATATATATTAAAAAATCTCTATTCTGTATGACAGCTCCGTGGTGTAATGGTAGCGTGTTTGTCTTGTAAACACAGATCTATCAACTACTACGTGTTCGGTCCCCATAGCAGATACATTATTTGATGGCGAAACGGAAGATGTTTTTCTATTAATTGGGGGGGGGGGGGCGGTCCCCCTTAGCCAAACCAACATTGTATCGCATTCTCGGTAGCGTGGGTTGGTGTTTTTTCCAACTCATGCAACCATGAATTTGATTTCATGGGTTGCCATGTTGGTTTGGTTTACCACGCCCACGCCACAATAATATCCAATGAAACATATACCTTCTGAGAGATCTAATTCAGCCTTTGCTGAAGATTATGTGTTTGTGTCAAAGTAAAATTGGGTGTAAAATAAATGGTATAAATTGATGCAAAAAGCCCTACATTCACATGAGGAACCCCACAGGGTAGCACAGAATGGGCTACCGGCTAATAGAAACGGTGTTAAGGGTCACAAAAGGGCATCTGGAATGGATAGCCAAAAGAAAAGAGCATCCGAAATGGATAGCCAAAAGAAAGGGCATCTGGAATGGA
Source organism: Unio pictorum (assembly GCA_030141615.1). Taxonomy (NCBI): domain Eukaryota; kingdom Metazoa; phylum Mollusca; class Bivalvia; order Unionida; family Unionidae; genus Unio; species Unio pictorum. The sequence continues at coordinate 2,206,642 of JARLTB010000162.1, read as the reverse complement.
TAGCCAAAAGAAAAGACCCAAACAAAGACACAAAGGCCTGAATAAGGGACTTATGAATGAATAACCGCTCATAATTTATACCATTTATTTTGCATTTTTTTTTAATAATTAAAGATAAAATATATTATATAAATAATGGATATCAAAGATGTAAATTCTATAATTGCTGAAATCTCAGATTTAAAAAATAGAGGGGTAGTATTATCTAAAGATCTCGACTGTGACAGGATTGCCTCGGAATATGAAGACATAGAGTATCAGTCTAGTAAGGGTCGTTATGTTTTACCTAAGATGTACAGACTCGTGAAAGGAATTCAAAAGTCCATCTATGCTTGTTTGTACGGTAACGATATTGATGTATTTATAACGCTATTTAGCACCGTTGAAGCAATACGTCAAAAGCTCGGCCAAGAGTATCAAAAACGAGCTGAAATTAGTTCTAAGGTTCGTGATCTTAGAAAAATATTAAACGAGGAAAAACCAGTATCTTAACCACGTGAGCGTTAGGCTTTTCAGTAAATTTTATTAAAAAATATTTTTTTTAGCGTTTTTTGTAACACTCACATAGGATTTTCTCCTGAAAGGATACTCAGCAGTCTGGACTTGCCCATGCAGTTATGTGCATAATGGATGATCTGGTTGTGATAGCAAGTAATTACCGCGACGCCTCCATTTTCACGTAGTTGTTGTTGTTGCCGCGTCGTTAACACAAATCGTTCATCGCCGTTCTCAGATATTACAATTCTGAAACCCCCAGCGATGTTATTTCTGAAACACTCGCGGATAGCGTCGTACAGTTTAACCCTGTCGAAGATGGATACGTTAGCTTGATGGTACATTATTTAATAACTCATCTTTTAATTGTGATAGTTTCACATTTGAAAAATTAGTTCACAAACAATATATGGTAGGTGAATCGCTTACAACTAGATTAGCCTGAGAGCGGTTAGCAGCAATTAAAAAGTTTATACCGGTTCGAGACAGACTTCGCGAGAAACTTCAACAACGACAACAAGTCAAGTGAACAACTGTTTACTCCGATAACTAAGGCGACCAGCGATGTGAAAACAGCAACTGAACGAGCAATATTTGGGGATATTCCTGAGGAAGGCAAGCGACGAGAAGTGCCTGTTCTTGGTGTGCTTGAAAAAATTGCAGCAGAGACCGAACAAACAAAAAAGTCTTTAGAAACACTTCCAGTAAATATAGTAACTACTTCACGGCAACAACAAAAAAAAGAGCAAGTACTAGAAGAACTAGGTGCTACTGCAAGAAAACCAAAAGAAGAAGAAAACGTTACTATAGAAAAAATATATTCACCGCAAAATATATTTATACACTTTATATACAACATAATTAAACATTATAATGACAATGAGTTAATTGACTTTACCGCGCAGAATTTTTCACACGATAGAATAACAAGAGTTGTAAACAAAGGGTATAAAGAGTATATAAAAAACGACGAGAATTGGATAAAAAAAAGTATACCTGGCAAACCGTGGTAGATTTAGAATCACAGACAGTAACCGCAATGATTTTGAGAGTTTTAAAGACGAAGTATGGAATAGAATATATAAAATGTATCCAGTTGAAGAGGATGAAGAGGAGTCAACTGGAGATGGATATTTAGGTAGCGGCATAGTTGAAAACACTAGCGTTACTTGTCCTGGTAACATTCTCAGTGATATATCACGACTGGATTTTCTCATCGGGGGGAAGCGAGCCGGAAACAACTCACCGGAAATAATTAATGAAGCAGCTGATATCTGTAGACGATTATTTGCCGGCGGTATCATGGACATTAATGTATATCGAGAACTCATTGCTGAATTAGTTGAAAATCACAGAGACGCCCATGGTTATTACAGCGATTGATCACTAATTGAAAAACTACTAGTTTTATAACAAGATGATTATACACTACAACCATGATAAACCAACCCCCGTCTATGTAGTTTATTCACGGTTTCCAGTTTATAGAGCATATTACGGAGATGGTCTCGGTGATACCATTGCAGGGTTATTTACAAGAATGGCCCCAAAAGTGGCGCCGTTAGCTAAACAATTATCAATGAAAGCCATTGATATTATTCGTGATAAGGGTATTGGTGCTGTTGGAGATCTCGCCGGAAAAGCGTTTTCAGCTGCGAAGAATAAAATAACATCATTAGTGAGACGAAAAAAGAAACCGTTACCGTCTACAGCGGAAATGCCTGCAAGTGTTAGTAAAATTATAAATAACGCAGTAGATGAAAAATTAGCGCAATTGACTTCAACCTCTGACCAAAGCAATATTGCAAATATGATAGCGGGAAGTGGCTTTAAAAAACTACGACGATGAATGGAAAATCGTTTACGATTTCATGATTTAGACTCTGATAAATAGAATAAAATGTTCAAAAGGTCACCTGATCCAGCGTTTGATATAGACGCCCCAGTTCGCAATGATGATTCTGTACGCGATTATCAATATTACGCCTATCATGCCATAGACTCAAATAGTCGATCAAGAATTGAACTTCAAGTCCATGATACCAGTAAATACTTTTTGCCCTGTGAAGCATTTATCGAAGTAGAAGGAGAACTTGTAACAGCTGCTGATACTCCTGCTGTACCAGCACCGTATCCAGCTGGTACTCAAGTCGGGTTTGTCAATAATGGTATCATGGCGCTATTTGAGAGTGCTAGATATCTCATTGATGGAAAAGAAATTGAGTCCATAGATCGCGATGTTGATGTGGCTACAACAATAATCGGGTTAGCGAGATATTCTGATGATTATACAAGATCCGCGGGTCCTTCTATGATGTTTGCAAAAGATGTTACAAATACCGCTGGAGGAAATCCATTTGTTGTAAGACGACCAAAAAAACGTGATAATAGTGATGCTGATGTCGAGGATATGATTATAAACAAAGATGATAATTTCAATCTAGGAGCTGCAACACGTATATCAATGTTGGGGAGGGGGCGTAAATCATTTTCATGCGCGATTCCACTGCATCACATATTTGGATTCTGTAGAAACGTCAGAAAATTATTTATGGAGCGAAGCATACAGTAGCACTGGTGCGAAAGAGTGATGATAATGACGCAATCTGGAGGATTCCAGCAGACAATGCAAATCCCAATGCTGATGCCGGTACAGTCAATTTATCAAAACTATCATTATGGATGCCAGTACTAACTCCATCAATCACCGCAGAAGAACGATTACTATCATTTATGGACCATGGAGGGAAATCGTTACTAAGTTGGCTAACGGTAAGTACAGATGTTAAACAATCAGATCTGAACGGGATATTCACGTGGAACCTAGCATCAAAACAAGGTGTTGCTGCGCCACGTCATATATTTATTGCGTTACAGGATAACACAAGAGTTGGCAATCAACTCTCCAGCCATATGATATTTGATCAGTTAGGGGTTAAAGACGTCTCACTGAGAATAAACGGCCAGCAGGAACCATCCGAGGATGTACAACTTGATTACGGTCAGAATCATATTGCACGCGTGTATCATAGGTTGTTGTCATTTATGGCACGTGATCAAAATGTTGATACCGGTCTGCAAATATCACAATTGGATTTTAAAAGCCTCTATCCGATTTATTACTTTTCATTGGAACATCTTGATTTAACAAGACAATCTGTTGTTGATATACATTTTAGAGCTAATGTGCTTCGTGGTGCTATTGCTAATTATAGAGCGGTTGCTGTCATTCTCAGTGATAAATCAATGCTATTCGAAGGTGTTGGAGGAAGAATGAGAATCATTGATGCACCAGTGGAAAATATGTAAACGATTTTTCATTGAAATTGTAAACGATTTAGAATCAATCAATTATGTATAATGTCATATAGTAATATCAATGTGTCCTTGACACCCGGTCAATTAAAAAAATTACAATCCAAATCGGCTAAGCAATGTGGAACCACAATCACGCTGAAACCCAATCAAATGACTGGCGGGGGGAATAAACTATCGCTGACAGCTCGTCAGGTGAAACATTTCAATGATGCACTTGTAGCAAAAAAAGGTGTTCAGATTACTCTTTCTGCGGCTGCTATCAAAAATATGACTAAAACAGGCGGTATATTCCCGTTGTTAGCTGCGATTCCAGCATTGATTGCAGCGGCTGCCCCAGCAGTGGCGAAAGCGGCGGCGTTGGGAGCCGTTGGGACCGCGGCAGGAATGGCGTTGAAAAAGGCAACTGGGAAAGGATATAAAAAAAGGGAAAGGGTCTAAGACTACCAGGAACCCCGTATTCATGGTACAGCGGGAGATCCGTTCACGGATCGGGTCTAAGAATACCAGGAACGGTTTATTAGTTGAAAGCCCAATTGTTGAGGAGTCTATGACTGAGGAACCTTTGGTTCCCATGTCCAATTTTGATTTAATTGATGCTGCTAAAAAACTAGCGATAAAAAACTTCAGAGGGGTTTTTATGAGAGATCAATTACCAAGAAAACCTAAACGCGTTGAAACCGGTATCATCAATCTTGATAACAGTAACGGATCGGGAACTCACTGGGTTGCATACGCGATTGATCCACGTGGAATTGTCTATTTCGATTCATATGGGTTAGCTCCGCCAAGAGAGTTTATGCGGTATATGAATTCTTCGATGAAACTCAAAGAGTTTCCGATTTTTTATTCCACGCTGCCAACACAACAATTAAATGATCCACCGATATGCGGCCGTGAAGTATTAAATGTCCTCGCAGAAATTTCATCGTCACAGAAACCACCTCATCTGGTTGTAAATAAATACACAAGTGGGAAATTACAAGGTAATTTTAGAGAATCAATAAATTGAAAATACTAGAGTCTTTACAATAATGATTAATATTTGGGGACAATCTCTGTCAATGTCGAAACCAACCACAAAAACATCTGCGGGTTCTATCGAAGATGTAAAAAAAATAATTGAAGATGAAATCGCTGAGACGTTAAATTTAGTAAGTGTTGACCGGAACGAAATAGTTGTATTTCAAGACAAACAGGGTAAATTGAAAAGCAGCGATGTGTCATTGGATGACATTTTAAAACGACAACACGACGCCGCTGAAAACTCTATTGCGCTGTATTCCAACGGTGGACAACTTAAACCAGGCGCACTTGTGTCTACGATCACCGACGCGATTGCCGCCCACGACAACAAGATTGCCACCCACGGCCGTGAGCTGGATGATTATATACGAGGTTATAATAGTTTTCGCAAAAATGTCGTACATAAGTTCTTTGGAACCCCGCTTGTGGTTAGCATGACTCTCGCTGAAATTAAAAACTATCTATCGCTATTCTTTTTTAACAAGGAGGCGGGAAGGATGATGAATGAAAATGAAATCAAGGCAAATTATCTCGATATTTACAATGATATTTCTAAAATAATAGAAAATCTTGAAAAGGTACAAAAACCCACCAACGACGTCGTTAGTAAGTTTTTTGGATCCCCACCTGTGGCAAACTCGACTCTCGCTGAAATTAGCGAGTTTATTATCAGGCATACTCACAATGCCTACGTCGCTAATAATTTCTTTGGTGTCCCAGCTACATCTACGATGACTCTCAACGATATTATTAGGTTTATGGTGAGACAAGCAACACTTAATACCATCGTTGATAAATTTTTAGGGAGAACACGCGAATCTGAAACAACATCGTTGACAGGCATGACTCTCGCGGAAATTAAAAGCGCTATTGACGAACAAAAACTCACCAACGAGTTTGTTAAAAATTTCTTTAAGGGTTCTGAAAGTAACAGCGTCGATACGACATATAGTCGTATCGTTGGGCATTATGTCGTCCAGACAGATTCTGGATTTAACGACCTTGTTAATTCATTTTTTATAGGCCATGATAAAAAAATAATAAAAAAAAGCGAAATCGTAAAAACCTATCTCGACGTCATCAACGATGTTAATAAAGTAGACTTTAAATTTGATCTGATACAAAAACCAATCAATGATGCCGTTGTTAGGTTCTTTGGCCCTATCAGACCGAATAATCTCGAAACATTGGTAACCCCAAACCTCAATACAATTAAGTTCGCGCTTGAAGAACAAAAATTTATCTACGACGTCGTTGTTAAGTTCTTTGGAAACCCGTTTGACGCGGTTATATCTCTCGCTGAAATTAAGCGCGTGCTTGACGAACAAAAGCTCACAAACGAAATGGTTAAAAATTTCTTTGAGGGTTCTGAAAGCCATAATATCACGACGACATATTCTCAACTCAGCAGGTATTATGCCACCCAAAAAGATTTGAAAATTGACCTCCTTTTGACTTTATTTTTCGAAAGACGCGATAGAACGATAATGAAAGATACCGAAATCAAAAAAACCTATCTCGACGTCATCGACGATATTGCTAAACTACGAGAAGATTTTGAAAAGGTAAAAATTCCGCATCCAGACATAGGCGTTAAAAATATCGTGTATAAGGTCGATCATGGGACCTTTGATTGGGTAAAAAACTCTAATGCTAAATTGAAAGTCACTAACGTGAAGTGGCCCCATGGTATCTACAGGATGACGTTAATCTCTAACAAGCAATTTGATATCATCGTGAAAGGTAAAACCTACTTTGGTGGCACCGCGACAGTAATTATCGCGGGGGGAGAAGAAGAATTTGAGATTGTCGCGGTTGATAACACCATTAGAAAACATATAGCCTGGTGTTTAGAATTCGTAGGTGAAGTAGACATCCCCCTGATCTACTACCCTGACGATGATGAATAATTGAAAACACTAGCGGGTTTAAAATAACAATGTCAATGAAATCAATTGAACCGATAATAGTCCCGTTGACGGAGTCAGCGGTGTCACAATCGCATCGATATCGATTCGACACCGTGAAAGAGTTTTCCGCGAACTTGAAATCACTTTCTGAGCGTTATCGTGAAAAAATGAAAAAATACCAACGCAGCGTAGCAATCATCGACATCACCGTGTACTCGGTATCCGGTGTGATGGCCAGCGCCGGGGTTATTTTGTCGACGGTGACCATGATGGCTCCGATTGCAGTTCCAATTGCTATCTCCGCGGCAACAACAATTGCGGCAGTCGCCACCGCGATAACTAAAAAGTTATCATCGTGTTCTCAGAAAAACTCAGTGATTATACAGCTCGGTACAGGGTGGTATTTGACGCGTACTCGAAATTATCCGAGTTGATCTCGCTGTCGATAGATAATTCGATCATATCCGATGTTGAATTTTCCACGATGACCCAGTTGTATAACTCCGCGATGTTGAAATTAGAAATTGAAGACAACGTTAACAATAATGTCACTACAATTCAACGAATTGCAACTGCTTCAACGAATCGCGGAGAATATCACTCCGATACGAACAAGCATGATATCAATAACATCAACAAACCCTGAATTTAGTGTGAACTTCCCTTCTCCGATTCCAGTGCGTGAGATCGCGCTGGCAAAATTACGAGTATATCATAGCTGGCCTATTATCAGATCTGTTGCATTTGGCGGTCAGCAACCCAATAACACACTGGTGTTCTCGTATAAGAATAAACCCGATGGTACTCCAGCGTGGGAAACTGTTTCATTACCAACTGGGTCGTACCAAATTGAGCAAATCGATGCTGAAATTCAGCGTAGAATAAAATCAATTACCGAAAAAGAATCAAAAATAGCTATTAAACTTCATGAACCGACGCTCTCGTCGTCGATCGAAATAAGCACAGAGGGATACATTGTAGATATCTATAACAGCTCGTTAAGAACAGTGTTAGGATGGCCTGAAAAATCATCGGAAAAATCCACCACCGACTTAACCACAGACGTACAATCATATCATGAAATTAATCCCAGTTATCGAGATAATTTATCTGATATAAGAAAAGGAAGAATCACCGATAGATTTATATTTACCAATAAAGACACATTGCAATGGGATTTTATCATTAAAAGAACAGCCGACTCATTTGTTACTATTTCATTTACGCTAACTGACGTCCGAGACTATTTTAATGAAATTAAACAATTATATGACACACAACTAGAACAACTACGGAAAACAAGATCGCAAAAACACGTTGAAATAATAAATCAACTTATATCTGACATGGAATATATCTATGAACTAATTATTCAAACAATAATTAATGCCAACAGCGACAATAAACAACGATTCCTAACCGAGTACAATATCACAGAAGACAATCTGCGTAATTTCAAGTTTCCCAAATACAACGCTGATGAACTAGCAAGAATTGTTAGAACCGATATCAAGGCGCTACAAAAACCAGATTCAACTGTCCTCCTCAAATATAATAATGATCCAGATGGTGGCGGTAGGCATATTGCCCCGCATAATGTAAATATTTCAACGGTGATTGCGCTCAATTTAACATGTGATGCAATTGAAGGAAGCTATCAAATAAATCTCGAGCAATCAAATCAAGCTCAGCAAGGATATATTCTTTATTCATTTGCACCAACAGCTCCTCCAGGATTCCTAATTATTGAAAACCCAATTAATCCTGTCTATATGCGATGCCAAAAAAATTCGCTAACGAGAATTAATTTCCGACTTACTGACCAATCAAATAATTTGATTGATCTACAAGATGAGGTGCTAGCGATTAGTTTGTTTGTAAAGTCCTAAAAACTCGATCAAATATTTGGTTAACCCATAGCAGCAGAGAGGGTGAGTGACAACGACGTTGGCGTCATTGACGAATTCATCGAGGAGGCCTCAATTTACCGAATCGACGCCTTTTTTTACGATTTACGAAGAAGCCTTAGATTACCGAACCGACGCCTATAAAAGGTCGTCTGATTCACCCTCTCTGCTGCTAATCCCACGCATATTGATACACTAATTTGTATAATCCGATATTGTGATAATGCAACTCGACATGCTCTCTTCTTGACCAAAGTGTTGTACATAGCCCAAACCAATTTAAAAATAAACAAAGCTATGGTGCAGAACATTCAATAATCAGGATGGAATAAACTTTGATTAACCTCATAAGTGTCACATTTCAAAAGAACAATTTATATATAATTAAAATGAGTAGAGGCAAAGATATCACTAATGTGACGTTTACTACAGATTTATGTTAAAGTGATATATATATATATATATATATATATATATATATATATATATATAGAGAGAGAGAGAGAGAGAGAGAGAGAGAGAGAGAGAGATAAGGAGAAAACAAGAAAGGAAGAGAGATGTGCATATAATATATTCAAATTAAATGTCTCATGACAGGTGGCTTAAGAGTGGTAGATAACTTTCTGATAACTGGCGGCTTAAGAGTGATGTGTAACTGTCTGATGACAAGCGGCTTTTAAGAGTTTTATCGCATGTCCTCCACCGGATTAAGCGTTGCACTGATAGTTTGGTCAGTCAGGAAGTAACATTTGTCTACCGAGAACTCTTCAGCCCTAGGCTGTGAAGCACAGATTGCAGCCGATTTATAATGAATTCTTGTATTGGTGCGAGAGATAAGAGGGAAAAGTCCCGTAAGGAAATGTTGTCATAAGTAGCATATGCGTCTATGGGAATGTATTGAAAAGGCACACTGTTCTTCCTATTGAATTTGACTATTTGGTTGATTTTAGCGGAATGGGACTGTGTTGTATGCTTTTTAAAGTTAATATGCATATGTCATTCAAACAAACAAGATTAAGAACATATATATATATATATATATATATATATATATATATATATATATATATATATATATATATATATATATATATATAACTGTGTAAGTGTTCCATTATGAATATTGCATATTTGTTTGTTTGTTTGATTGATTTTTAACGGCGCACCAGCACACTTAGGCTATTTAGCGCCATACAATAGGTTGTACTTATACATGTTTAAAAATACTAAAAGGTTTAATATCGACCAGCGATATAGAAAACCGAATCGTTCAAAGTAAAAGGGTAAGATGTTGGTAACAGTAAAATATGAAGCTTCCCAATCAACGGGAGATGTAGATGGTGTATGTTGATGATAAAATGATGTGAATAAGGGGATGTGGTATACGCATATCATCGCAAAAACGTTTGAAGATATATTACTCCAAATGTTCATGAAGGGTTCTCTGGTTTCCAAAATTCACTAAACACATATGATTCCTCTTAAGAAAGTTTCTAGTATTTGGTGCTCATTTCTGGAAGTATTCCTTGATGAAATTGGTCACGGGTATATTATGCATTTCCATAGGTGCATGTATGTGAATTTAAATCACTCGTTCCCAATTCGCAATTAGTAAGAAAATGTGCCTTATTTCATTCGGCTCCAAATTGAAATGGCAATTCACAAGCATTGTTTCAATGTTAGGCAGAGAAAAGAAAGCTCATATTTATTTATTTGAATTATGGACATAAACGCTGCCAGTAGTACATCATGAGGCTTTCACCACTCCACCATGATGCCACAATTGCTAAGGTATGTGCGGCCGTGATTAAAAATAATGTGACATTCCTAACATTTGTCACCGGATATGCGATGAACTGCCTTTATTACTAAGCCTGAATTTACTAAAAGCCTAGTCGAATTCATTATTTATTAGGTGCATGTCGAATATGGGATTCGTGGGCCTCTCCGTTGCAAGGATATAAAATCTGTGCTGAGGCTTCTAGACTGACTTGTGTCATAATTTGGGATTATGAGCGTGGCAACATTCTCATCTTTATATTCCATTTTTCTAACTTTTTTGCTGTTAGAAGCGATTTCAGTCACTGATAAAATGAATGGCTGATGTCAATGCTAGGTGTCATTGACAAGGGAATATTAGGTGGAATATACTTCTCTGCTTCCGCGGAGATTTCCGTTAGTACTGAAAGCTTCGTTCTAAAGTCACTATGCATGGTAACTGAGGCCATCCGAGTCATGTGCCTCTATCTCTAATAGTATATTGGCATGTTAGTTGATTCATTCTGGTCCAAATATCAACGTTTTAAATGCGTTGAAACCTTGATGCCAATTTCCACGGTTCCCCGTAATTTCGTGTTAGCTCAATTTTAGCCTCGTCTGGTGTGTCATACGAAATGTATCTTTTATTGTTATGTTTTCAAGCTTTTCGAATACAGCACCTTAATTATCTTTTGAAGTACGAGTTCAAATGAGACATATGCTGAGAAGATGTAGTCTCATTTCGTAACAAACTACGAAACAAAACTCCACTGTGTTATTTAGGAATAAATCCAAAATGAATAATTAGAATCAACGAAACTATTGAAAATAACACACTACATGGCCTACATTTTAAAGCGTGTCAATGTTCAAAGCGCGAGGAAAACGGTTATAAAATGTTAATTCCAGATTTCAGAAAATATAGCCCTGTGTGAGTTCAATGCATTACTAGCACACAGCACAAATTATGTCTGATTATAGCATTATTTTGAGAACTTTAACAACTTTGTCACGGAGATTACACATATGATTGTTAAACGACGCTCATCTACATATTAATATCAAACAATTCAAATCCAATGGTGATAGCGAATTTTCTTCCGTTGATAATGAAACCTGTTTATTGGTTGATATATTTTTTTATTTCTTAAATAAATTTCATTTTTGTTGTCAAAACAAAACTCATCAAAGCGATGAATACATATTAAATAATTCAGTGTAGGTCTTCAGGATGACCTTTTTCATATTTTGACATGATCACTTAGATATCAACCATCAGTAAATTATAATCAACACCATTAAATAACTAAACAATTAATTAGTTACTTCGTGGATATCAATTTAATAAAATAAAATCTTATGGATGGGAATTTGATTGTTCTCCATATTTGAACAAGAGTTATTAAATAAGCTTTTAATTACGAAAAAGACATACTATTTTAGTACGTTGTTCCAAACAATTACTCTTTTTGGTGTAGTTCAGCGACAGTCCAAACTATGGTGCTATACCATATACAATATTATACATAATTAAGAGACATACAATTCACAATAGTCTTATGTCCTTCTATTTTAAATTTAATCAAGAGATGTCTAACTAAAGCTGTTATGTCCAATATATTTATAAGTGTTATGAATTGACATTAGTTCTACGACGGACGTATCCTGTATGGTTCCTGAATGGTATCAAGAAGCAAACGATCTAGTTGCCCTCCGCTGTGTTTCCATAATAATAATAGTAGTAGATCAAATGGATGAAGGATGTTGTGTCCTATACAATATTGTAATGTAGCTTAACATATAAAAAAATAAGACCGCTCTCTCTCTTTCCTTGATATAACTAAAACAGTATCGACACACGTAACAAACTACATCAGCAGTGCAGTGTAAGAGATATAATATAATTAAATGGAACGCCATGTAAAAACATAAGAAAGAAACAACTAAGATGCAATCAAAAGATAACGGCTATTATGTTTTAAAAAGAGCTTGCATATAATTAAAAGTGATACAAAGGCCACACGTTGTCGTACACCATATTAAATAAGAGCACAAACACACCAATATAATAGATATTCAAAACATTAAACCAGATGTGTCATAAATGTTCAGAATGTTTAAAGATTCTACAGAAGACATTTCTCGGTATTAGGAGTATATTTTGGAGACATTCAAAAGGATGTTTGCTTTATAAATATAATGAAGAGATATACCTGACTTCGTTATGCATGTTCCAGAATATTTTGAAAGACCCAGTGAGTTATCCTTGACAGTTTTTCATAATGCTAGGAAGGTATCGAGAAGACGTACCAGAACAAATAGGTTTGGAATCTAAGGTCTACGTTTTGGTAAGTCCCAGAACGTCACAGAGACTCAGTGGGCTACTTTCCGCAGTTTGTCGTGTTAATATGTATAGCTGAGGAGACTTACTGGACACGTGCCATTATGTTATGTAACGAGAAAATGTATCTGACTCAAGCCGCTATGTCCAATATGTTCCAAGACGCGTGAACGACTCGACGTGTCACAGTTATGCTGTTTTTCTTAATACCGAGAGTATAGTAAGGATACTTACTAGAAGAAAGTCACTTTGTAATAATATTAAATAGATTTACATGACAAAAGACTGTTTCATATATGTTTGTAAACGATGGTAAACGTATGTTGCTGGTCAGCAGTTGACCATGCTTATAGTTTATGCTGAGCAGACTTAGATAAAAGACCTTTATGTATTATAACATAATAATGTAATAAACTGGACGAAGACCTATGTGTTTTACTTATATTTTTCTAGAAGCACTACAGGTTTACATGCACTGACAAACAATTTGCATGTTTCGTTTGAAAAACTAATTATCAGAAGGTTAATAACTGTCGATTTACATTTTGTTGTTTGGGGTTACTTTTTAATTCTTTTATAGAGATTTCTCTTCCCTTATATAACTGTATTTCAGATGGTTAACAGTCTTAATACATTTAAAGAGCTATTCATCAGGATAGGTATAAAGAGAGGAGGAGAGATGAACAAACCAAATAAATGAGATAGACCTAAATTTCAAAACACAGGCAGATTTGCTTACTAAATTGCAAAAGAAAGTAATTACAAAAGCTATATTACCGAAAACTAATTACACAACAATGTGCAGTATATCTGCTTTCAAGAATTCCACTTCTAATACTGTTCGCAATTTGATAATAATTTGACGATTGATTGCAAACGTTAAATGTCGAAAAGCAGTCAATAGTTAGATTATGGTTATATTTGTGTTTGTGTTTGGATTTTTAACGTAGATTTATAAAAAAAAAAATAGTCATACCGCGACAATGTCTGCAGTGTGGCAGTTTATAGTGATGTCTAACACTGGTGCATCATACCGCAGACGTGTAGCATGAAGTCCCATCCAGTCACATTATCCTGACTCCAGGCGGAGCAGTACTAACACTAACCTCTAAATACTGAGCACCTAGCGCGGCAACTGTTAAATATTTTTACAGGTCTTTTATATGATTCGGTTGGGTTCGAACCCACGACCTCCCACATTGAAAGCCGAGGATCTAGCCACTTGGCCACCGGTGCGGTGCTATGTCTATTAATCCCTTTTTAACTGAGCCAATCTTGATATGTACAATTATGAAATAACTTTGCAAACACATCAGAAGTTTTGTACTATTGTGCTTACACCTTGATTGTTGATTCTCGAAGAGAATCTTGCATTTTAAGATGTGAACATATAAGGATATATATATATATATATATATATATATATATATATATATATATATATATATATATATATAAGTATGTGAAAATATAGGAATGAAACAAATATTAAACTTTCTTCGCAAATAAATTACTTTATTTCACAATAAATTATATAAAATAATTTCTAAGCATTTAATGAAGATCAAGTTACCAATTTGATTGCTCTCTTCCGAAAGTAAAACCTTTATTCGCCAAGTTAAATTAATATTTATTCAAAATATAACAAAGAAAATAATTATAAAAATATATTGTATTTAGCTTTAATTTCATTGTCATGTTGTGTATTTACAATAGTATACAGTTAATCAGATCTTGATTCATCGATACAATGTATGATACAGTGCAGAATGATGAAATATCGATCAATTTGCTGCAAAATTTGAAAAAAATCTCACGGAACCGGAAGGTAAAAAAATTATGCAATAACAAGAATCTTAGGTCAATGAAATGTCTGTTAAGTAAAAGAGATAGCTTATGTTATTAAATGATTCCAGTGAAATATGACATATTATTGCAATGCGCAAACTCACGTGATATGAGATATTTCTTCCAATCACATTACAAAGACAAACGTTTCGTTTAACAGACCTTGCAACGTTAATCTGTTAAAAATTGCAATTTTGGGGAAACAAATAAATTGCAGTTTTATTCTCAAAACTATATAATGAAATAATTATAAAACTTTGTATTAATTACAAGAACATGTTATGAAATTTTATTAAAGATTTATGTTTCGTGTCTCTTTGATACATTTTCGTGTCTCTTTGATACATGATTTAGCAGTTCATAAAATTTCCTTTTCCTTTTCACATAGGTCTATTACTGTATATAAATATGATATCATATAAATCATACGAAATATTGTATACATTTAACATCAGATTCAAATATGATTTTTTGTCGAGCATACTCTTTCTATAAGTACAAAATATTTTCAAATTATTTGTGTAACAATTTTGTACATAATTGAATAGGAAATTCAGCATCATTTATATGGAGAGATAAAACTAACTTATGCTTATACAATATCTCTCAGCAAAAACACATCTGAACGAAATATATATATATATATATATATATATATATATATATATATATATATATATATATATATATATATATATATATATATATATATATATATATATATATATATATATATACAAGAACACCTGAAAGACCCACAGTATCCGTTGTATGTATGTGCAATATATATACACACAAAAACACACTGTAAGACCGACACAACCTCACAATACGCACATTACCAATTATATGAATTTGCAATATCTATTCACAAAAAAGCAAAAAGGTATGACAACCCCAAAACACACACAGTAACCTTAATATGTATGAAACAAAGATCGCTGAATAGCATTTAGAAAGGTTCCGAGAATTATCTGCACAAAGAAAATATATGAGAACCGCCAGGTCCATATTAGTTGGAATGTAAGACAGCTAGATCATCGTTTTATTCGTTATCTTTAGAATTAAAATCTTATCAAATATCGTATAATGTAGATCCTAAAACAATGTTTTGAAGTCCGGAAAAAATGATTGCTTTTAAAAAGAATAATTTAATTCCAGTTAAAGTATTCTTTTTTTCTTCTTCTCCGAAACCTCATTCACCAACTTGTGCCGTAAAATATATTGTAAGACCTTTTAATTATAATTTGATATTTACATTCTGAAGGTTTGCCAAATGCCTTACACAAAAAGCACATAATCACTTTTAGATGACACGATTTCACACCTGGTGCCAAATACCTTATATGCTTTGTATTAACGAATACAACTAGGTTAAGGTGAGAGGATGACATTGGGTAACAAATAACATATGATTACGTGCCAGTTTTACACTCCCAGTAATAAAGCAGCATCCTAAGTATGGATAACAGAGTTAGATACCTGGTATTAAGTAGTGAAATATATTTACATGACAAGATTAAACACCTAGTATTAAATAGTGAAATATGTTTACATGGCTTGAATACAAACCTAGATTTAAAGAGTGAACTGTGTTTACATGCCAAATTTAAAAACCTATTTTTTAATGAGCAACAAGTATTACATGAATTATTATTCGCTGAAATGTTTACGTCATTCTGTGACGACACACATATGGATTTGCTTGAGGTGGACATTTTAGGATTTAGTCCTTTAAAAGTAAACATTTAAAAGTGCCCTAATGATAATACAAATATACTTTAGGATAATTATAGAAAAGATTCTCGGACGTTTTGTGGTGCATTCTTTCTGAAATAAAACAAGAATGAGGACGGAACAGTAGGATAATGTAACTGAGTATATTAGCTTGTAACAAGGACCATCCATTTACCATGTTGAAAATATCACAAATAATTTCATATTTGTATGGTTAATGACTTGTATCACAAATAGTTCATTCACTTCAAGTGGGATTTATTCGCTTGTCCTCATTGTACAATACACGGTTCGGCTGCAACACACCCTACCGGCACAGACTGGTATATGGAACAGTCATCTCCGATGCAGTTTGCGCGTCTAAATATCATCTGTGTCTGCAAGCTCTCGCACGTGATCATTCGCTTGTTTATGAATACTCTTGGCCTACTACATACGACCTTCTGAATTACGGCAGGTTCCCTCGTAATGTCAAAATCCGTCTGATAGGTCCAGTGACAAATTGCTCTTTGCCCTAAGCTGTTTCTGCACTGTACCTCAACATCTCGTGCTTTCCTCTCTCTTTCTTGAACGATATCGTTGCCTTGGAGGTGTTTTGCTTGATGGTTGATATCTAGTGGTATACTGGAATGATTCATCTGCGTATCAGGTGGTTCAAGAGGAGATCCATAACTAAAACACGCAAGGAGGACAGAAGCACCAACAATCATTTGGTACAGAAACATCTCTGAAAATGGATGGCTGTTAAAAAAACAAAAAAAATCCTTTTTCATGCAATGCATTTTTGAAAACAAATAATGACATTAAGAATGATGATCATACATTTTTACTGAATCAAGATTTTGAGGATTTCTTCTAACATAAATCCCTTTCTTTAATATATTAGAGCACATTAAATATCGTATAATAAACACACACACACATAGCACACACACACACACACACACACACACACACACACACACACACACATATATATATATATATATATATATATATATATATATATATATATATATATATATATATATATATATATAAGAGACTGTATGTTGGTAAGTATAGTCATGTTATTCATTCTATTTAGAACATGCGAAACTAAAAGTATATGTAAACTCCTCATCCTCTCTCTAAATGGCAAATATTTCACTCGCCACAACTGAAGACCAAACTATTAAGATTTTAAAATATTCGTAAGTAGTATTACCCAAATGTTTCAGCTTGTTCACATTAATAATATTTTATATCACTCTGTTCATTAAAAGAAAAATAGTATCCTTACGAAAACTTAAAAGTAAATATAATTAATTAAACGTTAAAGCTTCACCCGCTTAATTCATGAATAGTTTATAGCGAAAGATTAATCACTATCCATCTATGTATAGCTCCAGCACAAAACCTCTCTTGCTGATGTTTCTATTTATTAAAAAAAATAGCACTTCTATGCCTAGAAATATTCATCATTACCTTTCTTGTTTGGTATTTTTAAAATATTTGAGCTATGCTTGATTGTCCACTGTGTGTGTTCTTCTTGCAGTCATATGGTAAATGCATTAGCTCTATGCCTTTATATAGATCGAAGACGCGTGCTAAACCCAATTGCAATAGGGAAATCAATGTGAAATTTTATTGGACTATTTGTTGGTATATATTTCGTGCGTGAAAGTCACGGGATTGGTTTAAAACTTTGCCAAAACAGGAATAATTGAAATGCGGAACATTTACTACCTTACATGCCCATATACGTATGCGGATCCATATCATCGGATTGCAGGTAGATTTGACAAAATGGCCGTGCCCATAAATAGAGCTTAGACTAAATGTGAATGAAAATCTAAATTTGCCCCCAAAATGTTATATCTTAATGAGATTCGTTTGACTTTTAAATGATACAAATACAATTGGCATATATGGTACTCGTGCAGCTCCTCTGATCAGATACCATATCCATTCATCAATGTGTTGACTGTTCAAGTTTGCCGCCAAGAAGTGGTCAGATTAGGATCTACTTAGAGATTGGCAAATTCCTCAACCATTCATGGAATAACTTAGACTACAGGAAGTTGAAGACCATATTGGTCGACAATGTGACTTCCTGAACATTTCATACCTTCCAATAAAATTTGGAAAGATTGAATAAGGTGTTATTTCGTCCGATACCCCTTACATTTGTATATTGTTGGAAATCATCTGTTTACTGACTACATCATGATGAACAAAACGTGGTATTGTGTGCTACTTACTGGTATCTTGAGATTCAATTATAAATAATGTATATATAGTTCCATACATCTGCTGCATATGCAAATGCATTTACGTCAGATTAAAATAAATGTCAGTCTACTGTACAACTTAATGTTAACCCTCAAAGATCATCACACAATAACTCTCCGTTTCAAATTGAATAATTGATTCTCAATTCAATTCAAAACCAATCCAAATCAGTCCCGTTGATCCAATCCCAATCAGAAAAGTTGACCAATAATCATTAACCAATCACAATCAGTACGGCTGTCTAATTATCTTTAACAAGTCATAGTTAGTACTTTTGACCCATGGTCCTGAACCAATCCGAAACAAAACGGTTGACAAATGTTCTTAACCCAATCCCAATGAGTGCGGTTGAGCAATAGTTTTAAACTAATCCCAATTAGTACAAATAGTCTTAAAGATTTGTTTTCTTCTTCTTTCTTTTATATCTCAATCTCACTAATTTACTTGATCCTTAAGTTCCATTATCCATGAAAAATCATGAATATATATATATATATATATATATATATATATATATATATATATATATATATATATATATATATATATATATATATATATATATATATATATATATATATATATATGACATATATACATAATCACATCCATACTGTTCAGTGCATTTCCTTTGTACAACAAAAAAGTACATTGCATAAAGTCTAAATAAATGTGTGATGTTTTTACCAACAAATAATTACATTATATATAATGTAATATATAATTATTCTTCCAAGACAGAGCAGCTACTGAAAGTTATAATTACAGTTTTTGGTGAGGACATTGAAATGTAGCATTCCTTGCATTGACCTGGCATACACAAATGTGTGAAGATGCACATGTGATTACGTTGAGGTGTAACCTTATTAACAACTTTTGGGGGTACTTACACACTTGCACAATTATGTATGCATAAGACTTACATTGACAGATTGGATATATTGTATCAGTAATCAAATATTGAGTACTGGCATAATTATGTATGCATAAGGCTTGCATTGACATATTGGATATATATTAACAGTAACAAAATATTGAGTACTTACACAATTATGTTTGTATAAAGACTAACTTTGACATATTGGATATATTGTATCATCAATCAGATCGAGAACATTGACACAATTTTGTATGCAAACGACATAATTCACATATTGGATATATATTATCAGTAATCATATTTTGAGTACTGACACAATGGTGTATGCATCATATTTACATTGACATATTGGATATATATTATCAGGAATCAAATTTTAAGTGCTGACACAATTATGTATGAATCATACTTACATTGAGATATTGGATATATATTATCTATAATCAAATTTTGCAATGTTTCATATTTGTTTAAAAAAGGTCAATGCTGTCCTACAAGAGCTATTGCGGAGAAAGACAGGGGTTAAAAACCCAAGAGAGTTTATTCTGTATAGAAGATTAAAATTCACTTCCTGAAACAGTTGCAAAGGTGATGATCTTGCGGAAGGCGTCCAACATTATAGTCATTTTTTATGGTTTATCATGTTTATAATTAGTTCAGTTATCGAAATAAAATGTGAAATTATCTATAATACCAAAGTTACAGATTGTTGTCGCAATGTTTTAATTTCAAAATAGTTGTATTTAACTACAATCTTGGTAGAAAACGCTCATCCATTAGAGTGTTTCTTCTCCAACAGTACATAGTTAAACCATGGTAAGCAAAGGCCGTTCTGGCAAAAACATATTTAAAGAACTATTTTGTTTGAAGCTCATTAAGTTGTAAGTTCATCCAAACTCTTGAACAAGTATTTGCTTTGACCAGGTCATGTATATTGATCTGTGCTGAGCACCTTTCCAATATATTTGATACAATTTCAAACAATTTTTAATTTAATTTTGAGGCAAATACTTCCAAAGTTTAATCTATAGGTCTGTGCTAAATATTTCCACTATGGATGTTCTATTTCATGAGTATGAATACAGGTATTCAGTGTTCGTGGTTTTCAGTCAATTCTTAATTTTCCTGTTCTACAAATATTTTCCCTCACCATCCAACATTTTTTAAGTTTTTTTTTTTCTCTTTGAAACGTTTGCTCAAATGATGATCAATACAAACATCATTGGCTTGCTTTTTGGTCTAAGCCTTTTTTGATGGAATGTCTATTACGGCAAGATATGTTTATATCCTGCGTCTATATTTAGTAAGTTTGCATATCCGTTTGCTCTTGCTGTCACATGTCATCCGCGTGGCTGTCATATATTTTTTAAAAGGTAGTTTTAGTTTCTCGCCGGCTGATGTATTATGTAATTGAGTTATTTGATTTACCATTTTTTCAATTGATTGCATCTTTTTTCATTTTTTTTTGCTATAAAAATATTTTTTGCAAATAGAAATTGAGGGTCGAAGTTAATATGTCTTGAATACTGTTATTGTTTGTTGATTTAATACAAATAATAATGAATTATAAGAAGATAGCTTAGAGACTATACAGTTAATACCGCTGAAAATAGGACTTATCTAGCTATAGACTTAAATTATGTACCATAATAAAGCAGCTAATTCATACTTAGCATATAACTAATTGATATATCATATTAATATTGCTTAGTATATAAATATAACTTGGCTATAATCTATACTGAAACACGACCAGATCAATGCACAAACGAGTTAATGGTCCAGCGTAGTTCTGATTAGAGTTAATGGTCCAGCGTAGTGATTATAAGAATCAATGGTCCTGCGTACGTTTGATAATAATCGTCCAATAACTAATATTTAATATGTATGTATTTATTTATTTATTTATTTTTTTATTTATTTATTTATTTTGAGATGGGGACTGTTGAATAATAACTAATCAGTAAAAATAAGTGCAGATGTTTTTTGCATGCTTGTTTGTGTTGCTATTATTGTTATGTTTCTTGACTTAATAAATTACCAGTTTGACACGGTGAAGAGTAATTAAGATGAATATCTAAAAAATATAAATAATAAGTTTAAAAACACAGAAAAATTAATGACACAGTTCATATTTTAACCTGAAATGATAATCTAATCAGGAACTTGAAATTAGTCGGTATGTTCCGTAATATTTTAATAAATGAACTTAAACGTAACATTACCAAGTATGGCACAAAAAAGACAAATGCATAAAACAATTATTATTTGTAAGCCTCAAAAATCGCAAAATCAATTATAAAGTACGTATACACTTATTTTACGAGATTAATTTAAAGGTATGATCCAGCACAAACCGGATTGAAAGTTGTGTGATGTGGTGTCACAATTCAATGAATCCCACGGATATTGATACACTAATTTGTATAATCCGATATTGTGATAATGCAACTCGACATGCTCTCTTCTTGACCAAAGTGTTGTACATAGCCCAAACCAATTTAAAAATAAACAAAGCTATGGTGCAGAAGATTCAATAATCAGGATGGAAAAAACTTTGATTAACCTCATTAGTGTCACATTTCAAAAGAACAATTTATATATAATTAAAATGAGTAAATGCAAAGATATGACCAATGTGAGGTTTACTACAGATTTATGTTAAAGTGATATATATATATATATATATATATATATATATATATATATATATATATATATATATATATATATATATATATATATATATATATATATATATATATATAGAGAGAGAGAGAGAGAGAGAGAGAGAGAGAGAGAGAGAGAAAACAATAAAGGAAGAGAGATGTGCATATCATATATTGAAGTTAAATGTCTCATGACAGGTGGCTTAAGAGTGGTAGATAACTTTCTGATAACTGGCGGCTTAAGAGTGATGTGTAACTGTCTGATGACAGGCGGCTTTTAATAGTTTTATCGCATGTCCTCCACCGGATTAAGCGTTGCACTGATAGTTAGGTCAGTCAGGAAGTAACATTTGTCTACCGAGAACTCTTCAGCCCTAGGCTGGGAAGCACAGATTGCAGCCGATTTATAATGAATTCTCGTATTGGTGCGAGAGGTAAGAGGGAAAAGTCCCGTAAGGAAATGTTGTCATAAGTAGCATATGCGTCTATGGGAATGTATTGAAAAGGCACACTATTCTTCCTATTGTATTTGACTATTTCGTTGCTTTTAGCGGAATGTGACTGTGTTGTATGCTTTTTAAAGTTAATATGCAAATGTCATTCACACAAACATAATTACCAACATATATATGTCTGTGTACGTGTTCTATTATGAATATTGCTTACTTGTTTGTTTGTTTGATTGATTTTTAACGGCGCACCAGCACACTTAGGCTATTTAGCGCCATACAATAGGTTGTACTTATACATGTTTAAAAATACTAAAAGGTTTAATATCGACCAGCGATATAGAAAACCAAATCGTTCAAAGTAAAAGGGTAAAATATGAAGCTTCCAATTCAACGGGAGATGTAGATGGTGTATGTTGATGATAAAATGATGTGAATAAGGGGATGTGGTATACGCATATCATCGTAAAAACGTTGGAAGATGTGTTACTCCAAATGTTCATGAAGGGTTCCCTGGTTTCCAAAAGTCACTAAACACATATGATTCCTCTTAAGAAAGTTTCTCGTATTTGGTGCTCTTTTCTGGAAGTATTCCTTGATGAAATTGGTCACGGGTATATTATGCATTTCCATAGGTGCATGTATGTGAATTTAAACCACTAGCTCCCAATTCCCAATTAGTAAGAAAATGTGCCTTGTTTCGTTGGGCTCCAAATTGAAATGGCAATTCACAAGCATTGTTTCAATGTTAGGCAGAGAAAAGAAAGCTCATATTTATTTATTTGAATTACGGACATAAAAGCTGCCGGTAGCACATCATGAGGCTTTCACCACCCCACCATTATGTCACAATTGCTAAGGTATGTGCGGCCGTGATTAAATATAATGTGACATTTCTAACATTTGTCACCGAATATGCGATGAACTGCCTTTATTACTAAGCCTGAATTTACTAAAAGCCTAGTCGAATTCATTATTTATTAGGTGCATGTCGAACATGGGATTCGTGGGCCTCTCCGTTGCAAGGATATAAAATCTGTGCTGAGTCTTCTAGACTGACGGGTGTCATAATTTGGGATTATGAGCGTGGTAACATTCTCATCTTTATCTTCCATTTTTCTAACTCATTTGCTGTTAGAAGCGATTTCAATCACTGATAAACTGAATGGCTGATGTCGATACTAGGTGTCATTGACAAGGGAATATTAGGTGGAATATACTTCTCTCCTTCCGCGGAGAGTTCCGTTAGTACTGAAGGCTTCGTTCTAAAGTCACCATGCATGGTAACTGAGGCCATCCGAGTCATGTGCCTCTATCTCTAATAGTATATTGGCATGTTAGTTGATTCATTCTGATCCAAATATCAACGTTTTAAATGCGTTAAAACCTTGATGCCAATTTCCACGGTTCCCCGTAATTTCATGTTAGCTCAATTTTAGCCTCGTCTGGAGTGTCATACGAAATGTATCTTTTATTATTGTTATGTTTTCAAGCTTTTCGAATACAGCACCTTAATTATCTTTTGAAGTACGAGTTCAAATGAGACATATGCTGAGAAGATGTAGTCTCATTTCGTAACAAACTACGAAACAAAACTCCACTGTGTGATTTAGGAATAAATCCAAAATGAATAATTAGAATCAACGAAACTATTGAAAATAACACACTACATGGCCTACATTTTAAAGCGTGTCAATGTTCAAAGCGCGAGGAAAACGGTTATAAAATGTTAATGCCAGATTTCAGAAAATATAGCCCTGTGTGAGGTTCAATGCATTACTAGCACACAGCACAAATTATGTCTGATTATAGCATTATTTTGAGAACTTTAACAACTTTGTCACGGAGATTACACATATGATTGTTAAACGACGCTCATATACATATTAATATCAAACAATTCAAATCCAATGGTGATAGCGTATTTTCTTTCGTTGATAATGAAACCTGTTTATTGGTTGATATATTTTTTTATTTCTTAAATATATTTCATTTTTGTTGTCAAGACAAAACTCATCAAAGCGATGGATGCATATTAAATAATTCATTGTAGGTCTTCAGGATGTCCTTTTGCATATTTTGACATGATCACTTACATATCAACCATCAGTAAATTATAATCAACACCATTAAATAACTAAACAATTAATTAGTTACTTCGTGGATATCAATTTAATAAAATAAAATCTCATGGATGGGAATTTGATTGTTCTCCATATTTGAACAAGAGTTATTAAATAAGCTTTTAATTACGAAAAAGACATACTATTTTAGTACGTTGTTCCAAACAATTACTCTTTTTGGTGTAGTTCAGCGACAGTCCAAACTATGGTGCTATACCATATACAATATTATACATAATTAAGAGACATACAATTCACAATAGTCTTGTGTCCTTCTATTTTAAATTTAATCAAAAGATGTCTAACTAAAGCTGTTATGTCCAATATATTTATAAGTGTTATAAATTGACATTAGTTCTACGACGGACGTATCCTGTATGGTTCCTGAATGGTATCAAGAAGCAAACGATCTAGTTGCCCTCCGCTGTGTTTCCATACTAATAATAGTAGTAGATCAAATGGATGAAGGCTGTTGTGTCCTATACAATATTGTAATGTAGCTTAACAGATGTAAAAAATAAGACCGCTCTCTCTTTCCTTGATATAACTAAAACAGTATCGACACACGTAACAAACTACATCAGCAGTGCAGTGTAAGAGATATAATATAATTGAATGGAACGCCATGTAAAAACATAAGAAAGAAACAACTAAGATGCAATCAAAAGATAACGGGTATTATGTTTTAAAAAGAGCTTGCATATAATTAAAAGTGATACAAAGGCCACACGTCGTCGTACACCATATTAAATAAGAGCACAAACACACCAAACTGAATGTTTCAGAATATTTGAAGACCTTGAATTTGACTAGATATTCAAAACATTAAACCGGATGTGTCATAAATGTTCAGAATGTTTAAAGATTCTACAGAAGACATTTCTCGGTATTAGGAGTATATTTTGGAGACATTCAAAAGGATGTTTGCTTTATAAATATAATGAAGAGATATACCTGACTGCGTTATGCATGTTCCAGAATATTTTGAAAGACCCAGTGAGTTATCCTTGACAGTTTTTCATAATGATAGGAATGTATTAAGACGTACCAGAACAAATAGGTTTGTAATCTAAGGTCTACGTTTTGGTAAGTCCCAGAACGTCACAGAGACTCAGTGGGCTACTTTCCGCAGTTTGTCGTGTTAATAGGTAAAGGGGGCGCTCACCAGTTAATATGCACTTTTCAGATAGTGACGTATGTGAGGTGAAGTTGTTTGCATTTGTAACATGCTCAATGGAGATAATGTTGGCATATCTCAATGCTACTTTGATGTAATGTGGCTGATATTTCTTTGGATACTGCACTTTTGGAAATTGTAAATGATCTAAGCGCATGGTATAACAAAATGGATGCTCCAATGTGCTTGAAAAATTAGCCAGAATTAATCAAAAGTACACTAACTTTAGCAGTTATTAAACTAGGGAAAACGAATTTTGCTGAAGTAGGCAATAGCAGCTTCTGAAAGTGCAATGAACAAATTACAAAATATTTGAAAAGTAAAAAAAGTTATCGTACCATTTTTCTACAATTTACCTCTGAAGTCCAGGGAGTGAAAATGACCATGCGGAGCTAGCAGTTTGTTTACATGAGCACATCTTATGTTAACCCAAGCTGTATACTATAGAACCTAAAGTACACCCATCAATCATACATCAAAATAAAGGGAATTGAAAGTTCTTCTCCCAACACCTAAGATATACAAAGTCTTTATTGTATTGCCAGTATAACCAGTGAAGAAATCCCAGAAAATTATTTTTCTTTAAAATTCTAACCCTACGCAAAGTACGAAACTGTAGAGCGCCACCTTAAAGAACCACTGAAGATGTGTTTTCAACTTATTGAAAATCTTGTCATATTCTGCAGTCAATTTCAAACATATTGATATATCATACATACTTCCAAAATTACAAACACATAGTTAATTTACTATACCCCTCTGAAGTAACTTAAATGTAGCTTCATGACGTCAAAACTGTATTTTAACGTCACTCGGAAGTGCTATTATTTGTACATTAAAGAAAGACATTCAAGAATAAATGCATATGAAGTATTTGTTTTATTTTTCAATCCAAACATCAAATAATGTATTTAGATCATTTCTAAAGTTGCAAACTATACTTGGGTCATGTATACATGTAAATCAAGTGAGAAAAGTGAGGAAAATTCCATAAAGTTTGAGGTAATAGTGCAAAAATTGTCCAGCATTGGATTAAGAAAAAAAGTCCTTGATGCTATAAATTCATAACAGTAGACATAAATATATATTTTATTTGTAAATAATTACTTTTTTCCCCGGCACTAGTAATCTAATTTGAATCTGCACTAATGCTTGTATGTCAAAGAATTGAAATGAAAAGTCAAGGGGAATTAACTCCTGTTGAGACCATTCCATGGACCAGGAATGTGATTGATGATTACATACATAATTGATTACAATGAAAATCAAATATGTTGACTGCTTTATATGGTAAAATTAATTATAAAACCAAAACATGCAGACTTGTATGCCAAAAAAAGGGGTAGGTGTGTTTCCCAACAATTTCAAGCCCCAGCCGATTATGATGTTACATACTGTCTACGATACATCACAACCAGGAACAACTGGTAACCATGATGTCACTAATACTACATCAACCCACATTAGCCAATATCTAAAAAAACATGGCTAAAGGAAGAGCTAAGAAAATAGCTATTTGTCCACAAGAGTTCATACAACACAGTCAACCATAGGACTATGGATTACGAGTATCCAAGAGTGACCAACCTATTCAGGTTGCAATCTGGTTCTACATCTCCACAAATAAAGCGCCCAAGAATTGATGTATATGAAGAATCACTATCTTCCTGTGGCCCAAATAAAGTGCACCCAAGCTTTGCCCTGAATTGGAGAAAGAAAGAAATGAAGAAAACTTAATTGTTGGGTCACATGTTGCAGCGTGTTGTCAACATCAGTGGAAATGTAATTATGAACATACCAAAACTAACTAGGATATTGGGAACATTTGTGCATAATGTATGACTGAGCTGGAAATTGCAAGCGATATAATCCACCGATGTATAAAAGCAAAACTCAAGGACTGTGTGCCTTTTTAACAGTTAAATGTACAAACTGCAATCTGCAGGAAGCAGAACAGGCTGCCTGTCCAGAAAAGTGCCAAGGACATAGAAAGTGAGGCCCAGGCACAGGAAATTTAAATGCGATGTTGGCACTTTC
Organism: Unio pictorum; assembly: GCA_030141615.1. Classification (NCBI taxonomy): domain Eukaryota; kingdom Metazoa; phylum Mollusca; class Bivalvia; order Unionida; family Unionidae; genus Unio; species Unio pictorum. Next base: position 2,178,696 of record JARLTB010000162.1, on the reverse strand, counting down.
TTGCCACAAGGCCAAAGTTGGAGTGACTGACTTGCCCATTTAGCATCCTATTACTCAAAATTTCTGCCATATGGGAAACATTTAAATCTTTCTTATATTAAAAAGCTTGAATATTTACTAAGAAATTTTGTCTTAGATGTCAAGCTAAGTAAAATTTCACACTTTCTAAACACAAATAAGTGCGAGAGCTTGCACAATATCATTTTTACCTATGCACCTAAAATATCAGTATGGAGCAGACATTTTGATGCATTATGTCATTCATTCCCTCATAGCTCTGAGTATGGTACAGGAAACTTTACACTCCCACTGACCAAGTCTCATGGAATTGTTCTACTCAGTCTGATCCAGTATTTCAGCTCATAGCAGAATGAGATCAGAGAACAGTAAAAGACAGAGAGAGGAAATCAAGTCTTCAGTACAAGTACATATGCTACATCAAACGCAAACAAAAAAGCAACAGAAAACTTGTACAAAATTCAATGTTTGCTAATTCACAAAACAATTTTGTACCCAATGAACATCCATACACTTTAAATCCTTTAAATGAATGCATGTAACAATTATTAAATGTACCTGACTATCACAGTATACACCACTCCCCCTAGCCCATATTGCCTTGGCAAATACCATAGGCTTTACATGATTTTTCTAGCCAAATTTTCTCTTTTTTGGTTCAAGTGATAAATGATCATGTTTTTGTATGGCATCTATGTGATACGTCACACTGATATGGTAGTGAATTTACCATAGTTTCAACATAGAACCTTAGTCGGTGAGCCAAAGCAATCTTTCTTTTCCCACGAAAGGTTACATAAATTATTCCATAACCATGTTGTTCATGTGAGCCTGTCCAAATGTGACACTTGCTGCAGACTTGTGTATGTTGAGTTGAAGCTCTTTTATATGTCATTATATCTTGAACTGTTAATTTAGTTTGAAATATTTCTGACTTAGCTTAATAAACCATGTCCATATGATACTATAGAATTTTTTTATGTGTCAATACAAAATTATTTAATACCAAGAAAATAAATTTTGTTAATAGTTTAATTTGACAATGAAAAAACAGGGAAAAATATCCAAATTATTACCAGTTCAAAGAAGAACTGATGGCATCTTCCTTGAGAAATGTGAAATTAATGAAACATTTTTAAAAACAATGACACACAGAGGTTTCTAATTGCCACTAGTCTATGTCGTATTGTGTACAATAGCAAGGGATATAACTCTTCTCAAGCCCACCTGCAGCCGCTTAATTAAAGCAGAATTTGGAATGTAAAGACATTTAAGTTCTAAACTGCAGTGAATTTAAAGTAAATGAGCCAATATTAATACAAACAGCAATAAATATAACTCCATGGGTATACACCCGAATGCTTTTTATGGGGGCGCTCACCAGTTAATATGCACTTTTCAGATAGTGACGTATGTGAGGTGAAGTTGTTTGCATTTGTAACATGCACAATGGAGATAATGTTGGCATATCTCAATGCTACTTTGATGTAATGTGGCTGATATTTCTTTGTATACTGCACTTTTGGAAATTGTAAATGATCTAAGCGCATGGTATAACAAAATGGATGCTCCAATGTGCTTGAAAAATTAGCCAGAATTAATCAAAAGTACACAAACTTTAGCAGTTATTAAACTAGGGAAAACGAATATTGCTGAAGTAGGCAATAGCAGCTTCTGAAAGTGCAATGAACAAATTACAAAATATCTGAAAAGTAAAAAAAGTTATCGTACCATTTTTCTACAATTTACTTCTGAAGTCCAGGGAGTGAAAATGACCATGCGGAGCTAGCAGTTTGTTTACATGAGCACATCTTATGTTAACCCAAGCTGTATACTATAGAACCTAAAGTACACCCATCAATCATACATCAAAATAAAGGGAATTGAAAGTTCTTCTCCCAACACCTAAGATATACAAAGTCTTTATTATATTGTCAGTATAACCAGTGAAGAAATCCCAGAAAATTATTTTTCTTTAAAATTCTAACCCTATGCAAAGTACGAAACTGTAGAGCGCCACCATAGTTGAGGAGACTTACTGGACACGTGCCGTTATGTTATGTAACGAGAAAATGTATCTGACTCAAGCCGTTATGTCCAATATGTTCCAAGACGCGTGAACGACACGACGTGTCACAGTTATGCTGTTTTATTAATACCGAGAGTATAGTAAGGATGGTTACTAGAAGAAAGTCACTTTGTAATAATATTAAATAGATTTACCTGACAAAAGACTGTTTCATATATGTTTGTAAACGATGGTAAACGTATGTTGCTGGTCAGCAGTTGACCATGCTTATTGTTTATGCTGAGCAGACTTAGATAAAAGACCTTTATATATTATAATATATTATAACATAATAATGTAATAAACTGGACGAAGACCTATGTGTTTTACTTATATTTTTCTAGAAACACAACAGGTTTACATGCACTGACAAACAATTTGCATGTTTCGTTTGAAAAACTAATTATCAGAAGGTTAATAACTGTCGATTTACATTTTGTTGTTTGGGGTTACTTTTTAATTCTTTTATAGAGATTTCTCTTCCTTTATATAACTGTATTTCAGATGGTTAACAGTCTTAATACGTTTAAAGAGCTATTCATCAGGATAGGTATAAAGAGAGGAGGAGAGATGAACAAACCAAATAAATGAGATAGACCTAAATTTCAAAACTCAGGCAGATTTGTTTACTAAATTGCAAAAGAAAGTAATTACAAAAGCTATATTACCGAAAACTAATTACACAACAATGTGCAGTATATCTGCTTTCAAGAATTCCACTTCTAATACTGTTAACAATTTGATAATAATTTGACGATTGATTGCAAACGTTAAATGTCGAAAAGCAGTCAACAGTTAGATTATGGTTATATTTGTGTGTGTGTTTGGATTTTTAACGTAGATTAATATAACAAAATTAGTCATACCGCGACAATGTCTGCAGTGTGGCAGTTTATAGTAACACTGGTACATCATACCGCAGACGTGTAGCATGAAGTCCCATCCAGTCACATTATCCTGACTCCAGGCGGAGCAGTACTAACACTAACCTCTAAATACTGAGCACCTAGCGCGGCAACTGTTAAATATTTTTACAGGTTTTTTATATGATTCGGTTGGGTTCGAACCCACGACCTCCCACATTGAAAGCCGAGGCTCTAGCCACTTGGCCACCGGTGCGGTGCTATGTCTATTAATCCCTTTTTAACTGAGCCAATCTTGATATGTAAAATTATGAAATAACTTTGCAAGCACATCAGAAGTTTTGTACTATTGTGTTTACACCTTGCTTGTTGATTCTCGAAGAGAATCTTGCATTTTAAGATGTGAACATGTAAGGATATATATATATATATATATATATATATATATATATATATATATATATATATATATATATATATATTATTAGTATGTGAAAATATAGGAATGAAACAAATATTAAACTTTCTTCGCAAATAGATTACTTTATTTCACAATAAATTATATAAAATAATTTCTAAGCATTTAATGAAGATCAAGTTACCAATTTGATTGCTCTCTTCCGAAAGTAAAACCTTTATTCGCCAAGTTAAATTAATATTTATTCAAAATATAACAAATAAAATAATTATAAAAATATATTATATTTAGCTTTAATTTCATTGTCATGTTGTGTATTTACAATAGTATACAGTTTATCAGATCTTGATTCATCGATACAATGTATGATACAGTGCAGAATGATGAAATATCGATCAATTTGCTGCGAAATTTGAAAAAAATCTCACGGAACCGGAAGGTAAAAAAATTATGCAATAACAAGAATCTTAGGTCAATGAAATATCTGTTAAGTAAAAGAGATAGCTTATGTTATTAAATGATTCCAGTGAAATATGACATATTATTGCAATGCGCAACCTCACGTGATATGATATATTTCTTCCAATCACATTACAAAGACAAACGTTTCGTTTAACTGACCTTGCAACGTTATTGTGTTAAAAATTGCAATTTTTGGGGAACAAATAAATTGCAGTTTTATTCTCAAAACTATATAATGAAATAATTATAAAACTTTGTATTAATTACAAGAACATGTTATGAAATTTTATTAAAGATTTATGTTTCGTATCTCTTTGATACATATTCGTGTCTCTTTGATATATGATTTAGCAGTTCGTAAAATTTCCTTTTCCTTTTCACTTAGGTCTATTACTGTATATAAATATGATATCATATAAATCATACGAAATACTGTATACATTTAACATCAGATTCTAATATGATTTTTTGTCGATCATACCCTTTTTTTAAGTACAAAATATTTTAAAATTATTTGTGTAACAATTCTGTACATAATTGAATAGGAAATTCAGCATCATTTATATGGAGAGATAAAACTAACTTATGCTTATACAATATCTCTCAGCAAAAACACATATGAACGAAATATATATATATATATATATATATATATATATATATATATATATATACAAGAACACCTGAAAGACCCACAGTATCCGTTGTATGTATGTGCAATATATATATACACAAAACACACTGTAAGACCGACACAACCTCACAATACGCACATTACCAATTATATGAATTTGCAATATCTATTCACAAAAAAGCAAAAAGGTATGACAACCCCAAAACACACACAGTAACCTTAATATGTATGAAACAAAGATCGCTGAAGAGCATTTAGAAAGGTTCCGAGAATTATCTGCACAAAGAAAATATATAAGAACCGCCAGGTCCATATTAGTTGGAATGTAAGACAGCTAGATCATCGTTTTATTCGTTATCTTTAGAATTAAAATCTTATCAAATATCGTATAATGTAGATCTTAAAACAATGTTTTGAAGTCCGGAAAAAAGGATTGCTTTTAAAATGAATAATTTAATTCCAGTTAAAGTATTCTTCTTCTCCGAAACCTCATTCACCAACTTGTGCCGTAAAATATGTTGAAAGACCTTTTAATTATAATTTGATATTTACATTCTGAACGTTTGCTAAACGCCTTAAACAAAAAGCACATAATCACTTTTAGATGACACGATTTCACACCTGGTGCCAAATACATTATATGCTTTGTATTAACGAATACAACTAGGATAAGGTGATAGGATGACATTGGGTAACAAATGACATATGATTACGTACCAGTATTACATTCCCAGTAATAAAGCAGCATCCTAAGTATGGATAACAGAGTTAGATACCTGGTATTAAGTAGTGAAATATATTTACATGACTAGATTAAACACCTAGTATTAAATAGTGAAATATGTTTACATGGCTTGAATACATACCTAGATTTAAAGAGTGAACTGTGTTTACATGCCAAATTTAAAAACCTATTTTTTAATGAGCAACAAGTATTACATGAATTATTATTCGCTGAAATGTTTACGTCATTCTGTGACGACACACATATGGATTTGCTTTAGGTGGACATTTTAGGATTTAGTCCTTTAAAAGTAAACATTTAAAAATCCCCTAATGATAATACAAATATACTTTAGGATAATTATAGAAAAGATTCTCAGACGTTTTGTAGTGCATTCTTTCTGAAATAAAAAAAGAATGAGGACGGAACAGTAGGATAATGTAACTGAGTATATTAGCTTGTAACAAGGACCATCCATTTACCATGTTGAAAATATCACAAATAATTCCATATTTGTATGGTTAATGACTTGTATCACAAATAGTTCATTCACTTCAAGTGGGATTCATTCGCTTGTCCTCATTGTACAATACACGGTTCGGCTGCAACACACCCTACCGGCACAGACTGGTATATGGAACAGTCATCTCCGATGCAGTTTGCGCGTCTAAATATCATCTGTGTCTGCAAGCTCTCGCACGTGATCATTCGCTTGTTTATGAATACTCTTGGCCTACTACATACGACCTTCTGAATTACGGCAGGTTCCCTCGTAATGTCAAAATCCATCTGATAGGTCCAGTGACAAATTGCTCTTTGCCCTAAGCTGTTTCTGCACTGTACCTCAACATCTCGTGCTTTCCTCTCTCTTTCTTGAACGATATCGTTGCCTTGGAGGTGTTTTGCTTGATGGTTGATATCTAGTGGTATACTGGAATGATTCATCTGCGTATCAGGTGGTTCAAGAGGAGATCCATAACTAAAACACGCAAGGAGGACAGAAGCACCAACAATCATTTGGTACAGAAACATCTCTGAAAATGGATGGCTGTAAAAAAAAACAAAAAAGATCCTTTTTCATGCAATGCATTTTTGAAAACAAATAATGATATTAAGAATGTTGATCATACATTTTTACTGAATCAAGATTTTGAGGATTTCTTCTAACATAAATCCCTTTCTTTAATATATTAGAGCACATTAAATATCGTATAACACACACACACATACATATATATATACATATAAATCCCTTTCTTTAATATATTAGAGCACATTAAATATCGTATAACACACACACACACACACACACACACACACACACACACATGCATACATACATACATACATATATATATACATACATACATATATATATATATATAAATATATATATATATATATATATATATATATATATATATATATATATATATATATATATATATATATATATATATATATATATATATATATATATATATATATATATATATAGGAGACTGTATGTTGGTAAGTATAGTCATGTTATTCATTATATTTAGAACATGCGAAACTAAAAGTATATGTAAACTCCTCATCCTCTTTCTTAATGGCAAATATTTCACTCGCCACAACTGAAGACCATACTATTAAGATTTTAAAATATTCGTAAGTAGTATTACCCAAATGTTTCAGCTTGTTCACATTAATAATATTTTATATCACAGTTATTAAAAGAAAAAATAGTATTCTTACGAAAACTTAAAAGTAAATATACTTAATTAAACGTTAAAGCTTCACCCGCTTAATTCATGAATAGTTTATAGTGAAAGATTAATCACTATCCATCTATGTATGGCTCCAGCACAAAACCTCTCTTGCTAATGTTTCTATTTATTGAAAAACATCGCACTTCTATGTCTGGATATATTCATCATTACCTTTCTTGTTTGGTATTTTTAGAATATTTGAGATATGCTTGATTGTACACTGTGTGTGTTCTTCTTGCAGTCATATGGTAAATGCATTAGCTCTATGCCTTTATATAGATCGAAGACGCGTGCTAAACCCAATTGCAATAGGGAAATCAATGTGAAATTTTATTGGACTATTTGTTGGTATATATTTCGTGCGTAAAAGTCACGGGATTGGTTTAAAACTTTGCCAAAACAGGAATAATTGAAATGCGGAACATTTACTACCTTACATGTCCATATACGTATGCGGATCCATATCATCGGATTGCAGGTAGATATGACAAAATGGCCGTGCCCAATAAATAGAGCTTAGCCTAAATGTGAATGAAAATCTAGATTTGCCCCCAAAATGTTATATCTTAATGAGATTCGTTTGACTTTTAAATGATACAAATACAATTGGCATATATGGTACTCGTGCAGCTCCTTTGATCAGATACCATATCCATTCATCAATGTGTTGACTGTTCAAGTTTGCCGCCTAGAAGTGGTCAGATTAGGATCTACTTAGAGATTGGCAAATTCCTCAACCATTCATGGAATGACATAGACTACAGGAAGTTGAAGACCATATTGGTTGACAATGTGACTTCCTGAAGATTTCATACCTTCCAATAAAATTTGGAAAGATTGAATAAGGTGTTATATCGTTCGATACCCCTTACATTTATATTTTGTAGGAACTCATCTGTTTACTGACTACATCATGAGGAACAAAACGTGGTATTGTGTGCTACTTACTGGTATCTTGAGATTCAATTATAAATAATGTATATATAGTTCATACCTCTGTTGCATATGCAAATGCATTTATGTCAGATTAAAATAAAATGTAAGTTTACTGTACAACTTAATGGTAACCTACAAAGATCATCACACAATAACTCGCCGTTTCAAATTGAATAATTAATTCTCAAAACAATTAAAAACCAATTACAATCAGTCCCGTTGATCCAATCCAATCCAATCTCAATTAGAAAAGTTGCCCAATGATCATTGGCTGTCTAATTATCTTTAACAAGTCCCAGTTAGTACTGTTGACCAATTCTCCTGAACCAATCCAAAACAAAACGGTTGACAAATGGTCTTAATCCAATCCCAATGAGTGCAGCTGAGCAATAGTCTTAAACTAATCCCAATTAGTACAAATAGTCTTATACAGAGCAGCTACTAAAAGATACAAATACAGTTTTTGGTGAGGACATTGAAATGTAGCATTCCTTCCATTGCCCTGGTATACACAAATGTGTGAAAATGCACATGTTATTACTTTGAGTTGTAACCTTATTAACAACTTTTGGGGGTACTTACACACTTGCACAATTATGTATGCATAAGACTTACATTGACAGATTGGATATATTGTATAAGTAATCAAATATTGAGTACTGACACAATTATGTATGCATAAGGCTTACATTGACAAATTGGATATATATTATCAGTAACAAAATATTGAGTACTTACACAATTATGTATGTATAAGACTTACATTGACATATTGGATATATTGTATCATCAGTCAGATCGAGAACATTGACACAATTATGTATGCAAACGACATACATTGACATATTGGATATATATTATCAGTAATTAAATTTTGAGTACTGACACAATTATGTATGAATCATACTTACATTGAGATATTGGATATATATTATCTATAATCAAATTTTTCAATGTTTCATATTTGTTTAAATAAGACCAAGTATGTCCTACAAGAGCTATTGCGGAGAAAGACCGGGATAAAATACCCAAGAGAGTTTATTCTGTATTGAAGATTAAAGTTCACTTCCTGAAACAGTTGCTATCTTACGGATAGCGTCCAACATTATAGTCATTTTGTTATGGTTTATCATGTTTATAATTAGTTCAGTTCTCGAAATAAAATGTGAAATAATCTACAATAACAAAGTTACAGATTGTTGTCGCAATGTTTTAGTTTCAAAATAGTTGTATCGAACTACAATCTTGGTTGGAAACGCGCATCCATTAGAACGTTTCTTCTCCAACAGTACATAGTTAAACCATAGTAAGCAAAGGCCGTTCTGGCACCAAAATATTTAAAGAACTATTTTGTTTGAAGCTCATTAAGTTGTAAGTTTATCCAAACTCTTGAACAATTATTTGCTTTGACCAGGTCATGTATATTGATCTGTGCTGAGCACCTTTCCAATATATTTGATACAATTTCAAACAATTTCTAGTTTAATTTTGAGGCAAATACTTCCAAAGTTTAATCTATAGGTCTGTGCTAAATATTTCCACTATGTTTGTTCTATTTCATGAGTATGAATACAGGTATTCAGTTTTCGTCGTTTTCAGTCAATTCTTAATTTCCCTGTTCTACAAGTATTTTCCCTCACCATCCAACATTTTTTAAGTTTCTTTTTCTTTGAAACGTTTGCTCAGATGATGATCCATACAAACATCGTTGGCTTTCTTTTTGGCCTAAACCTTTTTTGATGGAATGTCTATTACGAAAAGATATATTTATATCCTTCGTGTATACTTAGTAAGTTTGCATATCCGTTTCCTCTTGCTGTCACATGTCATCCGCGTGACTGTCATATATCTTTTAAAGGAGAGTTTTAGTTTCTCGCTGGGTGATGTATTATGTAATTGAGTTATTTGATTTACCATTTTTTCAATTGATTGCATTTTTCATTTTTTTTCTCTAAAAATATTTATTGCAAAATAGAAATTGAGGGTCGAAGTTAAAATGTCTTGAATACTGTTATTCTTTGTTGATTTAATACAAATAATAATGAATTATAAGAAGATAGCTTAGAGACTATACATTTAATACCGCTGAAAATTGGGACTTATCCAGCTATAGAATTAAATGATGTACCATAATAAAGCAGCTGGTTCATACTTAGCATATAACTAATTGATATATCATATTAAGATTGTTTTTGCACCATTAGTATATAAATATAACTTAGATATAATCTATACTGAAACAAAAGATTTAATGCTCCAGCGAAGTTCTGATTAGAGTTAATGGGCCAGCGTAGTGATTATAAGAATCAATGGTCCTGCGTGGTTTTGATAATAATCGTCCAATAACTAGAATTTAATATGTATTTATTTATTATTTATTTATCTACTTATGTTGGGGGTGGGGACTGTTGAATAATAACTAATCAGCAAAAATAAGTGCAGATTTTGTTTGCATGCTTGTTTGTGTTGCTATTGTTGTTATGTTTCTTGACTTAATAAATTAACAGTTTGACACGGTGAAGAGTAATTAACATGTATATCTAAAAATATAAAAAGTAAGTTTTAAAACACAGAGAAATTAATGACACAGTTCATATTTTAACCTGGAATGATAATCTAATCAGGAACTTGATATTAATCGGTATGTTCCGTAATATTTTAATAAACGAACTTAAACGTAACATTACCAAGTATGGCACAAAAAAAAACAAATGCATAAAACAATTATTTTTTGTAAGCCCCAAAAATCGCAAAATCAATTATAAAGTACGTATACACTTATTTGACGAAATTAATTTAAAGGTATCATCCAACACAATCCGGTTTGAAAGTTGTGTGCTGTGGTGTCACAATTCAATGAAACCTACGCATATTGATACACTAATTTGTATAATCCGACATTGTGACAATGCCACTCGACATGCTCTTTTCTTGACCAAAGAGTTGTAAATAGCCCAAAACGATTTAAAAAGAAACAAAGCTATGGTGCAGAAGATTCAATAATCAGGATGGAATAAACTTTGATTACCCTAATTAGTGTCAAATTTCAAAAGAACAATTTATATATAATTAAAATGTGTAAATGCAAAGATATGACCAATGTGACGTTTACTACAGATTTATGTTAAAGTGATATATATATATATATATATATATATATATATATATATATATATATATATATATATATATATATATATATATATATATATATAGAGAGAGAGAGAGAGAGAGAGAGAGAGAGAGAGAAAACAATAAAGGAAGAGAGATGTGCATATCATATATTGAAGTTAAATGTCTCATGACAGGTGGCTTAAGAGTGGTAGATAACTTTCTGATAACTGGCGGCTTAAGAGTGTTGGATAACTGTCTGATGACAGGCGGCTTTTAAGAGTTTTATCGCATGTCCTCCACCGGATTAAGTGTTGCACTGATAGTTAGGTCAGTCAGGAATGAACATTTGTCTACCGAGAACTCTTCAGTCCTATGCTGGGAAGCACAGATTGCAGCCGATTTATAATGAATTCTCGTATTGGTGCGAGAGATAAGAGAGCAAAGTCCCGTAAGGAAATGTTGTCATAAGTAGCATATACGTCTATGGGAATGTATTGAAAAGGCACGCTATTCTTCCTATTGTATTTGACTATTTGGTTGATTTTAACGGAATGGGACTGTGTTGTATGTTTTTTAAAGTTAATATGCATATGTCATTCACACAAACATAATTACCAACATATATATGTCTGTGTAAGTGTTCTATTATGAATATTGCTTACTTGTTTGTTTGTTTGATTGATTTTTAACGGCGCACCAGCACACTTAGGCTATTTAGCGCCATACAATAGGTTGTACTTATACATGTTTAAAAATACTAAAAGGTTTAATATCGACCAGCGATATAGAAAACCAAATCGTTCAAAGTAAAAGGGTAAAATATGACGCTTCCCAATCAACGGGAGATGTAGATGGTGTATGTTGATGATAAAATGATGTAAATAAGGGGATATTGTATACGCATATCATCGTAAAAACGTTGGAAGATATATTACTCGAAATGTTCATGAGGGGTTCCCTGGTTTCCAAAAGTCACTAAACACATATGATTCCTCTTAAGAAAGTTTCTCGTATTTGGTGCTCATTTCTGGAAGTATTCCTTGATGAAATTGGTCACGGTATATTATGCATTTCCATAGGTGCATGTATGTGAATTTAAATCACTCGTTCCCAATTCCCAATTAGTATGAAAATGTGCCTTATTTCGTTGGGCTCCAAATTGAAATGGCAATTCACAAACTTTGTTTCAATGTTAGGCAGAGAAAAGAAAGCTCATATTTGTTTATTTGAATAACGGACGTAAAAGCTGCCAGTAGCACATCATGAGGCTTTCAACACTACACCATGATGCCACAATTGCTAAGGTATGTACGGCCGTGATTAAAAATAATGTGACATTCCTAACATTTGTCACCGGATATGCGATGAACTGCCTTTATTACTAAGCCTGAATTTACTAAAAGCCTAGTCGAATTCATTATTTATTAGGTGCATGTCGAACATGGGATTCGTGGGCCTCTCCGTTGCAAGGATATAAAATCTGTGCTGAGGCTTCTAGACTGACGGGCGTCATAATTTGGGATTATGAGCGTGGTAACATTCTCATCTTTATCTTCCATTTTTCTAACTCGTTTGCTGTTAGAAGCGATTTCAATCACTGATAAACTGAATGGCTGGTGTCAATGCTAGGTGTCATTGACAAGGGAATATTAGGTGGAATATACTTCTCTCCTTCCGCGGAGATTTCCGTTAGTACTGAAGGCTTCGTTCTAAAGTCACCATGCATGGTAACTGAGGCCATCCGAGTCATGTGCCGCTATGTCTAATAGTATATTGGCCATGTTAGTTGATTCATTCTGGTCCAAATATCAACGTTTTAAATGCGTTGAAACCTTGATGCCAATTTCCACGGTTCCCCGTAATTTCGTGTTAGCTTAATTTTAGCCTCGTCTGCAGTGTCATACGAAATGTATCTTTTATTGTTGTTATGTTTTCAAGCTTTTCGAATACAGCACCTTAATTATCTTTTGAAGTACGAGTTCAAATGAGACATATGCTGAGAAGATGTAGCCTCATGTCGTAACAAACTATGAAACAAAACTCCACTGTATTATTTAGGAATAAATCCAAAATGAATAATTAGAATCAACGAAACTATTGAAAATAACACACTACATGGCCTACATTTTAAAGCGTGTCAATGTTCAAAGCGCGAGGAAAACGGTTATAAAATGTTAATGCCAGATTTCTGAAAATATAGCCCTGTGTGAGGTTCAATGCATTACTAGCACACAGCACAAATTATGTCTGATTATAGCATTATTTTGAGAACTTTAACAACTTTGTCACGGAGATTACACATATGATTGTTAAACGACGCTCATATACATATTAATATCAAACAATTCAAATCCAATGGTGAATTTTCTTCCGTTGATAATGAAACCTGTTTATTGGTTGATATATATTTTTATTTCTTAAATAAATTTAATTTTTGTTGTCAAAACAAAACTCATCAAAGCGACGAATACATATTAAATAATTCCTTGTAGGTCTTCAGGATGTCCTTTTGCATATTTTGACATGATCACTTAGATATCAACCATCAGTAAATTATAATCAACACCATTAAATAATTAAACAATTAATTAGTTACTACGTGGATATCAATTTAATAAAAAATAATCTCATGGATGGGAATTTGATTGTTCTCCATATTTGAACAAGAGTTATTAAATAAGCTTTTAATTACGAAAAAGACATACTATTTTAGTACGTTGTTCCAAACAATTACTCTTTTTGGTGTAGTTCAGCGACTGTCCAAATTATGGTGCTATACCATATACAATATTATACATAATTAAGAGACATACAATTCACAATAGTCTTGTGTCCTTCTATTTTAATTTTAATCAAAAGAGATGTCTAACTAAAGCTGTTATGTCCAATATATTTATAAGTGTTATGAATTGACATTAGTTCTACGACGGACGTGTCCTGTATGATTCCTGAATGGTATCATGAAGCAAACGATCTAGTTACCCTCCGCTGTGTTTCCATACTAATAATAGTAGTAGATCAAATGGGTGAAGGCTGTTGTGTCCTAGACAATATTGTAATGTAGCTTAACAGATATAAAAAATAAGACCGCTCTCTCTTTCCTTGATATAACTAAAACAGTATCGACACACGTAACAAACTACATCAGCAGTGCAGTGTAAGAGATATAATATAATTGAATGAAACGCCATGTAAAAACATAAGAAAGAAACAACTAATATGCAATCAAAAGATAACGGCTATTATGTTTTAAAAAGAGCTTGCATATAATTAAAAGTGATACAAAGGCCACACGTTGTCGCACACCATATTAAATAAGAGCAGAAACACACCAAACTGAATGTTTCAGAATATTTGACGGCCGTGAATTTGACTAGATATTCAAAACATTAAAACGGATGTGTCATAAATGTTCAGAATATTTAAAGACTCTACAGAAGACATTTCTCGGTATTAGGAGTATATTTTAGAGACATTGAAAAAAATGTTTGCTTTATAAATATAATGAAGAGATATACCTGACTTCGTTATGCATGTTCCAGAATATTTTGAAAGACCCAGTGAGTTATCCTTGACAGTTTTTCATAATGATAGGAATGTATTGAGAAGACGTACCAGAACAAATAGGTTTGTAATCTAAGGTCTACGTTTTGGTAAGTCCCAGAACGTCACAGAGACTCAGTGGCCTACTTTCCGCAGTTTGTCGTGTTAATAGGAATAGTTGAGGAGACTTATTGGACACGTGCCGTTATGTTATGTAACGAGAAAATGTATCTGACTCAAGCCGTTATGTCCAATATGTTCCAAGAGGCGTGAACGACTCGACGTGTCACAGTTATGCTGTTTTTCTTAATACCGAGAGTATAGTAAGGATACTAACTAGAAGAAAGTCACTGTGTAATAATATTAAATAGATTTACCTGATAAAAGACTATGTTTCATATATGTTTGTAAACGATGGTAAACTTATGATGCTGGTCAGCAGTTGACCATGCTTATAGTTTATGCTGAGCAGACTTAGATAAAAGACCTTTATATATTATAACATAATAATGTAATAAACTGGGCGAAGACCTATTTGTTTTACTTATATTTTAGAAATACTACAGTTTTACATGCACTGACAAACAGTTTGCATGATTCATTTGAAAAACTATATATCAGAAGGTTAATAACTGTCAATTTACATTTTGTTGTTTGGGGTTACTTTTTAATTCTTTCAAAGAGATTTCTCTCTCCTTATATAACTGTAATCCAGATGGTTAACATTCTTAATAAATTTAAATAGCTATTCATTAGGATATGGATAGAGAGAGGGGGAGAGATGAACAAACCAAATAAATGAGATAGACCTAAATTTCAAAACACAGGAAGATTTGCTTACCAAAATTGCAAAAGAAAGTAATTACAACAGCTATATTACCATAAACTAATACACAACAATGTGCAGTATATGCTTTCAAGAATTCCACTTCTAATACTGTTCTCAATTTGATAATAATTTGACGATTGATTGCAAATGTTAAATGTCGAAAAGCAGTCAACAGTATCAGTTACAAGAGATGTATTTTCGGATAATCATTATGGCTCTGTTTGTGTGTGTGTGGGTTTGAATTTTTAACGTAGATTTATTAAAAAATTCAGTCATACCGCGACAATGTCTGTAGTGTAGCAGTTTATAGTGATGTCTAGCACTGGTACATTATACCGCAGACGTGTAGCATGAAGTCCTATCCAGTCACATTATCCTGACTCCAGGCGGAGCAGTACTAACACTAACCTCTAAATACTGAGCACCTAGCGCGGCAACTGTTAGAACCATTTTTAGAAGTCTTTTTTATGATTTTGTTGGGTTCAAACCCACGACCTCCCATATTGAGAGCCGAGGCTCTAACCAATTGGCCACCGGAGCGGTGCTATGTCTATTAATCCCTTTTTAACTGAGCCAATCTTGATATGTAAAATTAAGAAATAACTTTGCAAACACATCAGAAGTTTTGTACTATTGTGCTTACACCTTGGTTGTTACTGACTGCTGTTTGACAATATCTGGAAACTTCATTATGATCCAGTTAGTAAGAGTAAACAATATTCAGAAGCAAACTGTTAGCTTTATAAGTTACCTTTTGTAACAAAATCTGAAACTCTATTCCGTGAATTGAAATGCTCGGATTGAGTTTTGGAGAAAGAAAGGTCATTAAACACTACTTGTTTACAGATGTGTAAATTTTAAGATGACAGAATTCATGCACTCTGCAGCTTGAAATACTCATGAGCGCGGATATGACACTCTTTGCCGGAACAATTAGCGATATCTGTTGATTGTTAAAGAGACAAATATTAAATTTGTTTGGACCATACTTTCTGAATTGTTTGTGGGTTTTATTGATTGTAACTAAATTTTGAAAATATCATCCTTTTTTTTCAAAATAGTTTGCGCATAGGAAGCAGACTGAAACTTTGAGAAAAGCAAACAAAAGCTACTTATATAAAATGAAATTTAACACTGAGTTATAACTATGAATCTCGAATTATATAGCATCTCATAATTGTCATAATCTTAGAAACGGTTGCGTAGGAAGCAAGTGTAAAGACCAAGGAAAACCTTAGTTCAGTTTAAAGCATATTATTTGTGGTAGAACTATTTGTCCAACTTTTTTCGTTTCCGAATTTTCTGTCTTGCTCACGATAATCTTCATTTCCATGTCGTTCCCTCATGATATGCATAAGGAAGATATAACTTTAAATTAAAAGAAAACGAGACTACTTTTAAATTATACATACATCTGAATTATAATAATAATAATAATAATAATAATAATAATAATAATAATAATCATAATGTCCATTGTGTGCCAATGCGAATAACGACTCTGATTTGCATGTTATTGTTCCTATTTTGTGCCAATGCGAGTAACGACTTTGATTTGCACGATTTTATGTTCATTGTGTGCAAAAGCGTACGGAAAGCCCCTACGGAAACAATTTGAATCCTACCGATTTCTAAAGAACAAGAAACTAAGATAACAGAAAGGAGATAACGTAGATGGACTATGCAATGCCACGACTGTGCGCTTCACCTGGAAATTTTCGTGGTGTCGGTTCACGTTAGCAACAAAACACCATAAGCCATCAATGAGGCCGCATGGATATGATGACGATATCTCATCAACATCATGGACATGTGGACGTATACACGTTAATGCATTAACTCACTGAAGACATAGATGATGTACATAAAGTAGTTTTTATGCCAATGTTGCGTTCTGATGCTAAATTAATCCTATGATGCAGCGAGTCGTTGCAAATATGGCCGAGAACATTACATCAAAGATTACGATCTAGTCAACGAAACCAGAATTGTATGTGACCATTTCAACATCAATCACACCTGGGGAATCCCGCACATTTTAAATCGCACTAGCGTCGTTGGGGATATATTTAAATTAGCGTAATACCCGATAACGATCGCCTGGGTGTCTTCCCATTAATGGCTAGTTTGTGTTTTCGGAAAACTACGTCAACCTTGTCGTCTGTTACTGAAGATATAAACCCTATCAATGATGATATCCGACTCAGGAGTATAAATTTTTTAAAAAATTTTCATATACAATCTTGAACCCAATGTCAGCGCTGCCTTCTCGACTAAACCAGTACTGTTCACTATTATTATACCACATTCGTCGCAAAGAACAATTTTATGCTGGCCTGAAGATATTAATGAGATTTTTCCCCAAAAAAATACGTATGCGTCTAGGATCAGGACGGTTTGAATAACGTATCGTTCCAGACACTGTCTATCTATCGAACTGACCTTTAAATGCAATGACGTACGTTCCTAGGTGTCTGAGAACTCATGCATGATTGATGTCAACGCGAGAAAGACAGTTTACATGAAATATTATAGAATGGTCCTGATATTGTCTGACGATTGCTGAGAGGAAAGAAGTAATTTCCCTCAATAAATATATTTTTAAAAATTACTAACGCGCGGGGTAAGATTCTGCCAAATCGGTCCAATCGGTCTATGGCCGAGACTGACAGGAAATAATTTCAAAGATACCCAAACGGTGTTGAGTGAATTTTTTTAAGCAAAAACACATTTCCAAGTCTTAAATCTAAGGCAGAACCTATTTATTTGTTCTAAAGCTTTCAAATTGCTTTGGGCTTTTATTTGCGGCGGATAAAACGTTTGTAGCAACACACGATCAAGCCTCGCATGACACAAAGAGAATCTTGCATTTTAAAATGTGAATATATAAGGATACATATTATTCGTATGCGAAAATATAGGAATGAAACAAATATTCAACGTATTTCGCCAAGAACTTACTTTATTTCACAATTATATTTATTTAAAAAGCACGAAACATTTCTAAATATTTAACGAATATCAAGTTCCCAATTTGATTGCTCTCTTCCAAAAGTAAAACCTTTATTCACCAAGCTAAATTAATATTTATTCAAAAGATGACAAATAAAATAATCGTGAAAATATATGACATTTAGATTTAATTTCATTGTCATGATGTGTATTCATAAAAGGATATAGTTAATAAGATTCTTGATTGATCGATACAATGTATATGATATAGCATACAATGATGAACTATCGATGAATTTGCTCCGAAATTTAACAAAATCTGAACCGTAAGATTAGAAAATATGCAATAGCAAGAATCTTAGGTCAATGGAATGTCTGTTGAGTTTAAAAGGTACCTTATGTTATTAAATGACTCCAGTGAAAAATGATATCTCAATGCAATACGAAACCTCACGTGATATGGGATATTTCTTCCAATCACATTACAGATACGAAATGTTCGTTTAACATACTCTGTCACGTTAAGTTCGACGCGTCATTATGTTAAAAATGGCATATTTGTGCAGTTTTATTCTCAAAATTATATAATGAAACAATTATAGAACTTTTTATTAATTACAAGAATATTTTATGCAATTGTAATATTAATATAAGTTTCGTGCCTGTTGATATGAGATTAAGCAGTTTATAAAATTTCATTTTCCCTTTCACATAAGTCTATAACTGTCTAAAAATATGATATCGTATAAATCATATGAAATACTATATACATTTAACATAAGATTCTATAAACTATGCAATATGATTTTTGTCGAGCATACTCGTCGGATACGTACAACATATTTTAAAATTATTTGTGTAAAAATTTTGTACATGATTGAGCCGTAAATTCATCATCATCTATATGGAGAGATAAAACTAACTTGTATAAACGCTTATACAATATCTTTACACAAAAACACATCTGAACGAAAGACATGTTCAAAAAGTACGCATAGTACTCTTATATATATATATATATATATATATATATATATATATATATATATATATATATATATATATATATATATATATATATATAAGAGCACCTGAAAGACGCACAGGGATTCGTTTTATGTATGTGCAATATATATATATATATATATATATATATATATATATATATATATATATATACAAAAAAACACTGTAAGACCGACATATCATTAAAGTACGCACACTACCCGTTATATTTATATACAATATCTATTCACAAAAAAGCAAAAAGGTATGACAACCCCAAAAACTTTTATAAGCATGAAACAAAAATCGCTGAATAGCATTAGAATTCTTCCAAGAATTACTATATTAGATTACATGATTTCACTTCTATTGGCAAATAACTTACACACCAAGCAAAAAATCAATTTTAGATGATATGATTTCACTTCTAGTGCAAAATACCTTATATACTTTGTATAAAAGAGTAAAACTAGGTTTAGGTGACAGGATAACATTTTGTCACAAATAACATATGATTACGTAACTTTATTACCCTCCCAGTAATACAGCAGCAACCTATATTTGGATAACAGAGTTGCACAACTAGTTTAAATTCGTGAAATATTAAGCAGTGAAATATGTTTAATTAACATGATTACACACATAGAACTAAACGTTGAATTATGTTTACATGGCTAGATTACATACCTAGTATTTAAAGAGTAAACTGTGTTTACATGCCAAATTTTAAAAACCTATTATTTAAAAGGTAACCAGGATTCTATAAATTATTATCCATTGAACTGTTTCTGTCATTCTGTGTCGACACACATGAGACTTTTTTTGAGGTGGAAATTTTATGATTTAATCTTTCAAAAGTAATCACTGAAAAATGGCGATAATGATAATACCATAGAAACGATTGTCGTACCTTTTGTGCTGCATTCTTTCTGAAATTAAAAGTAGTAATGCATACGGAACAGTAGGGTAATTTAATAAGCTACATTAGCGTGTAACAAGGACCAACCATTTACCATGTTGAAAATATCACCATCAATTTCATATTTGTATGGTTCAGGACATGTATCACAAATAGTTCATTCAGTTCAAGCGGGACTTATTTGCTGTCCTCATTGTACAATACACGGTTCGGCTGCAACACACCCTACCGGCACAGACTGATATGTAGAACAGTCATCTCCGATACAGTTTGCACGTCTAAACATCATATGTGTATACAATGTCTCACATGTGATCATTCGCTTGTTTAGGAATACTCTTGCCCTACTACATACGACCTTCTGAATTACGGCAGGTTCCCGCGTAATGTTAAAATCCATCTGATAGGTCCAATGACATACTGCTCTTTGCCCTAAGGTGTTTTTGCACTGTGCCTCAACATCTCGTGCTTTCCTGTTTATTTCTTGAAAAATATCGTTGCGTTGGAACTGTTTTGCTTGATGGTTGATATTTAGTGGCATACTGGAATAATTCATCTGCGTTTCAGCTGGTTTAAGAGAAGATCCATAACTAAAACACGCAAGGAGGACAGAAGCACCACCAATCATTTGGTAAAGAAACATCAGTGAAAATGGATGGCTGTAAAAAAGGAAATAACATCCTATTAAATCAACAATGATGATCATAATATTTTTACGTAAACAGGACTCTGAGGATTTTTTTTAACTTAAATTCTTTTCTTTAATATATCAGAGCCCAGTAAATATTGTATCACATCACACACACACACACACACACACGCACACACACACAAACACACACACACACACACAATGAAATCAATAGTTGTTCCTGTCAAACAATAAGATACACACTGCAGAAGGTGGAGAACAAATTTGTATGCTTTACCCAAAGACTTAACACTTTTGAATACATGCAGGAGGTATAACTTGTTGATACCTGGGCTGAACTGACTGTTTCATTTCATCTCTGAGTCTAGAGGTGAAACAATTTTGACAACCCTGATTTGTCCTAAGAGGTCGGATTGTTTGATTCGCCGAGCATCATAATGCAAGCAAGAACAGAGCATTTTGAAAAAGGTAGATTTCTTAAATTGATGAATGAATGTGACTGTACGATGGTCAGTATAGTTATATTATTCATTCTGTTCAGAACATGTGGAATGAAAAGCATTTTTCAACTCTTCATCCGCTCTCTAAAAGTGGCAAGTATTCCAACCTCCACAACTCAAGACCATTATATATATATATATATATATATATATATATATATATATATATATATATATATATATATTAAACATTCGTATTTAGTATTAGTATTTATTCGTAAACATTCGTAGTTAACATTCGTATTTAGTATATATATATATATATATATATATATATATATATATATATATATATATATATATATATATATATATATATATATATATATATATATATATATTAAACATTCGTATTTAGTATTACCCAATGATTCGGCTTGTTCACGTTAATATTATTTTATATCACTATGTTCCTAAAACGAAAATAATTTTATGCTTACGAAAACTTAAACGTAAATATACTGAACTAAACTTTAAAGCATCAAATGCTAAATTCATGAATATTTTATAGCGAAAGATTAATCACTATCCATCTATGTATGGCTCCAGCACAAAAACGTTCTTGCTTATGTTTCTATTTATTGAGAAAGATTGCATTTCCATGCCTAGAAATATTCGTCATTACCTTTCTTGTTTCGTATTTTGAGGATAATTTTAGCTATGCTTGATTATCCACTGCGTGTGATGTTGATGCACTCGTATGGTAAATGAATTAGCTCTATGCCTTTATATAGATCGAATAAGGTTGCAAAACGCATTTGCAATAAGGAAATCAATGTTTGTTGAATTTTATTGGACTATTTGTTGGTATATATTTCACACGTAAAAGTCACGGGATAGGTTTTAAACTTTGCCAAAACAGGAATAATTGAAATGCGGAACATTTACTACCTTACATGCCCATATACGTATGTGGATCCATATTACCGGATTGCAGGTAGATATGACATATCTTCATGGGCACTAGTTTAGTATAAATGTGAATGAAAATCTAAATTTGCCCCCAAAATGTTAAATCTAAATTTGCCCCCAAAATGTTATATCTTAGTGAGATTCGTTTGAATTTTAAATGATACAAATACAATTGGCATATATGGTACTCTTGTACCGCCTCAGAGGCATTTATCAAAGTCTTGACTGTTCAAGTGTTTCGCCAAGAAGTGGTCGGATTAGGTGGCACTTAGAGATCAGCATATTCTAAAACCATTCATCCAAAAGTACAGACTTCAGGAAGTTCATCACCTGAAATGTTATATCTTAGTGACAGTGTCGCCAATGTGACTCCCTGAAGATTTCATACCTTCCAATAAAATTTGGAAAGATTGAATAAGGTGTTATTTCGTCCGATACCCGTTACAATTGTATATTGTGGGACAGGATCTGTTTCCTGTCTACATCATGAGAAACAAAACGTGGTGTTGTGTGTTACTTACTGGTATCTTGAGATTCAATTATAAATAATTCATGGATAGTACCATACCTCTGTTGCATATGAAAATGCATTCACGTCAGATTAAAATTAAATTTTATTCCAACGTGCAACATAATTGTACCCCACAAAAATCGTCACACAATACCGTTCCGTTTAAAATTGAATAATTAATTGTCAAATCAATTCGAAACCAATCCCTATCAGAAAGGTTCACTAATAGTCGTAAACAAATCCCAATAAGTCCCGTTGATCAATATACATAAACCAAACCCAATAAAAACGGTTGACCAGTGGTCTTGAACAAATCCCAATCAGTACGGCTGACTTATGATCTGAAACTAATCCCAGTCAGTATCAATAGTCTTAAAGATTTGTTTTTTATTTATTTTGATATCTCAATCCCACTAATTTACGTTATCTCTTAAATTTCCTTAATACATATATATATATATATATATATATATATATATATATATATATATATATATATATATATATATAATATATATATATATATATATATATATATATATATATATATATATATATATATATATATATATATATATATATATAATCACATACATACATAATCACATACAAACATATTATAATGGAACTACATGATTAAACATGATTCAACGTAAACTTGGACATTTTAATGGTGCCTTTAAACGATACCTAATTGAAAGACATCGACATGTATAACGTAATCTGATTGCAAAATGTTTATGAAAAATGTTGTCTTGTGGAAACAGCAATTTATGTATACAAAATTGGAATATTTAGGTCAACTTATCTTTTTTATGATACATCACATATAATTACTGTTTAGTGTATTTCCTTTGGACAACAGAATTAGATTGCGTAAGGTCTAAAATAATGTGCGATGCTTTTCTCCAACAAATTGTAACATTTGAGCACGTATCTACAATATATATATATATATATATATATATATATATATATATATATATATATATATATATATATAAATGTCCACGACTTTTTGTTTTCTAAATGTCAAGCACAATGAACAGCTTATAATCATTCTACCAACACAGAGCTGCTGCTAAGAGTTGCAATTACAGTTCGTGGTCAGGACATTGAAATGCAGCATTCCTTCCAGTGATCCGGCAAACTTATAAAGATGCACATATTTCTTTGTAGTGTAGCCACTTTATTAACAACCTTTGGGAGCACTCACACACTTACACAACTGTCTATGTATTAGACTTATATTGACATATTCGATATATAGTATCAGTAATCAAATCTAGAGTATTGACACAATCATGTATTCATATGACTTACATTGACATATTGGATATATATATTATCGGTAATCAAATTTAGAGTAATTACACATTAACGTATGCATAAGACTTTCATTGGCATATTGCATATTTATTATCAGCAATCAAATCTAGACACAATTGTGTATTTATAAGACTTAATTGACATATTGGATATATATATATATATATATATATATATATATATATATATATATATATATATATATATATATATTATCAGTAATCAAATATTTAGTAATGACAAAATTATCTATGCATATGACTTACATTAACATATTGCATGTACATTATCAGTAATCAAATATTGAGTAATAACACAATTATGTATGCATAAGACGTACATTGAGATATTGGATATATATTATCTATAATCAAATTTTGCATGCTTCCTATTTGTTTAAGTCAGGCCACTACTGTCCTACACGAGCTGTTGCTGAGAAAGACAGAAGAAAAAACCCGAGAGTTTAATCTGCATAAATGATTAATGTTCACTTTCTTATACAGTCGCAGAGGAGATGATCTTACGGATATCGTCCAACATTAATCATTTCAGTTACGGTTTATCGTGTTTATAATTAGTTTATAAATGTGAAATAAAGAATAGCAAAGTTAGAGATTGTTGTCGCAATGTTTCAGTTTCAAAATAATTGTGTCCAACTGCTATCTTTTTTTTGCAAACCTTTCAATTGATTGCATTTATTTTTTCATTTCTGTTTTTTTTTTAAAAATATCTATTGGAAAACATACATTCAGGGTAGTAGTTAATGTCTTCAATACTGTTCTTTCTCGTTGATTTGATACAAATAGTAATGAATGATACGATATTGTGACAACACCATTTGACATGCCTTTTTCTTGACCAAGACATGTGTATGTGTATAATATATTCTATCGCAGTTCATTACGTATAAGCAATAATAATATATTGTAGTTAACTGTTTCATGACAGGCGGCTTAAGAGTGGTAGATAACTGTCTGATAACTGGATAACTGGCGGCTTAAAATTGTTGGATAACTGTCTGATGACAGGCGGCTTTTAAGAGTTTATCGCATGTCATCCACCTGATTAGGTGTTGCCCTAATAGCTGCGTCAGTCAGTCAGGAATATTTTTTTAACAAAAACTCTTCAGTCCCAGGCTATCAATCACAAATTGCAGCCGATTTATGTGAAATCTCGTATTGTTGTGGGAGATAAATGGGAAAAGTCCCGTAAGGAAATGTTGTCATAAGTAACATATACGTCTGTGGGAATGTATTGAAACGGCACAATATTCTTCCTATTGTATCCAATACGGATATTGCATATGCATATCATCGTTAAAACGTTTGAAGAGATATTGCTCCAAATGTTCAAGAGGTGTTTCCTGGTTTCCTGTCAATCACTAGACACATATGATTCCTCTTAAGAACGTTTCTAGTATTTGGTGGTCTTTTCTGGAAGTATTGAATTTATAAAAATGGTCAAGGGTATATTGACCAATTCAATAAGGTGCATGTATGGGAATTTGAATCACTCGCGCCATTTCCCAAGAAGTAAGAACATGTGCCTTATTTGGCTGGGCTCCAAATTGATATGACAAGTCACAAGGTTTGGTGCAATGATTGGCAGAGAAAATATAGCTCATATTTGTATGCGAATTACGGACATAACAGCTACCACGTTAATACCACAATTGCTAAGGTACCTGCGGCCATCTTTAAAAACAATGTGACATTCCTAACATTTGTCATGAACATGAACATGCCATGAACTGCCTTTATTACTACGCCTGAATTTACTAATAGCAATGTCGAATGCAGTATTTATTAGGTACTTTTCCAAAATGGGATTCGTCGGCCTCTCCGCTGCAAGGATTAAATTATGTGCTGAGATTTCTAGACTGAGGCGTGTCATAATGTGGGATTATGAATTTATGAGCGATGTGACATTCTCATCCGTATCTTCCATTTTTCTAACTCGTTTGCTGTTAGAAGCGATTTCCATCACTGATACACTGAATGGTTGATGTCATTGCTAGCTGTCATTTACAGGGTAATATTAGTTGGAATTTACTTCTCTCCTTCCGCGGTGATTTCCGTTAGCAATGAAGGCTTTGTAATAAGGTCACCATGTATGGTACCAGAGGCCCTCCTAGTCATTTGCCTCTATCTCTAGCTGTATTTTGAATCACGTTAGTTGATTCATTATGGTACAAAATATCAACGTTTTAAGTGAGTGGAAACCTTGATGCCTATTTCCACAACTTTTTACCGAAATTTAGTGTTAGCTCAATTGTAACCTCGTCTTAAGTGTCATATAAAATGTTAATTTTATTATTGTTATGTTTTCTTTCTTCAAGCTTTGCGAATACAACACCTTAATTATATTTTAAAGTAGACTGATCCGAGTCCAAATGAACCATATGCTGAGAACTTGAAGTCTCATTTCGTAACAAACTACGAAACAAAACTCCACTGTGTAATTTAGGAATAAATTCAAAATGAATAATTAGAATCAACGACACAATTGAAAAGAACACCCAACATGTCATACATGTTAAAGCGTGTCAATGCTCCGAGCGTGAGTAGAAAGGTTCTAAAATGTAAATTCCAGATTTCAGAAAATATAGCCCTGTGTGAGGTTCAATGAATTACTAGCACACAGCACTAATTATGTCTGATTATAACATTATGTCAGCTCCATCAGTTTGAGAACTGTAGCAACATACAATAGTACAGTGTGACGGAGATTACACTAAGGGTTGTTAAACGAGGCTCATCAACGTATTAATGTCAAACAACTGAAATCCAATGGTGAGAGTGAAGATTCTTCAATTAATAAGGAAACCTGATTGTTGGTTGATATATTTATTTACTTGTAGAGATATTATTTTTTGTTGTCAAACAAACCTCATCAAAGCGATGAATAAATATTAAATAATTCCTTGTAAGTCTTCAGGATGTCCTCTTGCATATTTTGACATGATCACTTAGATATCAACCATCAGTAAGTTATAACCAACACCAATAAATAACTAAATAATTAATTAATTACTACGATCTACTACTTCTAGGTAGAAAAATATTCCTTTCTGACTGACGTAACTATCAGTGCAACACTTAATCCGGTGGAGGACATGCGATAAAACTCTTAAAAGCCGCCTGTCATCAGACAGTTATCCAATACACTTAAGCCGCCTGTTATCAGACAATTATCTAGCACTATTAAACCGCCTGTCATGAGACATGTAGCATGAATATATTATTATTGCTTATAAGTAATGAATATCAATATGATAATCGTCACAGAGGCCATGTATTTGCATTTACTCATTTTAAATTATATATAAATTATTTTATTGAATTTTGACACTAATTAGGTTAACCAAAGTTTATTGAGTCCTGATTATTGAATGCCCTACACCATAACGTCGTTGTTTTATTTTTATTTTTTGGCTACGTACAAAACTCTCGTCAAGAAAAGAGCATGTCGCGTGGTATTGTCACAATATAGGATAGTACAAATTAGTTTATCAATATGCGTAGGTTTATTGCATTGTGACATCACAGCACACAACTTTCAATCCGGATTGTATTGGATCATACCTTTAGATTAATGTCGTCCAATAAATATATACGTACTGTATAACTGATTTTGCAATTTTCGGGGCTACCAAATAATGATTGGTTTGTGCACGTGTCTTATATATATGAGCTATAATAAGGTCTCCAAAAGTTTTTTGGGAAGACTTATGTTTTTTACCCATGAAAGACACACCTATTTCAGATTGGTTTATTTATTTTATGATACATTATATATCTTTTTTTTCGTTTATATATATATATATATATATATATATATATATATATATATATATATATATATATATATATATATATATGTGTGTGTGTGTGTGTGTGTGTGTGTGTGTGTTTCTTGCTACTCGTTTTCCTTCAAGTGATATGTTTTATATCCATTAATCCATTAACTTGTGTACTATTAACGTGAGTACATGTATTTTATTCAAAGAAAACTTTCTATGTGACATACTTGGTAAAGTTTCGTTTAAGGTCATTTATTAAAATTTTTCGGAACATACCGATTGATATCAAATTTCTTAATTAGATTATCATTCGAGGTTACAATATAAACTGTGTCATGAATTTTTCTGCGTTCATCAACTTAATATTTCTATAAGGTTTGATACATACATTTTCCTTACTCTTCACCGTGCCAAACTGGTTATTTTTTAAGTTAACCAATATAATAATAATCACAACACAAACAAGCTTGCAAACACCTTCTGCACTTCTTTTTGCTGGTTTATTGTTAATCATTGTCAGTCCTATCGCCCACCCCCTATATAAATAAAGAATACATAAATACATATTAAAGTTTAGATATTGGACGAGTATTATCAAAACTACGCTGGACCAATGATTCTTACAAAAACTACGCTGGACCAATGATTATTATCAAAACTACGCTGGACCAATGATTCTTATCAACACTACTCTGCGCCATTAACTCTTATCAGCACTACGCTGGACCATTAACTTATCAGAACTACACTGGACCATTACCTTATCAGAACTACACTGGACCATTAACTCTTATCAGAACTAAGCTGGACCATTAACTCTTCTGTGCATTGCTCTGATCGTGTTTTAGTATAGTATATAGCTAAGTTATATTTATATACTAATGGTGATATAGCAATCTTAATATCATACTTCACTTAATTATATACTATGCGTGAATCAGCTGCTTTAGTATGGTACATCGTTTAATTATATAGTTGGATAAGTCCCACTTTTCAGCGGTATAAACTTTATAGTCTCTTAGCTAGCTTCGTATCATTCTTATTATTTGTATTAAATCAACGAGAAAGAACAGTATTCAAGATATATGAACTTCGACCCTCAAGGTCTATTTTCCAATACATAATTAAAAAAACAGAAATGAAAGAAAATGCAATCAGTTGAAAAAATGGAAAAATCAAATAACTCATTTAAATATTACATTAGCAGGCGATATACTAATACTCCCTTTAATAAAATATGACAGTCACGCGGATGACCAGTTACAGCAAACTTACTAAATATACCCGAAGGATATGAATATATTTTGGCAGTAATAAACATTCCCTCAGAATAGGTTTTGGCCAAACAGTCCTAGGATGTGTATATGAATTATCATTTGAGCAAAGTTTTCAAAGACAAAAACTTAAAAGATATAGGTTGGTGAGGGAAAATATTTGTAGAACAAGAAAGTTAAGAATTGAATGAAAATGGCAAGCGCTCAATACCTGTATTCATACTCATGAAATAGAGTATCCATAGTGGAAATTATTATCAGAGACCTATACACTAAACTTTGGAAGTATTTGTCTCAAAATTAAACTAAACATTGTTTGAAATTGTATCAAATATATTGGAAAGATGCTCAGCAGAGATCAATATACATGACCTGGTCGAAGCAAATACTTGTTCAAGAGTTAGGATTAACTTACAACATAATGAGCTTTAAATAAAATAGTTCTTTAAATATTTTGGTGCCAGAACGGCCTTTGTTTACCATGGTTTAACTATGTACTGTTGGAGAAGAAACGCTCTAATGGATGAGCGTTTGCAAACAAGAATGAAGTCGGAAACAATTATTTTAAAACTAAAATATTGCGACAACAATCTCTAACTTTGGTATTGTTGTTTATTTCACATTTTATTTCGAAAACAAACTAAATAATAACACGATCAGCCATAACTGAAATGACTAATGTTGGATGATGCCTGTAAGATCATCACTTTTGCAACTGTTTCAGGAAGTGAACGTTAACCGTCTGTACAGAATAAACTCTCTTGGATTTTTTTCCTGTCTTTCTCCGCAATATCTCATGTCGGATAGTATTGGAATGATTTAAACAAATAGAAAATATTGCAAAACGTGACTTTCGATAATATATATCCAATATGTCAATGTATTTCGTTTGCATACATAATTGTGTCAATACTCAATATTTGATTACTGATAATATATATCCAATATGTCAATGCATGTCGTTTGCATACATAATTGTGTCAATGTTCTCGATCTGATTACTGATACAATATATCCAATATGTCAATGTAAGTCTTATGCAAACACAATTGTGTAAGTGAGTAAGTACTCCCAAAAATTGTTAATAAGGTGATTACACTACAAAGTAATAACATGTACATCTTTATACATTTGTGTATGCTATGACAATGGAAGGAATGCTACATTTCAATGTCCTCATCAAGAACTGTAATTGTATCTTTTAGTAGCTGCTCTGTCTTGGTAGAATGATTGTAAATTGTTCATTGTGCGGGACATTTAGAAAACAACAAAATGTCGTGCACGTTATTGATTACAAAATGGATATATATTACGTTATATATATATATATATATATATATATATATATATATATATATATATATATATATATATATATATATATATATATATATATATATATAACGTAATAGTTTGTTGGTCAAAAACATCACACATTATTTTAGACTCTATGCAATGTACTTATGTTGCCCAAATAAAATGCACTGATCAGTAACTATGTGGGATGTATTATAAAATTACGTACTTCTAAACGTTTACCAACAAATTCCAATTTTTTAAACCTAATTTGTTATTTTCACACAACCACATTTTTCATACACATTTTGCAATCTTCTTATATTATACATATCGATCTCTTCGAATCATTTATCGTTTACAGACGACGTTATTATTTAAATTTCTAAGTTTACGTTTAATCATGTTTAGTCATGTAGTTCCATCATAATATATATATATATATATATGTATATATATATATATATATATATATATATATATATATATATATATATATATATATATATATATATATATATATATATATATATATATATATATATATTCATGATGTATGATGTGTAATGGAGCTTAAGGATAAAGTAAATTAGTGAGATTGAGATATTAAAGAAAGAAAACGAAACAAATCTGCTAGACTATTGGTACTAATTGGGATTAGTTGAAGACTATTGCTCAACCGCACTCATTGGGATTCGATGAAGACCATTTGTCAACCGTTCTGTTTGGGATTGGTTCAGGACCATTGGTGAACCGCAATACATGTAATTGGGATTGGTTTAAGACCAATTGTCAAAAGTACTGATGGGTTTGGTTCAGTACCATTGGTCAACAGTACTAACTGGGACTTGTTAAAATCATTAGTCAGCCGTCCTGATTGTGATTGGTTCATGATCATTGGTCAACCTTTCTGATTGGGATTAGTTTACGTCTATTGATCAACGGGACTGATTGGGATTGAATTACGACTAATGTTGGAAAGGTATTGTGCGATGATTTTTGTGGGGTACAATTAAGTTGTTGATTGGACTAAAATTTATTTATAGACTAAAGTGAATTCATTTGCATATGCAATAGATGTATGTGACTATCCATGCATTATTTATTATTGAATCTCAGGATACAGTAAATAGCATACACTGCTACGTTTTTTTCCTCATGATGTAGGCATGAAACAGATGATGTCCCTCGATATAGCAATTTAAGGGTATGAGAGGATATCACACCTTAGACATACTATCCAAATTTTATTGGAAGGCTGCTAATCTCTAAGTGCATCCTAATCTGACCTCTTCTTGGCAAAAAACTTGAACAATCAACACATTGATGAATGCATATGATATCTGATCAGAGGACCTGCACGAGTACCATATAGGTTAACTATCTTTATATCATTTAAAAGTCAAACGAATCTCACTAAGATATACAATTTTGGGGGCCAATTTAGACTTTCATTCACATTTTAAGCTAAATTATCTTTATGGGCACGACCCTTTTGTCATATCTACCTGCAATCCGATGATATGGATCCACATACGTATATGGGCATGTAAGGTAGTAAATGTTCCGCATTTCAATTATTCCTGTTTTGGCAAAGTTTTAAACCAATCCCGTGACTATTACGTGTGAAATATATACCAACAAATAGTCCAATAAAATTTCACACGAATTTCCTTATTCCAATTGGGTTTAGCAAGCGTCTTCGATCTATATAAAGCCATAGATCTAATGCAATTACCATATGACTGCATAAACAACAGACGCAGTGGATAATCAAGCATTGCTAAAATATCCTAAATATACCAAACAAGAAAGGTAATCATGAATATTTCTAGGCATAGAAGTGCGATGTTTTTTTAAATAAATAGAATCATCAGCAAGAAAGGTTTTGTGCTGGAGCTAGTGATAGATGGATAGTGATTAATCTTTCACTATAAACTATTCATGGATTTAGCATTTGAATGTTTAACTTTTAGTTCAGTATATTTGCTTGTAAGTTTTCGTAAGCACACTATTTTTTCTTTTAACGAACAGAGTGATATAAAATATCAATAACGTGAACAAACTGAAACATTGGGTAATATTATTTACGAAAATTTTAAGAATTAAATAGTATGGTCTTCAGTTGTGGCGTATGGAATACATAAGATTTAGAAACAGGATGCGGAGTTTGCAAATGCTTCTTGTTCTAAATATAATGAATTTCATAACTGTACAGACCAACGTAAAGTCACTTTCATTCATCAATTTAAGAAAGGTACTTTTTCAAAATAAACGCTTTTCATTTTTGCATTATGATGCTCTGCGAATCAAAACAATCCAGCCTCTTAGGACAAACCATGTTTGTCAACATTGTTTCATATCTAGACTCAGAGATGAAATTGAACAGTCAGTATTGGCCCAGTTAGCCACAAATTATACCTCCTGCGAGTCTCCAAAAATGTTTAGTCTTTGGTTAAAGCATACAATTTCGTTCTCCACCTTCAACAGTCCGTATCGTATTGTTTGATATTCTAAACTATTGATTTCAATGTATGTATGTATGTATGTATGTATGTATGTATGTATGTATGTATGTATGTATGTATGTATGTATGTATGTATGTATGTATGTATGTATTTGTTATACGATATTTAATGGGCTCTGATATATTAAAGAAAGGTATTTAAATTAAAATAATTCCTCAAAATCTTGATTGCGTAAAAATATTATGATCATCATTCTTAATTTCATTATTTTTTCAAAAATGCATTGCATAAAAAGGATGTCGTTTGTTTTTTTAACAGCCAACCATTTTCAGAGATGTTTCTTTACAAAAGGATTATTGGTGCTTCTGTACTCCTTGCGTGTTTGATTTATGGATCTTCTCTTAAACCAGCCGAAACGAAGAGGAATCATTCCAGTATACCACTAGATATCAACCATCAAGCAAAACACCTCCAAGGCAACGATATTTTTCAAGAAATAGAAAGGAAAGCCCGAAATGTCGAGGCATAGTGCAGAAACACCTTAGGGCAAAGAGCAATATGTCATTGGACCTATCAGACGGATTATAATATTACGCGTGAACCTGCCGTAATTCAGAAGGTCGTATGTAGAAGCCCAAGAGTATTCCTAAACACGAGAATGATCACGTGCGAGACATTGTATACACATATGATGTTTAGACGCGCAAACTGCATCGGAGATGACTGTTCTACATATCAGTCTGTGCCGGTAGGGTGTGTTGCAGCCGAATCGTGTATTGTACAATGATTATAGCGAATGAATCCCACTTGAAATGAATTAACTATTTAAGAAACAAATCCAGAATCATACAGATATAGAATTGATGGTGATATTTTCAGCATAGTAAATGGTTGGTCCTTGTTACACTCTAATGTAGCTTATTAAATTGCCCTACTGTTCCGTACGCATACTACTTTGATTTCAGAGAGAATCCACCACAAAGGTCCGAAAATCTTTTCTATAATTATCCTAAGGTATATTTCATTATCATTACGGCCATTTATCAGTATTTACTTTTGAAAGATTAAATCATAAAATGTCCACCTCAAGAAAAGCCCCATCTGTGTCGACACAGAACGACAGAAACATTTCAATGGATAATAATTTATGTAATCCTGGTTAGTTATTAAATAATAGGTTTTTAAATTTGGCATGTAAACACATTTGACTCTTTAAATACTAGCTGTGTAATCTAGCCATGCAAACATAATTTATTGTTTAGTTCTAGGTGTGTAAATCTAGTTAATTAAACATATTTCACTACTTAATATTTCACGACATTATACTAGGTGTGTAACTGTTATCCACACATAGGTTGCTGCTTTATTACTGGGAGTGTAATACTGTTACGTAATCATATGTTATCTGTGACAAAATGTTATCCTGTCACCTTAACCTAGTTTTATCTTTAATACAAAGTATATAATGTATGTGGCACTAGGAGTGAAATCATGTCATCTAAAAGTGATGTTTTGCTTGTTGTGTAAGGTATTTGGCACTAGGAGTGAAATCATGTCATCTAAGAATGATGTTTCGCTTGTTGTGTAATGTATTTGGCACTAGGAGTGAAATCATATCATCTTAAAGTTATTTTGTCGTTTGTTGTGTAAGGCATTTGGCACTATGAGTGAAATCATGTCATCTTAAAGTGATGTTTCGCTTGTTGTGTAAGTTATTTGGCTCTAGGAGTGAAATAATGTCATCTAAAAGTGATTTTTATGCTTGTTGTGTAAGTTGTTTGGCTCTAGGAGTGAAATCATGTCATCTTAAAGTGATGTTTCGCTTGTTGTGTAAGTTATTTGGCACTATGAGTGAAACCATATCATCTAAAACTGATTTTTATGCTGTTGTGTAAGTTGTTTCGCATTAGAAGATAAATCATATCATCGAAAATTGATTTTGTTTATTTTTTGTGTAAGTTATTTGGCAAAACTTCAGAATATAACTGACAAAAAAACGGTTTTACTATAGGTTTCGGAGAAAAAAGAGTAATTTAACTGGAATAAAACTAACCTTTTTAATAGTAATGTTGGTATTTTTCGGGCTTCAAAACAGCTATCATTGTTTAGGTACTATATTATACGATATTTGACACGATTTGAATTCTACAAATAACGAATAAAACATTGACCTAGCTAAGTTACATTCCAACTAATTTGGACCTGACGGTTCTTATATATTTGTTTCTTTTTTGCAAGTAATTATCGGAACCTTTCTAAATGCTATTCAACGATTTTTGTTTCATACATATAAACGTTACTGTGCGTTGGTTGGGGTTGTCATGCTTTTTTGCTTTTTTAAATAGATATTGTATATACATATAACGGATAATGTGCGTCTTTCAGGTACTCTTATATATATATATATATATATATATATATATATATATATATATATATATATATATATATATATATATATATATGTATATGCAACCTTATGGACATGTCATTCGTTCAGATGTGTTTTTGTGTAAAGATATTGTATAAGCTTTCATGCAAGTTAGTTTTATCTCTCCATATACATGATGATGAATTTACGATTCAATCACGTACAAAAATTTTACCCAAATATTTTAAAAGTATTTTGTACTTATCCAAGGAGTATGCTTGACAAAAATCATATTGCATAATTTATAGAGTCTGATGTTACAGTATTTCATATGATTTATACGATATCATCTATTTATCGAGTTAAAGACCTATGTGAAATGGAAAAGGAAATTTTATGAACTGCTTAATCTCATATCTACAGACACGAAACATAAATCATTAATAAAATTTCATAAAATATTCTTGTAACTAATACAAAGTTCTATAATTATTTTATTTTATAATTTTGAGAATAAAGCTGCAATTTATTTATTTTGCCTACATATGCCATTTTTAACATAATGACGCGTCGAACTTAACGTTACAATTTTGTCTTCGTAATGTGACTGGAAGAAATAATCCATATAACGCGGGGTTGCGCATTGCAATGAAATATCATATCTCACGTAATAAGATATGATATCTTTTCAACTTAACAGAAATTTTATTGAAATTTTGCTATTGCATATTTTCTTACTTTCCGGTTTAGTCAGATTTTTATTTTAAATGTAGGAGCAAATTCATCTGTAGTTCATGATTGTATGCTGTATCATATACATTGTATCGATGAATCAAAGATCTTATTAACTTTATACTATTGTGAATACACATCATGACAATGAAATTAAATCTAAATATAATATGTTTTTACGATTATTTATTTGTTTTGGTTACATTTTGAATAATATTAATTTAGCTTGGTGAAAAAAGGTTTTACGTTAACAACAATGTTTAGAAATGTTTTTATATAATAATTGTGACATAAAGTAATTTATTGGTGAAGTAAGTGTAATGTTTTTCATTCCTATATTTGCACAATAAGAATAATATATATCCTGTTATGTTCTAATCTTAAAATGCAAGATTTTCTTTATGTCATGCGGGGCCCCGAGTTGCTGAGTAAAGCGCTCTCCGTTGGATCACTGCCATATCTCTGTCTGCATGGGTTCGAGTCTAATATTCGGCTAATGTAGTTATGTGAGAAAGCTTGCCAGTAGCTTCTCGTGGGTCGCTGGTTCTTTCCGGA
Source organism: Unio pictorum (assembly GCA_030141615.1). Lineage (NCBI taxonomy): Eukaryota > Metazoa > Mollusca > Bivalvia > Unionida > Unionidae > Unio > Unio pictorum. The sequence goes on along the minus strand of JARLTB010000162.1, from coordinate 2,142,057 downwards.
GATTTCTTCCTCCGCCAAAAATACTGGCCGCCATGTATAGCCTATCGTGTGCTGAAAAATGACGTTAAACCCAAGAACAACAACAATCATGTCAAGCGAGGCTTGATTGTGTGACGCTACAAAAGTTTTTCAGCCGCAAATAAAAATCCCAAAGCAATTTGATAGTTTTAGAACAAACAAATAGATTTTGACTTACATGTCAGACATGGCAATTTGTTTTTGCCTAAAAAATGTCAATCAACGCCGTTCGGGTATCTATGAAGTAATTTCTTCTTAGGCTCTTCCTAAGGCCGATTGAACCGATTTGGCACAATTGGACCCTGCGTGTTAGTAATTAAAAAAGAAATCTATTGAGGGAAAGTAATTCACTCCTCTCAACAATCGCCAGACAACATCAAGACCATTATATAACATGTCATATAAACTGGCTTTATCGCGTTGACAACATGCATGAGTTATCAGACAGGTAGGTACGTACATCAATGTATTTAAATGTCAGGTCGATAGACAGACAGTGTCTGAAACTATGCGCTATCCAGATCGTCCTGATCCTACACGAATACTTTATTGTTTGGGGGGGAAATATCATTAATATATTCAGGCCAGCCGAAAATTATTCTTTTCGATAACTGTGGGATGATACCAGTGTACAGTTCATGTTTAATCATGAAGTTGAGCTGGGGCTCAAGATTATTTATGAAAATTGTAGAAATATTGCCAGTTTTTCTTCTAATAGAAACTCTGCCATCGGATATCATGATTGATAGACTTTATATCTTCAGTACAGGCCAAGGTTGACCATCGTTTTCCGTAAACACAAACTAGCCATTAGCCGGAAGACACCCAGACGATCGCGTTTGGGTACTACGCAACCTTTAGTATAAGCCCAACGACGCTTGTGCGATTTGAAATGTGCGGAATTCACCAGCGGTTTTTGATGTAGAAATAGTCACATACAATTCTGGTTTGTTGATGAGATTGTAATCTTTGATGTAATGTTCTCGGCCATATTTGCAACGACTCACTGCAACATTGGATTGATTTAACGAAGAATAGCATGCGCTTTAGAACGCAGCATTGGCATATGAACTATGTTATGTACATCATCTATGTGTTCTGTGAGTTAAGGCATCAACGTATATACGTCCCCGTGTCCACGATGTCGTTGATGAGCAATCGCTAACAAATCCATGCGGCCTCATTGATGGCTTATGGTGCCTTCTTGCTCACGTGAACCGACACCACGGGTATTTCCAGGTGAAGCGCACTGTCGTGGCATTGCATAGTCCATCAAATCTAACACCTATCTCTTTTAATGCGCTAGCTGCCTAATAGTTTCTAGTTCTTTAGAAATCGGGGGAATTCCTGATGTTTCAGTGTGGGCGTAGGCTGGATAAATACGTGTCCTTGTTGGTCGTTTGATGTGGATGGGGAAAATGCACGTCTTTGATCGGATATATATATCCTTGTTTCTGTTGCTATTGCAATTGACCTTATTTTCTTTGGTCTTGGACTTTGCAAAATTGTATCAGTGGAGTTTTGATTCTGGTTCGTCTTGGGGTTGAGATAGACGTGCTCGCCGCGTTGGGCCATATTTCATGGTTTTCCCTCCCCTACTCGTCTCATAATATCTTCTAACATTACATTTCCTTCGTTAACGATTTTCAGTATTCAAATATTTTACGTATTGTATTATAATATCCCCACAGATTGCAAGCGGCATGTTTCAATCCAGTAATCTCGCTGTATAAAACATTCATTATTTACATTTTAGGTGTTTTTTAAATCACGAATCTTTCCTATTCGGGAGTGGGTAAGGTAAATCCAACAAATATGGGATTTTCAAAAATCCGCTGTCGGCTTAACTGATAAAATATTTGCTGTGCTTCATTTCATCATTGACTGGTACAAGAGTGGTTTCAATCGTGACAAATTTTCAAGTGCCGCTTCTGACATCAGAGTCCAGTATACAGGCGTTTTTACGAATACACCAAAGGTATTTCAATTTATCCAACGTATGGGACTTTCTCCATCTGCTTTGGCGATTGTTCAATGGTTCGGGCTTTACCTTCGCATCCACGATGGTTTCCGCGACGTGCTACTTATCTGTTTCGTGGTTTATCGTGACGGTTTGAATCAGCGGTTTAAACCTTTGTACTGAGTGAAAGCTGCGAACATATATAGAAACTCATTCCGTAAGTGTCGGCAGCACACGAAGTCGAACGAATGTTTGCACAAACCATGCGCATCGATTGTACGAAATATAATTAACATATTGTAATTTTGTCTCAGTTCACCTTAGGCACGTGCGCGGATCGTTGTGTCACGATAGATCACGTCTGTGTTCAAGTGTTGGCCTCACTAAAAAGATTCTCGAGAGGTAGTCTTGGTGTTCATGCATATCGTTCGTACACAGCAAGATCAGTAGCCCTCGGGTCGAGGTAGTTAATGAAGGAGATTCGTTGATTCTGGAAATATGAATGGTCGAAATTTTGCTTCCTGACGACGCGAATACTGCAGCAAATCCTTGAATAAATCATAACATGGCTGATCCGATACGAACATTACAATCACATAAAGCCGAGCCTAAATTAACCATTCCATTGATTTCACAACAGTTGGTTGTTTCCATGATCCTCCCGGCCAATAATAATTGACGCTCGATTGCAAAATGTGTACGTTCGTCAGATACGCCAGGTCCATCTATCGCAGACGCATCGGGTTTAAAAATTGCATGCGTTAATGAAAGTACCAGGGACACAGTATACCATATTCCCTGGAGATTGACATATTTATCCCCTTCTTATATCCAAATACAGCTAGTGTGGGTCTAGAAATAAACCTTTAATCCACGTCAATGCTGCATGTTACCGACAGAACTTCTTATTCAAAGCATTAATTATTATCCGATATAGCTCTCATCCATGATCTCATTTTACGAAGACACGTGTTGGAAACTAATCACTAGATAGATCAACAGCGCGATATACCACATTTGCTGTGGATATTAGGAGGATGAAACTGCTGTTGATAAGTTAACGAGCACGGCAAAAGTCAACCACGGTGTCGCTTAGTTGGCCAAAAAGACATTGTAGTACAGTCACCTACCAAGGAATATTTTCCTCTGGATAGTGTGATGTTATACTCCCAAACAAACTTCATGTGGCCGATTTATTTTTTGTATGCGGTCGATACGGTCATACACGCTCAAACAATCATGAACCATTGTAGATGTTACAACGATGTGGAGCTATTAGCGTCACTAGCGGATGTTGCGGAAGCGTTTGATTGAATTTTTACACGTGCACCGCTAACATAGACACGGCTGTTTTTGGTGGATCAGGGCGTACAATTTCTTATTCGTCTTTGATATATCGGCATACATTGTGACAGGCTATGGTGGAACGCCTTATTCGTATACTTCCGGTAGGGTTATTTGGGCATAAGTACGTGGATGAACTGTTAAAGAATCATCATAAAGTATAATATCATGAGTGAATGACACGTGTTCTTCCAGTCAAAGCAGCGTTGAATAACGAAAACACATGTACGAGTGGTCTAAACCCACTAAAGTAATTTGACAGAAGATTTTCATCATAACAATTTTGGTCTGAATCTGTATACACTTGTGGAAGGGTAGACCGTTTGTAGTTCATCGATACATTTTCAATCTCGGAGCGAACCGACATTTCAGGCAGCAAACACATTTCCATTTGGCTCAGTGGCGAATGACCGGCGTGTCCACGAAGTTGATTTCGAAGAGGCAGAACTACCTCCAATCTCCGTAACGTTTGATGTCTTCTGGACTCCACGTTTCGTCGATGGGGTTTAAGATCCATAGGGCAAAATCGGCCAACGTGTTTGGTCCTCGAAAGATTTTTTCATGTCCTCCAGGAATCTTGCTGCAGTGAGGGCAATGACTAAAGATATTCTCTTGGATGCACTTCTCGCACGCTTGGTGACAAATGTGACATCGTTTCTTCCCTCGACAAACGTGAAACTTGGCATTACTGGTACGTATGCTTTGTCCACAAATAGGGCACAATCTCAGAAGCTGACAATTACTTTTCTGCTGAGAACCTTGCATCTTCAAATGTTGTTGGTAACATGTAGGACTGACAAAATTGCGCTGACAAACAGGGCAATGCAATCGTACATGCCCTTTGTCCAGACAGGGTTGAGAGGCCAAACATTCCTCACATTTCGATCCACGATGCTTGTGTTGTTCTCGATTTTTATAACCATAGTCACATTTTTCACAGTAGTAACCGTATCCCAGGAATCCAGTGATACTGGCAATGGTATCAAAATGCTCATCGTGATGATAGACGTGAATGTATTTTCCGTCTTTGAAATCGTGACCTCGAAACAAAAGAGGTCCACGCACTTCTTGAGGGTGAACTTTCAAAATGTAATGTGGAGCTAAGACGTTTTGCAATTTTTGCATTTCTGGAATGCCGCAAGGGGTTCTTTGGATATCCCCACTTGCTGTAACAGGAGTTCTGCTTCACTTCGTTTTTTGACTCGGTCCGATCGTTCAGTACTTTTCCAGGCTCTTTTACATTCTACTGTGTCTTTCTTGTCGGCATACGTTTGTCCCACGACGATGTCACGGGCTAAACACATCTGGTCTTGAGAATTGTTAATTTGGACGAGGTTTCTCTTAATGTTGCGAAGGCTGTCGACCAATAACACTTTTTTTGCGTCCTGTCCCCTGGGGAAGAGAAACGTGGGTCATGAACAGTGTGGCTTTTCCATCAGTGATGTGAAACTTGTCGTTGGATTGTTGCACATGTTTAATTTTGTCGATGTTTTTGAAAGGTGTCAATTGTGATTGGCTGCTAAACTCAATCCAAACAGGGGACTTCAAGCCGTCGTGATGAATGGAAAGTCTCAAGCGATCAACTTCTTTGGTTTGACATTGCTGTTTCAGTGTAGTTAACACAGAATCCCACCCTCCTTAATGAACCCCTCTGTATTCTCCAAAGGTACATTGGACTTGAAATCTTTAAATTTTACGTCGTACGTGTAAGCCCTTGTTCTAAATTTTCGAGAGGAACGCTTTTCCGTCTCTCGAATGTGATAGTACTTTTCAAGGATTACTAAATGTGGTGAAATTTGCTTGGACCTCGATTGTCTGGGTCTGGATTCGGACTCACTCATGTCATCTTCAAAATCACTATCATGAATTTGAGCCAAGACGTCAGCTACTGTGCGTGGCGATACATCACGTTTCTGTCTCTTACTGTCTTCTCCTTTCTGGACAACATGATGCGATCTTTTCATCTTGTCTGCAATAAGTCAAATGACTACATTTTAAAGACCATAACCTCTATATATTCATCTTTGATCCGTGCATATATATAAAAGGTCATTGTCTAACCTTTCAGTATTCATTTCACTCTCACATTGACCAGAACGATGGAAGAACCTACACAAGTTGAACTTCTCATCAGAGCTTTACGTGGGGTCATACGAAAGTTTTCTTCAGACAAGTCTACGGACTACTCTCCCTCCTTTCGAGATAAAAGTCAGGATACTTGATTATGTCTGTAAGAAGAAAGGACACTGGGCTACAGAATGTCCAGATCGTGACAAAAACAAAAAAGGTACCAGAAGAGACAAAAGTCAAGATACCTGTTATCATTGTAAAGAGAAAGGACACTGATCTCCAAACTGCCCTAAGAAACAACAGGAGCAAGAGGAGGAGGGGGAGAGGAATTCTGAACAGAAGGAGGAGGAGGAAGAGGTACCCTCCCCAAGGAAGAGCTCTGACACGTTCACAAAGACAAGAAAAGAAGACGAAACGAAAGTGAGGAGGAAGAAGAAAAAGAAAAACCCGTGACAGTTAAGAAATTGAAAAAACAGAAAGAGTGAACAGAAGAAGCCTATGAACTTTTAAAAGTGGTATTGTGTTATGTTATGTTGTGATATTGAATTGTAGCATTTGTACCAGAATACATCAGATGGAAAAAACGTAAGCCTCTCTTGGTTTTCATTTTATAGAATAAGAACCAACACTCACACACTCCTACACTCACACGTACATCATGGTTTTTAAAAAAAAATTTAAAAAAGGACATTTGAGTTTTTAATTGAATTAGACAATTGAAGTAGTATTTCTTTTCGAAAGATTTGAGTGGCTCTGAAAAGGAACATTGGTGTTTTGTTTGTTTAAAACAAAACAAACTCAGAAACGTGACGTAACTATCTTTAGCTGTCTTAAGCCTTTGCCACGGCCAAGACCTACTTCTGGACAGGTGGTTCCTGTCAATGATTTGGTAGAAATCACTAAAGGTCGTATGGTAGACGTAGTCACAGATAGATTGGGTTGTTTAGCTCGAGAAGGTCTTTTTCTCTTCGGTCGTCATAAAGAAGTCTGATACATTTGTTTCAGACTCCTTAACTCTGCTAAAATATCTAAAAGTACCGTCGTGACCATTTGATTTTCACTATTCTCTTTCAGTTCTTGGTCTTCTTTCCTCTCTGCTGCTCCTACTGTTTCTTCCTAGTGTTTCCTTCTTGCTTCTTCTTCTTCCCGCTGTTGAATAGGACAAGCTTGTTCTTCTACTTTCTGTTGTTGTAAAAATCGCTCCAATTCTTCTTTTTGTCTCTGCTTAAAATCATCGACGTGTAAATAAGAAAAAGCAGAAGGTAACGAAGGTTCCGGAACAAATTCTTGTGAAGTTAGAAAATCCACAATATCCCAGTTATTACTACTAACAGGTGAGTCTTAAGAGCAATCTTAAAAGAGGCCACTGTGTCTGTGTGTCTAATTTCAATGGGCAATTCGTTCCACGTCGCCGGGCGCTTGTGTGCAAACGAACGTTGTCCATATATATATATATATATATATATATATATATATATATATATATATATATATATATATATATATATGTATATCCGCATGAAAAGTCTGCTACTGGAAGACAGTAGAGAGTCAACAATAGTTCACCATATAGATCATGATTTTAAATGTAATTCAGTACATTTGCCCAGTCGATTTGGAACACAATAGAGTTTTTCTTCTTAAGGAACAGACTCATAGTGAAAAATGCGTTGTTACTGTGGACAAGTCAACGAACCAGGAAAGCCAAAAAAATCAGGCATGTAATGACCAACTAGCTGACTATTTAGACGTTTTGTGAGCACCACAGTCAAAACAGTTAGTTTAGATCAGTCTTATACCTCAGAATCTGTTCTTAAATATTGGAAATAGCATACAAAGCCTTGGAACTATTGAGAAACTATTCATTTTCTATCCACTTCAGCGTGCATGTTTGTGAATGGTAACATTACCCTATGATAGCATTGTCTATGAGTTAAACTTCCCTAGTGTTGGAAATACACCATTAACTAAATATAGCTTTTCACAGGAACTTATTTGTCTCCAAAATTGATGATTTACTTACTTTTTGTCAAATATTCATACATATCAGCAGTCATATATATGGATACGAATGCAGACGGAAAATGGTATTTGTTTTAAAAAAGAAAAGAAAACAAACTGATCTTATTTCTGTTTGCACTTTTTCGGGACTTTTATTTTAAAAACGTACACATATAAGCATTTTATTAAATATTCAAACAAGCTCAGTATAACGTATACAAGGCGGGTCTACAAAGCAATCATACAATACGGAGTTTCAATTTTTTACGATACATTTAATGTAGAGGTAAGGTGATAAGGTAAAATAAATATTAGGATGACACAGCAAAAATTTTGAAGATTTTAACTGCTTCGTGAAAATACTCTCAAAATAATTATCACAAACCATGATCATATTCCACAACATAATTACAAAAAAGCAGCAAGTTTGATTATATAGATCAGTCTTTGCAGTCAGTCAATGGAAAACAAGGCTGATCATTTTTTATATCAATCTGCTGCTCCTTTCCCATCATGATACAATATTCATTTGTTTTTTAAACGATACAAGGACAAATAGCCTTGATCCTAGTTAGAATTGCAACTATTAACACTAGTTGCGTTGGTGATAGTCATTGAAAATAGAGGTAATTTCTGTATTACTCATCAAGTTAAGCATTGATATATTGTTAATATTTCTTATATGCCAAATGATAAGCGGACAAAGAAGAAAGTATTTGTCTTTATATTTTTGGCTCTGACATTACTTGGTAAAGTGTGCGTCAGGAATGTCATCCAGATCAAAAAACACGCTTTTCAAGGTCGCAGGATAAGTTATAGATTATAGACATTTTCACTATACTCAAATATATTTCAAATATTTACAAGAAATTTTAATGGTGTCTGTTCCGGCGTGTAACTCACTCTTCTTTTCTCGTCGATCTTGACGTGATGGTCAGAATGAAGCCAATATCCTATACAACGGATCCGAAAAGTCAAATTGAAGAACTTCACTAAACATCTTCGATGTATAGAAAAAATGAGTGAACCATATAGAATTGTGCATTATCTCTACGGTTGACAGTGGCGTCACTAGGGTTAGTGTCACCCAGTGCGGTAGCTGATGGTGCCATTCCAATGGACCTCATTCTTGCGCAAAGATTCAAAATCTATATAGCCAGTCATGTGCAGTAACTCATGGTGTCACCCCATGGATCCCCTTTCTGCATACAATTTCGAAACTTTTATACAGTCATTTTGACGCTACGCCCTCTGATGGTGTCGCCCGATGCAGTCCGTACCCCCACACAAATCTAGTGATGCCGCTGGGTTGACTACAAATAAGAAAATGACCTGATTAGTGTGGGAAAAAACTGGTGAACAGATGGTCAAAGATGTGGAAAAGATATTTAAATACAAGATTTGAGAATAATAGTTACGTAATTGTGTTAACAAAGATCTATGAAGAAATTCGCTTCAACGGAAAGAATGCGGGTATTGTGGTATACGATGAGCCTAAGGAAACGAATTGACAATTTATGAATAAGTTATGATAAATGGTAACTTGAATTTTATGTTATAAAAAGATAATTTACAATAAAGTCAAACTCTCGGTTGTTAGACGATATTCCTTGGTCAGTCCCTGAAAACCATATCAAGTAAACTTAATGAAAAGTGGAATAAATTTGTGTCGGACACTACTGATAGTAAACAAATATTTACATACCATGAAAAGATAAAGCGTCAGAACAAAATGCGCCATACTTGCTGTGTAATTGAACTACGAGTTAGCGCTAGGCTGAAGCTCGAATCCTAACATCTCATAATTGTCATAATCTTAGACACTTTTGAATCCTAGCATCTCATAATTGTCATAATCTTAGACACTTTTGAATCCTAGCATCTCATAATTGTCATAATCTTAGACACTTTTGAATCCTAACATCTCATAAATGTCATAACCTTAGACACTTTTTCGTGGGAAGAAAGTATATAGACCAAGGAAAACCTTAGTCCAGTTTGAAGCACTTATTTGGTGGTACAACTATTTGTCCAACATTTTTCGTTTCAAAATTGCATGTCTTGCTCACGATAGTCTTCATTTCCTTGCCGTTACCAGACATACTGTTTCAAGAAATGTGCCCTCAAGATATGAACTGGTTAGGGGTAACTTTAGTGTAAAAGAAAGCGAGACTGTTAACTATAATTTTCAGAAGCTCTAAGTGCTGTACAACAAATATATATATATATATATATATATATATATATATATATATATATATATATATATATATATATATATATAATGACATCACTACACAAAACAAAAACAAAATTCAAACAACATGAAATTAGAAAAAAACAAAAACATGCTGAAAATAGTTAAGGCAGGAAACATTATTAGGTCTTTATGTTTGTTCATGCAGTCGATAAAGGTGAGTTTTAAGAGCACACTTGACAGAGATCACAGTGTCTTTGTCTAATTTCAATGGGCAATTCATTCCACGTTGCTGGGCCCTGGTATGCAACAAAGAACGTTTTCCATATGACTTCGTTTTCATAGTGAGACTAATGAGTATACGATTGTCACAAGAGGAGCGTAAGTATCTTGCTGGTGTGCATAACACATTCAGTGCATATGATGTATCGTTTCTGCCGTTTACGTTTTAAGTTTCGACCTATCAAATACAGAATTAGTTCATGCTGAACAAATATTGGTACGACGCTGTTGTCTTACAACTAACTAACAGAAAGAAGCAAAACCATCAAGTTTGTGAAACCTAACAAACAATTTAATTATATAATCAAAATTTAAGAGGAACTTACAGAATTATGAATTAAATCGAAAATATTCCTAAACGTTCTTCACAAGTCCAAAATAATCGAGTATTAAAAATGAATTCTAGGTCGAGTGTGTTAATGTGTCAACAGTCATGATGAGACACGATTGCCTTGTCTGTAACTCCTTTCAATAAATTCACAATAGTCCTAAGAATAATATTAGCCTAGTGTCAAAGAGTACTTTGTAATTCCAATTAATGAGATAAACAAACGGTTTCCTCTCAAAGTATTTATAAGCACAACATTAAACACGTTTGCAGACTGATATTAAACAAAATAACATAGGAACTAAGAGTAATAAGAATGAATAATCGTCCTTATATACACCCATCATAGTCTACTACGACGCTGTGACGCAATTTAAACCTGCGTGACAAGCTTTGCTGCTTACCATACGTGACGTACATTGCAGACCTTATTCGCTAGACTAAATGGTCCAGTGGGAAGTTACCACCAAACTTGCTAACTGTTATTAACCTTAAGTGTAAAATCTGTAAACATCTATAGCTCATGTGTAATCTTCAGAGGTGTGCCAAAAGTAAAAGGCACACTATAATAATAATAATAATAATAATAATAATAATAATAATAATAATAATAATATGAACTTTGTGCAGCGCCTAATCTTTAGAAGTTATAAGCGCTTTACAACATTTAAACAAACAAACACCATGAAACTGGAGGGGCCCCGATTGGCCGAGTGGTCTAAAGCGCTGTCCGTTACGGACCACTGCCATCTCACCTCTGTCTGCGTGTGTTCGAGTCTAAGATTCGGCAAATGTAGTTATGTGAGAAAGCTTGCCAGTAGCTTCTCGTGGGTCGGTGGTTCTTTCCGGGGGTTGTCCGGGTTCTTCCTCCACCATTAATACTGGCCGCCATGTATAGCCTATATTGTGCTGAAAAATGGCGTTAAACCATCAAAAAACAAAACAAACCATGAAACTGGAAAACAAATAAAGCTGAAAATTTTTTCTTTGTCTAATTTCAATGGGCAATTCATTCCACATTGCTGGGCCCTGGTATGCAAAAGAATAGTATATATATATATATATATATATATATATATATATATATATATATATATATATATATATATATATATATATATATATATATATATATATATGTCTGTCTGTCTGTATGTATGTTTGTGTGTGTGTGTGTGTGTGTGTGTGTGTGTGTGTGTGTGTGTTGCCAAGTTAGTGCCTCTCTCGATTTAGCAATAAAAATTCAAAATAAAATAATTACAAATCGTTTCTGATGATATTAGACGATATATACACAAAACTACATATTTGTTAGATATAGCATAGGGATGTGCCCTTGCTACCATTTCAAATAGGTTATTTCCCCTTGCCCTGAACGAAGCAAGATTTGTATTTATTACACATCGCCTTTTTCGAAATATATTTAGCTCAAAATTATAATGAATGTAATTCAGAACTTATTTGGACTTTTATTTTTTAAAAACTTCTTGTCAGTGTGTCTAGAAATATGAACGAGTCGACGTTAATAAAGAAACATATCGTTAATCATAAAGCTTTTATTCTGTTTTTAAACACTTTACTGTATTTGTAAAATCAAAGTGAGAAAATTAATTGCAACGACATATGCAACTATTAACTTGGATTTAATGATTTGTGAAAGGGCGATGCAAAAGAAAAAATATAGAATTTCACATCACGTATGCAAATATGTTGCAGCTACCAGACGATTTCATTAGCGTACATCGTGATTACTAACATCGTTACCCCTTCCCCGTCCCACATGTCTGTCTGTCTGTCTCTCTCCTATCATTTTGTCATTATAATGTTGTCATGTTGAATATGTTGTAATACTTTAATCATGTGGGAAGAGAGCTAATTTAAGTTTTTAGAACTTGTGCCCGATCCTATTGTATCCTATTGTGATAATAAATTAGGTTTAAACTCATTGACCTAAGTGCAGACAATTTTGTAAAGACAAAAACACACATTTACTGATGCATTAACACACAACTTAATAAATAAATAATAACTATCTTGGGGCTTGTTTACTGACAGTTGTCGGTCGAATTACAATCATAGTTTAAAATGTGTTCTCATGTTGACATATATTTCACATACAAGGAACACGCATTCTATATTTGAAAATTTAGTGCTTTGACCCCTGGGTCTAAATCTGGTGATGAGAGTAAGTAGCCGTGGAGGGGATCACAGTAGAATTATCCAGGAGAAGTTATTACATATTTTCATTTTAAATAAATAATATTAATGATTAAAGTACCAGTCATTTGATCCATAAAGTATAAATTGATTTCAAACATCTACTACATGTATAATACACACTCAGCGGCGGTCTGAAGGCACTGCGGGTCTAGTGCGAATTGTGGACAATGGTACCACACAAGCTAATTAGTACATCACTAAGGAAATTCTGTAAAATATTCTTAGAAAAATAATTCTTCTGTTCAAAATCAATTTATTTTTAAATTAAATAATTTGCTTTAATTATTTGGTTGTAATCTGTTTTAAACATATTTCCCACCTCGCTATTGACCTTTACGAAAAAAATATTTTGGTTTCATTCAAATACGTGTTTTTATAAAGAAAACTACATTTGTAGTGTCCATGATTCCCAAAGAATTATTTATATTCATAAAAGGAATGTGTATTTGGTCAGTACTCGCACAGGATGTACGTTTGGTAGGTACTCATACCGTTAACATGTTCGTACACTTGCCAATACGGATACACTGTCTCAGTCCAACAAACCAGCTTATTGTAACGTCATTTAAGCCATTGAAAATTGTTGCAGTAATTAATGAATATCAGTAAGCATAAGTGACGGCATAGGGACACAAATATATTAGATATGCCACTGCGACAGATTACACAATTATTAAAGTCGGTGTTAGATTTTGTGTTCTATTATATATTTTAATTATACTGGTATTGATCAAAAACACTCATTCTTGCGAAGGAAATCCGCAACCGTACTATATATAGCAAAGACCTGGAATAATACGAGAGCATGGCTCACATAGTGGAAGTGCAATAAAGAATAAAACATTGGGTGCGTGTACTCAGCAAATCAGATAGGAGAATTTAAGAACCCCAGAGAATAGAAATATAAACTGAGAAAATGATAATCTTAAAGATATTTTCCATACAGAGGCCACTCAAACAGAGAAAGAAAATCTCCTGATGACACACTGTAGACACTTAACACTGGGGATAGATACGTTACAGTTGCCAACAGAAGAGAGACGGTACCCTATTAACACAAGGAATACAAACAGAAGATACCCAAATTCTTATTCATAAAGGAAAGAGGATGTTCATGAAAAAATCCGAGACAGAAACTATCCTTATTGGTAGAAGACACAAAATGGTCAAATGAAAAATACTAAGGGTAATGGAAGCCTCAAAGACTGAAAGACCGGATTCGTCAAATATGTAGTGATGTCTAGCACTGGAGCATCATACCGTAGACATGCAGAATGATGTTCCTCCCAGTCACATTATCCTGACACCAGGCCGACCAGTCCTAACACTAATCTCAATTATGGATGAGCGCTAAGCGAGGCAGCTGTTAGTACCATTTTTGTAAGTCTTTGGTATGACTCTGCCGGGGATCGAACCCACGACCACCCGCATCTGAAGCGGACGCTCTATCCACTAGGCCACCTGAGCGGTATCCATAAACATGTAAGATATGATGAATAAATGTCAGTCAATATAAATTGGATCCTTCGATTCTACAATGAATAATCTGAAAAGACAACAACATATAACAAACATACTTTAGACACTTTTGCTGAACGTAGGATATTAAGGGCAGAAAGGAAAGGAAAGCCGAACGACAGGAAATTCCTGAAGGGATGTGATTTCGGACTCGGAGAACCTCATTCCAAGAAAAGTTGGATATTTAGGAACACAAAATTAGAAGAACCTCATTCGAAATATATCTCAAATAGAATCAAGTAAACCTTCTTGCATTTAGAATATCTTCAAGGGGACAGCGCTGAAGTTCTAACTAGCCAAATGTGATGGGAAGGACTCGGAGTTGACCACAAATAAAGCATTCATTAAATAGGCTTTGCGTATTACTCGTTAGATTATCTGACATTGTTTGCAATTAAATTAATAAAGAGCGTAGTAATCCAACAAAGTATTAAGTAGATGATGATAATATTATAAGACAATTCTAACTTAATAATATAAGTCATTCATTATCATGTTGGGAAACAATAATGATATGATTTACATCGGGATCGGAGTTTTCAATGAGTTTAAATTTCGTGTTCTTGAAACGATAATAAAAAGCATATACGTCACTTCATCTACGAAAATTGACAAGAGTTACAAAATACATTTGCTCTTTCAACATACATAACCCTACCATTTTGTTACTTTATTATTATTCTTGTTATAATTATCAGGAGGTCTGAAATACTCGCATAATTTAAACGGTTGATTAACATGGTCCCAGTCTAAGTGTTTAGGATATGTTTGTGTTTTGTGTTAGTAGTATTAGTATAAATCCACTATATATGATAAAGATGCACTTTATTCTGCAGAGAGAGAGAGAGAGAGAGAGAGAGAGAGAGAGGACTGTTTGCTGTTGGTCTTGTTTCACGAAGAAGAAACAATTTCAGCGTTAGCACGTGTACTATTTCTAATAAACTGAAATATTTTAATTTTGCAGAAAGGTGAATGAGTTGCTTTGAAAGCATTTCACTGTTCTAATGGCAATGTATGATAAACAGTTTTGCATTACTTCATTTGAGTTTTATACAGAACCACACAAATATCCAAATCCTTAAATTCAGTTTTTAACTGTTTGATTTTTTTTAACGTACCTTGGAAACAATGAGAAGATTAACTGTTTGTCAAATTTACATCTAAAACGAAATTTAATAATATATGTATAACAAATAATAGATCGGGATCAGTCACAGTCAGCCTGCACACAAGAAATCTATTGAGTGAGAACAAAATAGCCCTATAGTTTTCTGTTTATAATGTTTATTCCGACTTAAAACAGAATGTGTCTAAGTCTATCCCTATATAGTCACTATATAATCTATTGAATCTGCACGCTCATGTGTTATTTGTTTATTTAGTTATTTCTTTTTGTCCATATATTGTTAAATTAAACTTTTGGTAACAATAGTAAGCAAAAGTTACGCGATGCCCCCCCCCCCCCCCAATTTTGTTAAAGACATATATCGTTATGACATTTGCATAACCCGAGATTTGGAGAGCTTAAGTAATCTCAGGTGTCCGTGAGCTGTACAGAGGCATAGCTAGAATGCATGGAGCCCGGGGACAAGATTCATCCCATTCCCCCAACTCTGAAACCCATTATTTTCATCAAATAAAATCACCATTACTCAGTGTAACACCAACGGCTATTAAAGAGAAGAAAAAAAACTAATGCATTGTTGTATAGTGCATACGATCACAGCAAAATTCCACATACAACCTATTTCAAAGCCCATTTTGGCGCTCCATCACTAGTCCGGCGCCCGGGAACATCTGTCCCCCTCTGGAACCCCCCTCCCCCTCCTCTCCAGCTACGCCTCTGGAGCTGTATCTGCTAGAGTAATCGTAGTTTGATAAAAGACACAAGGGACAAAGGAAATTAGGTTCTCTGATGATAAAACAGAGGATCTTAGTGTACAACAACAACAACTTTTTTTTTTCAATAACTGTTTGCTATGTACGTCACGTGACAATTCTAAGATGGCAGCGACCAGGCGGCTTCAAAAGGTAGAAACGGTTATGCATGTTTGATGGAAATTTTACAAATTTTACTCTTAATTAGATGTTTCTGACATATTTTCAGTTATATTTGAATGAATTTGAAAGGATTAACTATATTACTATTGTTAAACTTGTGATAAACTTTCTGTTTGCTTTTTGACTGACTCACACCCTGTTTTGGTCATCGGGATCGTCTAGAAAGTTTGCAAATACATATACATGTAATGGAAACTCGTGTACTTAGACATAAATCGCGGATGACTGTGATTTAAATCTAATCCGGCAAATGAAATTTTCATTTCAGCATGTCTTCATCACGTAACGCAGATCGTTTGTTTTACGGTAGATTATGCCCTGCATTAAAGCAGGTTCATCATGTGCATAACGTGTGGTCGAACATTGTAAGACATACCCCCTAATTTGTATTTTGGTTGGTTCAGCGTCTTATTTCCAAACTAAACGGCTTTTGTATAGCGTATCCCTGGGTCGTCAGACAGGGAAACATGAGGTCAAATTTTTTTGGAATATCTCACCATTTGCACCAATATTAAATATTAACACTTTTCTGCATATATAAATCTATAGTACAGTTCATAAAGGTCATGTAGGCACTCATCACTATTTTAGTAATGGTTGTCATTTTTTTAGAATTTTTTCTTCATCTCTTTATGTTTAAAGTGTTCACTTCAAAGTTCATTTGGATTCATCATCAAGTGTCTCACCAATTATACACTGATGACACCCAAATATACAAATCTAGAGTATTAAGACAGTTTACTTGCCATCCAATATTGTACTGTCTGTGCTTGCATTTTATCCATAATACATGTAATTCCATAGCAGAAATCGCAAACAGATTTAAACTATTCAATAATTTGGCACTGATCATTATGAATCTTAATTTGAAAGGAAAAATTAACAGCAAAATTAGGTTAAGAAAGACAAAGCATGTGTATAGTTCATTACATTCCAGGGTCAACGAATGGTGTCAATACAAATTTAATACTGCTAAAAATTTTCTCACTGTACATTTATCCATTGTAAATTTCCAATAGTTAATGCTTGTATACCTATTGAGTGACTACAGCATGAATAATTAACAATCAGCGCATGTTTTCAGCGTGCATATAACTTTCACTTCAGAGTTTGTGAAAATCAAAGGAAATGTGTGGAAACTACTAATCATTGCGCAAAGTGCAGAGATGGTGGCTTGCATTTGGGAGCTTGCTTTTCCATTACAGTAAAATATTTTTATTTTATAAAATAGGAAATTAATAACTAGTTAAAAAGCAAACACCATAAACATGTAAAACCCAAAAACGAAGTACAGTGGGCCTGCAATGGACACAAGTCACTTTTATAAAAGAAAATTTTAAGCTGAATGCATATACAATTTCGTACCATTTCAATTTCCAGATTAATAAAGCAGACATTATTTACTGGTAAACTGATTGTGTCTCATAACACTCCCAAGCCCAGAAATATGTTTGCGGCTTTTCATTTTTTGATGTTTTCTAAATGGTGAGAATCTTTCATCAACCACAGCATTATCTGCTGCTTGGTTGTTTATGCAGTTAAAAAAGAAACAAATGTTGGCTATTATTTTGAGCAATGATTGTATACAGAATTAATTGAAGACAATCACAAAGACTACTTACTGACTTTACTTATGGATCAGTAATAAGTAACATTTCCGATAATGTTTATTTTGGCATAACACTTCAAGAACCTGGTGAAATTGTTAAATTTAAGAAGCTACGCTATGATCATATTATATTAAAATTCACTTGAGAACTCTTTCCCAAAGTGATAATAAACGTTTTACTGACTATTAAGGCTTTTGACAGAGTGTGGCTTGAGGCATTATGGGCCACAATGAAGAAATACAACATGGGTCAGATGTTGACCAATAGTCAATCATCACCATCAGGCAGCTGTATGCCAAGGCTACTAGTGCAATAATTGCTGAAGGTTCTGTAGGGGACTGGTTCAAGACAACAATTAGAGTAGGTCAAGACTGTCTCCTGTCACCCACACTTTTCAACATCTACTTAGAGTGCATCATGAGCGAAGCCCTGGAAAACCACTGTGGGACAGTCAGCATTGGAAGACGTAACATCACCAACCAATGCTTTGCAGACGACATTAATGGGCTGGCAGGCAGTGAAGATGAGCTTGCCACCTTAGTGATGAACCTGGATGAAACATCTTCAAGATTTAACTTGGAGATAAGCGCCAAGAAGAAAAAGCTAATGACAAATAGTGGCAAACAAATCTCAACCAAGATTAAAGTCCGAAGACAGGAACCTGAAATAGTGGGCCGGTTCAAATATCTTGGTTCCATAATCACTGAAGAGGGATCAAGAGCAGAAATGTTGTCATGAGCAGCACAAAGACGGGCAGCTAGGTAAAAGCTAAGACCTATCTGGAGGGACAAGAATATCTGTCTGAAAACTAAAATCAGATTATTGAGAGCACTAGTCATCTCAGTCTTTTTGTATTCATGTGAGGCCTGGACCCTGTCAGCAGAATTACAGCAAAGTATCAAGGCACTTGAAATGAGATGCTTCAGAACCATCGTTGGTATCTCTTATGTGGACCACATCACAAATGAAGAAGTGCACAACACCATCAGGCACAAAGTAGGCCATTATGAAGACCTCACCACTGTCAAAAAGAGAAAGCTGAAATGGTATGGCCATATTACTAGAGCCAACAGTCTATCCACAACAGTACTGCAGGGCAGCGTCCAGAGTAGCTGAAAGAGAGGTAGACGGAGAAAAAAGTGGACCGACAACATCACAGAATGGACCAGAAAAAGTTTTGTGGAGACATAGGTATTGGCACATGATCAAGACAAGTGGAGGGAACTGGTCAGATGTTCAGCAGCACAGTGCCTCGACGACCACAATAGGTCAAAAGACTGATGATAATGATGATGACACTATTTCTCGTACTTAAAAAAAAAAATTTTCATGTGCACTGTAATAGACCCAGTTTTGAGAGCCACGCCACAACCACGTTGTATCCGAATTCGCATTATGGCAAGGTCACGCTGTATCTTTATCCTGGAGCATATTTTTTAATGAAAAACTGGAAAGCCATACTGATGTTGATTAAAGTGATTATTCGTACTATCGGATTTTAAAGAAATGTTATTCCTCCAGAAGTTGTTATAAAATCTGTTTTTATGATAAATTTGGAACTATAATGAACAAGACATATTTTGTTATCACGGTATTGTTTTGAACAGTTCATTCAGCCCACAGTCAGCTCCTTTTCCTGATGAGTTATGTAAAAAGACGAGTAATGTTAAAAATAATTGCTGATTTGCCTGGTTAGATTTAATTCATTTTACTTTATAATTCATTTGTAAATACATGCAGAGATTCTGCTTGGTTTGTGCATCTACCAGTACTTCGTACCAAAAAGGATGAAAAAGTTTTTACAAGACCAGTTTTTATGACTAATTAGCCAATATCATTAATGCATGGTTTATTAGTTGCATAAAGTAGGGAAAATTATGCTCATAACAATACTTGAGAGAAAGAAAATGAAATTAATGCATCCCGACCTGACCATTATAGGAGCTGTGTTGACATTAGACAACATAACAAGTCAACACCATTCAGTAATGTCATCAACAATCCAAGTTTTCAATGACCGTCCTACCCCATTTTAAATAAAATATATTAACATTTATGTTGGGGTGTGAGGCCTGAGCCTTTTGCCTGTTGAAAAATAGGATTGCAGCTTATCAGTGACCTAGCAAATATAAACAACCTTACATGGCATGAATCATGCTTGCATGAAAATCAATAATATGGATATTTATTCTCAGAAACCATGATTAGGATATTCATGGTATGTTTAATCAGCTGACAATTGAGACAAGGCTACAGAATCAATTAACCACTCCGGTGGCCTAGTGGTTAGAGCGTCCGCTGTGGAAGCGGGAGCTCATATGTTCGATTCCCAGTCGAGTCATGCCAAAGATTTACAGAAATGATACTAACAGCTGCCTCGCTTGATGCTCAGCATTAAGAGGTTAGTGTTAGGACTGGTTGACTGGTGTCAGGATAATGTGACTGGGTGGGACATTTTTTTACATGTCTGCGGATTGAAGCCCCAGTGATAGACATCACTATAAACTGCTACTCTGCAGACATCGTACCGATATGACTGAAAAATTGTTAAAGCTATGTTAAAAAATCCTACTCAAATCAAACAGAGTCTATTAAATTTGATCCACTACTCACCATTTGCATTACTAGTCACATGAATACACAAATTTAAATCCCTTTGCAATCCTATTGTTAAAAAAAATTCAAAAATATTAAATGAAAGAAACTTAATGTTTGTAAAAAGAATTAAAGCATACAATGCATTTTAAAAAATAAGACCTTTGAGGAAATAAATATTTTGTACATGTATTTCCATGGGCTAAAGTCTGTTAACATGCATACATTTCATCAAAACTAGGCAAGTGATTGAAATTTGGGGACATGTGAAAAGGCATGTGGAACCAGTGAATTTTTCTGACACTATTTTTCCTGGTCAAGTGGTGGATGAAAAGTTTTAATCGTCTCTAGTTTTTAACAGAATTAGGAGTTATCTTATAAAGACCAATGAAATCGTGTATTTGCCATAGAATATTGATAGACCATAATTATAATACAAAGTTGGCCTTCTACTTATGATGCGAAGTAGCCAACTCAAATTCAGAATTACTGGAACAAGGCTTGGTCAGTGCACAAAAGTAAAAAAAACAAAAATAGTAAAAGTAGATAATTTATATGAACTATAATTTTATCGGTTGTAAAACAAATGAAGGCATTTACAGGGTCCATGCTAGGATAAAATAGTTGCCTCAGTACCAGTGATTTTCCCAAAAAAACGATGTTGATTTTGTCTATTTCCCAGCTTAGAACCTCCAACCCTTTTTTCAGGCATCTAAATACTTCCATATTCTAAGTATTGTTACAGTGTCAGCCATTCTCTTTCTTATGTATACAATCCAATTTAAAAAGTTTAAACAACATTTTTTGTGCTTTGGTTAATTTTATTACAATTTAGTCTATGAGATTCCTCCTGAAATTTTACACATTAAGCTAATAGACCAAACATTTAATCAGAGGGAGGGTGTGTGTGTCTTTTCAACCATTATACTTTTGGTTATCTTGTGAATTTGTTTCTTCAACTAATACGATGGATATCATTAATTGCTATTTATACAAATCAGCATTAGGGTTTATTCTAAATGTTTGGGGGCTACAATTTTGTTCCCAAAATATCAGCCTATGGGTAAAATACTATGACCAATCAAGTATTACTTGGTGGACGCTTATAAGCCAATTTGTAGTAAAAGTGACCAAGTGTTTTTTTTTTTTGTATTTCAGCCTGTAAAAGTGAAAACATAGAACATGTACCTATTTTCAAGATTATCATCTTTTGCAATAAGAGTCACACAGCAATTTTGCTGAATCAAAACCATACATAAATACACACACACACACACACACACACACACACACACACACATATACATACATACATAGTGTTATATTATAAAGCAGTCATCTTGCCCCCAAAATATGAATCAACTGGATCCTGATTTTAAGAGAAACCTTTTTGCCCAGTGATTAAAGTATGGAATGTATATCCATATAGATATTAGTTATATTTTTAAAATATCAGTCAAAGAGCTGTCAAATGTACGTTAGCAAAAGTTGAAATACATCTTTGTGTATTGCAGAAATTAAAAGACATGCAATTTCTTTTGCAGGAACTGAGTGACATCAGGAAATCAGAGAACAATATACTTAAAAATATTCAAGTGGATGAATCAAACATATTGCTATGGCAGGGATTGCTTGTACCTGTAAGTTGGAAGTTAGCAAAGAGAGATTCATTATGGACAGTGAGGGATTTTTCAACCGATTTCTATTTCTCATTAATTAACAGAATGCAGCATTCTGGCATGGGCAGAGTTGGCAATATTTTCAATGGAATCCTAATACAAAAAGTCAGAATATTCTCTTATTCTCAGAAATGGGTGAAATTTGCTTGGAAAATAGGGAAAAGTGTAGTATATATAAAGTTGAGTCTCCTTAAGAAATTCTTGATATATTCTGCAGTATAATGAAAAATCAACAGTATACATATTTTGTGATTTTTTTTGTTTAAGCCATGCAACATGCATTATTACATTCCATACAAAAAACGTTTTTGGCTATTTTTGACAATGCTATTGGGTAGTACAGTATAATACATGCATCTTGAATTATGGAAACTCCACATTTCCATGCTGGAACTTAAGCCATCCACATTGTATCACAGACCAGATAAAGTGGTTGTTGTTGATTCACCACAACATGGCTCATAGTGGGTGGATTAAATTGTAATAACCCAATTAGAAAGTTGTAGCAATATAATTATGTAATACATGATGCCCACTATATCACATAGAACAAACCTGTACATAGTACAGAATGCTCTTTTTAAGTTGTATCCAATGCTGGTAAATATTCAAGGACTCGTTAACTATGATGCATTCACATACTTGATTTGTGAAGAGTGAATAATACATTTCCAAGCAAAGAATCTTTGATCATTTTGGTGTTTCACAAAGATGCAAAGTTTAATAATAGTAATTTTAATGAGAGATATTAGCCTTTTCAGCAGACAAAAGGATAAACAAATTACACCTTAGTAGATTTCATTCCAATGTTGAGATTTTTTTAAAAAAATGTAAAAAAGTAATTATGTTACTTTTCTATCATTCATAGAATCACTTTTAATTTGTTTGCTTTATGAGCTCCACACAATGAAACTAACATTGGGAAATGTTCTTTCATTTAGTCGAGCGCTCTTGCTCCTACTGGGTGACACAGGTAGGTTGCTAAATATTTCCACATCTTTCTACTTATTTTAATGTTATGTGATCACTTCATGTATTTGATGGAGAAAGCAAATTATTTTAGTAAATTTTGGTTCTCCTATAAGACTTGAGAGGTCTTGAAAACGCTTAATTATGCATATTTGGACGCATTTTTTATATATCTGAGATGCAGAAAATCACACATGCAGGAGTCCTCTGTTCACATGCAGATAGCTGTGCAGCAAATTCAAAGTCTTGCTTCAGTCTACTAAGTTGAAGAATGTGTTGATTATTTAATCATTTTAGTTGAGCAATTTATAAGAGTATATCAAAAGAACATGATGCAATAGCTGGGTGGCAGGTTCAATAATTTCAACTAGCATCATGGGTGGGAAAATGTGTTGATATTTAGAATGACTGAATTCAGAGGCAGAAGGACCCTGAGGTTTACATGTGGTTATTATAAGGGTACATCAGAACTTTAGCTTCCATTATTGTGTTCATTTCTGATTGTAGTAGAATAAATAGTGCATTCAACCTTGAAATCATGACTTGGACAAAAAAAATCATTATCAATTTGGATAAGTTTTCTGGGGTTAAATGGCAAACTGGCAATGATTTTATTGAGATTCAGAAGAGTGCTGAAGTTGCTGGAACTGATAGTTTGGATGAGATAATAGCCAAGTATAAGAAAGTGTGTGATGCCTGGCTTAGATTGACAAAATTCTGACTCACCCCAAAAGACTAACAAGATTTACATCTCTGTCAGGCTATTCTGGGCATCTAAGGTCACCAATATTGGCACAACACATGAACCAAATTCATTTGATGAAAATAAAATTCTGTAATGCTTTCCAATTGAAAAGCGGCAATTGTCACCAGAATATTCTATTCAAAATAATACTAATTTTGGACAAATGGTATACCACCTATATGTTTTCATGACTCCATATATGGCTGACTATTGTGTACATGGCTTTGAAAAGATGTCATGTTTATGTATCAGGCTATTTAAATGAAATACATTACTTTGGAATATTTTTCAGCATTGCAGCCAAAAATTGGATTTTCTACCAAACCAGCACATGATCCAATGTTTATAGAAATGACATATCATTGTGCAGAATTACCAGATACACCAAATAGGCTGACACGGTTGTACATGTCATTGTTATATACAATGTGGAATTTAAACTCAATGGCAACCAACAGTTCTTCTAATCAGCAAAGTTCAACATTTTCTGGAGGGGACTGCAGTTTTTGCTGGTGGGACTCCTATTTTTACCTAGTGAGACCTCTGAGACATGGCTGAGCAGATTACAGATAATCCAACCCACTCTTGTCTGTGTGGCATATTAGGTATCCTTCAACACTTTAGTAAGGACACTGCTTCACAGCTTGCACTTAATTTTTGAGAGAGACAATTATTCTCTTTCAAAAGCTGCTGTCTGACATATATTATAGAGTGTGTTCTCCAGTTGGTTTATTTGGAAGCTGTTTCACAAACCTCGGAGAACAGGAGATGGTCTTTCTGAAATGAGGATGCATATCCCTCCACTTTTTACCTATTCTCCTAAAGTATTATGATTGGGTAATGTATTTGAAAAAGAAACCTTTTTTGTTACTTTAATAAATCTTACCCGACCATTATACACATAGCCCCTTGCGGCCTTCCCACAGTTACATCCATATCAATGGCATGTGTTGTAATGTCTGTTTAGAACAGGTAGAATTAGCTGGTTTAAAATGATTGTTTAGTAATGACAGGAACAAGAAAAGGTCTTTATTCCTTCAGTTGATCCAGATCCTCTGCTTTTCTCTTTAGCCATGAATTGCATGTTTATGACAAACCAGGGTGATTGTTGTTGATATTGATCTTTGAACTTGATTTTTAAGGTCTAAGGTAAAAACATATCTTGCTCTGTAGGTTGAATCACATGCTTTGGAGTTGATCTGTCATGACAAAAACTTTGTTCCACAACATGCCTCCAGGGTTCTCCCCAGAAATTTTTGAAGGCATGATGGTTGGGAGTGAACATCAAGTTTATTAAAAACAAGTGCTTCTATTATTCCTAGCTTACATTATTAAATAAAGAAGTTATTACAGAAGAGTATGATTTTGGTTCCTTTTTAAGTACTGGTATGGTGAAAAGTATTAACAGTGCTTAGATACAATATTTGCTGACCCATGCCCAAGGCCATTGGTTTTTAAAATTCTGCTGAAAGAATAGAAATGTTGTGCGTGTACACACACACACCAGCATTTTATGCACAGAGTATGGTTGCCAGTGTTTATGCTAAGGTGAGGTATCAAACCTTACTGAGAGATGGCACACATATAACAGAAGGATAAATGCCCTTCTTCCTCTTTGTCTCCATGGTCCTAACAAATGTGAGGAATAATTTTCACTCAGGAGAAGACTCCTCTATCCGAGGAGGTTATGGCATATGTCTCTTCCAGAGAAGGGCACTTCTTGATCTCAGGAAGGTATGGGATTTTTTCCTCAGAGAGTTGTAAGGTCCTAGGATTAGGATACATGATGGTTGATCTGATGCAGTCAGTGCTGGTGAGGGTTCAGTCCAGGATGAAGTGGTCCTTTGGTTAGCATGCCAGACTCCTGACCTATAGGTTTTAGGTTTGAAACCTACCACTGGACATGCTTGGGTCAGCTACAGTGGTGTTATTGGGAAAGACTCTTTACTCCAATTGCCTCTGCATTATATAGCATACTTTTGTTGCAGTGCCATAACTTGCCCAATAAAAAAAACAGCAACCCCGGATCGATGCAAAGGTAGGAAGTAATAGGGTTGAGAGTTAGTTGCACTCCACCTCTCTGTGAGGGTAGCGAAAGATCCTCACAAAGCTCTTATCCCATTGTAGGTAATGAACAGCTCACACACCCTTCAGGACACATGGTACTAATTACATGTATATGGAAAAATGGGAACCAGCCTGGAAATGGGTGAACATAAAATAGAGTACATATGGGTTTGGCTGACCAAGATTGGTTAACAATGTAAGCTGTGTTTTAGGAAAAAGAATCTTTCAAGAGCTTACTCTAGTTGTAAGTGAAAAAAACATTAGAGACATTGTTCTATTGATGGAATTTCAGTCCTTTTACAGTCTTGAGTTTGGAACACTCATTACTAAAATTAGCACCTGACTTTTTGGTGCAGAATTGAAAGCACAAGTTTCAAACACATGCAGGTCCAGAAAATGCCACGGCTCATATCCTTTCCTCTACACAGACGCTGTAATCCAGGTTTCATCTATACTAAAAAATATAGGTTTAATCATGAGCATGCAGAAATTTATTGAATTTGTAATATCATTTGCATAGGTTTAATATGGGAACAGAATTAATACCGTGAGTCCTTCAGATGGGTGTGAAGCAGTCTTGTTCTATAAGTTCTGAGGAGAGGTCTCCAATCAGAAACATGAGAGCCACCTAACTGGTCATTGAAAGATCATTGTCTAGGCATCATTTACTGGTCTTTGATTTCCTATCACAGTTCAGTAAAGTCCCATGTTATGTCGTTTATGCCATGTCACATGGGCTAACATTTCATTATCAGGATCAATTTAGTCTGAAGTTTTCTTATGCATGATAATTATTGTTTTCAGTGGCTGCTAGAGACTTCTTAATGTTATATAAAGTCAATCTTTATGGTCTTTGATTACTTTCAGTTGTCTGTAGACCTTTAAATTTGTGAGTCTTAGTTAAAATCCAAATTCTCACATACATACTTTGCAGTGTTGTCAGAACTTGTGCACTTAATGTTACATTCAAGTAGATTTTAAAGTCAAGTCCAACTGCACACTGCACAGACCCAAATTGGTTATCACATATTGTGCTAACATAGCTTGATCTATGCAGTTTGTCTGGAATATTCAGTAGAATGGATAGCGTAGACCTTGATCACATTATGTAGATTAGGGTCTATCCTATTTGCAGCTAGATCAATTTACAATAGAGTATAAATGGAAGTATAATCACCTTTGAATGCGTAAAACATATGTCCTCTATATTCCTTCCAGGAAAACCCGCCTTATAACAAAGGGGCATTTAAGATCCAGATAGATTTCCCAGCAGAGTATCCATTTAAACCTCCAAAGATCACATTTAAGACAAAGATATACCATCCTAATATAGATGAGAAGGGTCAAGTATGTTTGCCAATAATTAGCGCTGAGAACTGGAAACCTGCAACAAAAACAGATCAGGGTGAGTTTCCTATTATGAAGACTAACAGTATACGTTTGCGGTGTTTGTCTGTATCCTATTTATTGTTACTCAGATGCTTGAAAATGCCAAAAGCAGATAATGAAATACATTCTAGGGATTGTTCATCATTATTTATGCTCAAATCAACAAGCTTAACAAAAATCTTAGATTAACTTATTATTGTTCCATCCTGTCTTGATATGAGGTAATATGATTACCCCCATACTTTTTATCACTGCATACTATCAAAGAACAGTTATATTGACTTTGCCAATTTGTATCAGTCTGTCTATCCATTTTTCTGTTCAGCTTTGACAAAAGTTGTCATTGCTTCTTCCACACTGTTTGAAGGATGTTAATGAAACTGGACATGTACTGTAACAGCTTTTACTTTTTTCTTCTTGTCAATTTCTGGGTAAATTGAATTAAAAACGTTTTTTTAAGTAGTACCTCGAGAATTTGTTTCATCATCACTTTTACTGCCACACTGGCTGGAAGAGTTTGTTGTAACTTTTGTAGGATATATATGTGGTTGGTGTAGATGTCAGTTTCACATTTTCATCTGGCTATTATTTTGGGAAATTTCATGAAAAGTTGTTAAAAAGGGATATTTTGTGAATTGAATTTGTCATTGCTTCTCTCACATTGAAACTTCATATGCTAGATATGTGGTTCACATAGATGTTCAGTGTAGTTTTATTTTTTAATGTTGACCTGTTTTTAAAAAACTAACTTTTTTGTTGTTATTGATAGAAACTGGTAATTTTGAGAAGTAACTTTATCACTGTTTTTCTTAACACTCCACTCAGCTAGATATGTGGTCCATGTAGATCTGCAATAATATTTAAAAATTTTCCTGCAGCTAATTTTTGGGAAACATTTATTTTTTTATTTTTTAATAAGACAGTTTTGAAAAATTAGCTTGGTATTTTTGCAGCATTATACCGGCCAATCAGGTGGCCTAGTGGCTAGAGTGCCTGCCTCAGAAGTGTGAGGTCATTCGATCTTCGGCTGAGTCATACCAAAGACTTATAAATATCGTGCCTAGCTTGGCGCTTAGCATTAAGAGGTTAGTGTGTGGGACATGTCTGTGGCATGATGCCCCAGTGCTAGACGTCACTATAAATTTCCACACTGCAGACATCGTAGTGATATTGTTAAAGCTACGTTAAAAATCCAAATCACACACATGCAATCTTATCCTTATACAATATTGCAACTTTATGCAATAGTCCTGTTGAGCATTTAAATTTGTGTAGAAAATTGTCTTATAATTAATTGCTTCATGTGTCTTTTGAAATGTGGATAGCTGCTCCCAGTACAGGTTTGAAGCCTAGACTTAAATGTTTCTGATGATTTAATGAAAAAAGACAATGATTTTAATCTGTAATATCCTTGACTTATTTGATGGATTGGTCCAGAAAGACAGTGATTATAGTCAATAATATCCTTGACTTATTTGATGGATTGGTCCAGAAAGACAGTGATAATAGTCAATAATATCCTTGACTTATTTGATAGATTGGTCCAGAAAGACAGTGATTATAGTCAATAATATCCTGGACTTATTTGATGAATTAGTCCAGAAAGACAGTGATTATAGTCAGTAATATCCTGGACTTATTTGATGGATTGGTCCAGAAAGACAGTGATTATAGTCAATAATATCTTGGACTTATTTTATGAATTGGTCCAGAAAGACAGTAATTAGTCAATAATATCCTTGACTTATTTGATAGATTGGTCCAGAAAGACAGTGATTATAGTCAATAATATCCTGGACTTATTTGATGAATTAGTCCAGAAAGACAGTGATTATAGTCAGTAATATCCTGGACTTATTTGATGGATTGGTCCAGAAAGACAGTGATTATAGTCAGTAATATCCTGGACTTATTTGATGAATTAGTCCAGAAAGACAGTGATTATAGTCAGTAATATCCTGGACTTATTTTATGAATTGGTCCAGAAAGACAGTGATTATAGTCAGTAATATCCTGGACTTATTTGATGGATTGGTCCAGAAAGACAGTGATTATAGTCAATAATATCCTGGATTTATTTGATGAATTAGTCCAGGGAGACAGTGATTTTAGTCAGTAATATCCTGGACTTATTTGATGGATTAGTCCAGGGAGACAGTGATTTTAGTCAGTAATATCATGGACTTATTTGATGGATTAGTCCAGAAAGACAGTGATTTTAGTCAGTAATATCATGGACTTATTTTATGATTTGTAAAAGAGAGAGCAATATTAGTCAATAGTAGCACTGAAAGGGCTCATTTTATAACTTCATATAACTCCAACCCCCTTTTGATAGTTTTCCAAGCAGCTTTGACGACAACTTTACTTCTTAACAGTGAAGATACCCTAGGGTGGGATGGTTAAACCGGATACCCTCTGCCTTTGGTTCTAGATTGGGTCCCTCAAATGTTTTTATTTTATTTTAAAGGTACTGGGATAATTACTTAATTAATTTACTTGGCTTGAACCCAATGAAGATCAAAAAATCATATTATGTAACATATATAAGAGATACCTTTAACTGTGGACAAAACAAGTTGATTGTTTGCAGGACAGATTATCACAAGGAAAACCCCAGTTACAATTCAAAATAAAGCACAATGCATGTCAGTTAAAATTTGTTAATGAAAAGATAAAATCTGAGAAAATTGTTGTCAGTGACTTATGCAGACACAATGATGACACAATTTCTGCATCCCTGATTGACATTCAGTTTGTTTTCTGTAATTGTGTTGCACCCACCATACTCTGACATAAACTACTGGCATAACATGAGGCTGTTGTTTTTAATAATTAGTCCAATAAAGACCCATGGCTTTCTGAGTTCATTTCTGTTTTAAACTTTGATCATGCAACATTGTGAAATTTTTTGCATTACCCTTAATATCCATCCCTAAAAATTGGGATGAAATACAGAATGTGACCATGGGTTCAATCTCATTAACAGTATCAGAAGTATAAAATGAAACTGTGAAGAAGTGCAGACTTTAAATGAACTTGAACAAACCCTACTGATCCAATCAGTAACAACTTGACATGGCTTGAAATCAGAAACTGAAAAAAGACATTGGTTTAAATGAAGAGGAATCAAAATTTGAATAAAGTTTGAAAACATGGTAAAGCATAAACCAATTTGATACTGAGTACTGGTTTGCAATGGGAGAGAACTTGGATTTTTAATCAAATCAAAATTTTAGTAGACAAAGTCACACCCAGTTTGTTTATCTGAAGTACACTGCATGCTTTTTAAGGCAAATAAACTGTGAAAATAAATCTATTTAAATTTTATTTTTTATAGAATTTTCAATCAAATATTTCTTTGTATATGATTATCAGAAGCAAAGTTGTAGCAATGTTATGTCAAGTGAATATGTAGGACCCACCAATCAGATTATCATAGCTTGGAATCCTCTTTATGTACATGTTGAAATATTATTAGAAGTTGATTATCTATGGATATAATGAGACTGATAATAAGCACTAACTCTGATTAGCTTGTCCTACTATAAATTTAGACATTCTGCAACAGAAATCATATAAAATTCTTTTGTTGATCCATTATCATTGGAAAAGAAAGACATGCCAGTCACTAATCCATAAGTGTTGATAAAAGCATTGTGATCAACACTTGACAAGTATATTTTTTTGTATTGTGTTTCAATGAGTGGGGGCACAGCATGTAAGTTTTAGTTGCCTCTTTTAGCACTGTTCATTCCAATTTATTTATATTTTAAAAAAACAAGACCTTGGTTTTGATCTCAGGATTTTGCTTCATTTGCAGTGTTACAGGCTCATGTGAGTGTGGGCCCAGCATGCTAATTTTAGGCACCTTTTTTAGACTAGTTCATGCCAATTTATTTTTTAAAAAACAACCCAATACCTTGGTTTTGATCTCAGGATTTCGCTTCATTTTCAGTGCTACAGGCTCTTGCATCGCTTATCAATGACCCAGAGCCAGAACATCCCCTAAGAGCCGATTTAGCCGAGGAATTCACAAAAGACAAAAAGAAATTTATGAAGAATGCAGAGGAGTTTACAAAGAAAAACAGTGAAAAGCGACCCATTGATTAAAACAGACTTAGAACAATCTGTGATTATATAATTTTCCCCCCCTTTTCATCATAAAAGGTCTTGAAATTTATATTTATTTTCATGTACTGAATATATTACTCATTGCAAAAAGGAGCATATCAATGACAGAAACAAGTTGTTTATGTCAAAGAACCTACTTTCATCCACTAAGAAGTATAATGAAGTAAATTCTTTAAAGTGTTTAGTCATCAAGTAATCTGCATTGTGGCCCAGTTGTATAGAAACTGAATGAACTAGAATGTGAATATAATGCGTAACATAAACCAGTCTCTTCATAAATACGTAAAATAAACCAGTCACTAGGCTAGTTTGCAATGCATTTAAAGTTATTAATATTAATCAGAAAGTGCAATAGAAGAAACCTTCATTTTACATGAGAATAAAGTTCAGAGAAGTGTTCTGTGAAAAGAATGTGATTTTTCTGCCTAATATTCCATTTGAATGCACTTTTCAAATATTTAGAGGGGTAAATAGTTGTAATTTTGTCCAGCCATACCATCGTGTTCTATCATTTTGCATCAGGTCTATAGCAATTTGTGTTTCCACTCTTTAACTTTTGTCCAGCCATACCATTGTGTCCTATCATTTTGCATCAAATCTATAGCAATTTGTTTCTGCTCTTTAACTTGTGAAGGATATCATGAATTGAAACTAAATTTGCATTAAGTTTTACATTCAAAAGACTTTGGTCAGTTTATCTATTTGAGAAAACATTTCTCTTCAGTTTTCTGCTTGACGCTTTCCTGCAGATCAGTTTTGAGATTGAAGATCCTAATTTGTCCAAAATTTATCTTTTAAGTCTGTAATTTGGCATCCCATTTGAGCTTATTTCTTGCACAATAATAAGTTTCGTTATTGTAGATAATTTGTCATAAACATTGGAAGGGTATTTGTTGTGCTTTATTTCAACATGCAACTGATAACAGTGCCAATTGCCATAGAAATTACTTCCTGTGTAATAATCATGATAAAATTACTTATTTTTGTTTCTATATTTATATACCCCTGCCTCTGTATGGTTGATAGTAATCCTTGTGTCCGTCATTCAGTCAGACACTCATCAAAACTAATCCCAGTTTTTGATAACTTGTCATGAAACTTTATAATTATTATCATCATTGCCTGAAAATGCACATATTGAAAAACTACTCTGGTTTATGCAATGTATGTGCGAGTTCATTGTCCTTTTTATTCGTGTAGCAGTGTATGACAGTCTTATAAACATAACAGTGTATGACACAATCTCATTCAAGCACATTTTATGATAGATTGCTTTGAACTTGGGTAAATATTAAATGGTCTTCACCAGAAGATGTGTAGATTAATAAAAATCACACGACTTCCTCAATTTTTGTTTGAGTTATTATCCTTTGTTGCTTTATTTAGTCCATGCCATGTGTTTTGTAGTTATTTATGGAAGTTACACTAAAACTTGGTATGCTCATCATCATCAGAAATTATACTTGCTTGATTGTCGAAAGACTGAAGCACTTTTATTTGCTATGGATTTGTCTCCAGCCATAATATGGGGGTGGAAAACGAGAGGCGAGGGTATATTCACATGAGCAAATTACTTCCCATTCATCTAGTTATATTTAGCTTTCTTCTGTTTTGCCTGATTAGTCATGTTTTGAATTTTTCAATTTATAAAACGTACATGTTCTAATTTTCTGATTTAGATTGTCCAGGTACCACATAATATTGGAGTAACAAGTGCTTTGTTTTCAATAAAGTGTCAAGATAGAACACTTGATGTCAATACAAGTTTTTGCTGGATATTATGTGTTTGTATTTTTCTTTACTAGATCGGTACTCAAAAATTGTCTTCAACATTTACAACAGAAGAAATGTTTTGATCTAAACATTCAATTTGTTAAAATATCTAACAGAAGGGCTCACGGTTTATGTTTGTTAATATTAAGGTGTTGATGCTGAGTTGATATCGTGCCACATTAATACAAAACTTTCTGTTGTGTTCACATGAATGCCTATATTTAAGCTGAAGAAAGCTTAGGAATATTGGAGAAATTATTTTTAAAAAGCATGAACAGAAATCATTATGTTCTGTAGTATGCAAGTTTGCTCTCTTGTAAATACAGTTGTGATGAATAAACCATGGAAATCTGTGTTTTTAAGTTTTCACAAAGCACATGTTATATAATTGAATTGTCTACCCCAGTACCTAATAAAGCATACAAGTGTATATACTAACAAAATTTGACATTTTTATTCGGGTGAATAAAAACACTTGCGAAGAAAATATATATCGCATCAGCTAACTTGAAAATAAATATACGACTATTTGGCAACAATTCCAAACTGAAAAAAATATAATTTTGGGAAACATAAAGACTTATCATAGGAAATATTTTCCCTTAGTTTATGTAGTAGCATGCAAATTTAATATTTATTTATTAGAAAGCATGATCAGTAGTAAGTACTTTTGAAACTAATGGATTTACAAAAAAGTCAACAAAATGAATAAACTTGATTTGCTTCAGTCGATGAAATAAATGTATGTCAATTAAGATTTGCCAGTAGTTTTAATATATGCATTTGTGTGTGTGTGTGTGTGTGTGTTGCTCATAACACACAGGGTTTGCTGTCTTAGAGATTTTTTTTTGTCCAACATCCCTCTTTACCGTGTGTGCCTTCATGGATGTGCTTTATTGTTAGTAAAAAAAAATCAAAAAATATGGCTTCAACTTTTTCCATTAAGTGATGTCAGCCCATGACTCTGTTGCCACTAGAAATGTCCAAAGTTGCAAAAACCTTAAGGTGACAATGAATATGCATAAACAATTATCAGACAATAAAAACAATCCAAGTGTTGGATAGTTAACCAAGTGGCAATGTTAAAAATCAAAAAGTGTTTGATGGATTTTTTTAGGTTAAAATCACCCCAAAAGTGATGAAGTTTGAGGTTGAACAAAGTGACTCAAAATATGCAAATACGCAAGTTGTCACATTGATAATGATTTTTTAGTTTGGAAAGAAAACTAATTCATAAAACACAGGTGTTTATTATAAGAAATGCTAGTAAATGATGAGTGTATCTTGAAGTTAAATGAGAGAGCAAGACCTGGAGTGGACAATTCCATGGTGCAGGTCATTTCAGGTTAACCAGAAAATGTTTTCATCAAATTGAGTTGCCTTAATGTAAGTGTTCAAAGACAAATATGATAATATGATAATGCAGGATAGGTCATACAATTAAAGTGTCAAAATTGTTACATCAATCAAGATTATATCATTTTTATAGCACTTTTAGTGCATAATGTACCGTTATTTTCATTTGTCCCTCGATAAGATTTGGAGGCTCTCCTGCCATTGGGATCCAATGTGCAACTCATACACGCACACACATGCACATACACAAGTGCTCCAGCAATTTTACTGAGATTGGGCAAGTGAAGCACTGTTTACTGAATTATATAGTTTTGATTAAAACAATTGTAGAATGCCATCTTTTTTGGCGATGTAAAACACAAATTCACTTTTGTATATGTGTTCTGTATGTAACTAAATGTAAAAGAAAATATGGATTAGTGAAACAGGTCTGTTTTATGTATGTATTGTTGTGATCTGGGAAATGGCAGGGGAAGGCTGCTTAAAAGGGCTGATGGAATGTCATTACTGCCTACCTTTTTTATAGCTGGAGTGATGTGTGCCAAAGATGTTTTTGTTATTGGAAGTTCTTAAACTTTAAAGCTTTAGTATATCAGTCATTATAGATACATGGAATAAAAATAAGAATATCTTAACTGAAGATGGTCAAAGCCACTGGTATGGATAAAGTATGTTGCTGAAATAATGACATCCTGAAAACTTGTAGAACATAATTGATTCACATAGTAGCTGTATGATGGGCATTTCAGTTGTAATTATATCATTATCAATATTAACTTTTCCCATCATTGAAAAGAATGATGATATATAATTGGATATGTCTTCTAAAAAAGGCATTTACATTTTCAAAAATAAGTATAAGCTTTTGTCTGTCCATTAATTTCCTTCTGATGTGATTGACCATATTTCGTCTTAAGTTTTTAATCAAACTTTAGCATGTTGATAAGCCAGGTATTACTGTATATTCATGTTGTTTTTTTAAAAATTCAGCAAGAGTTAAGGCCCACTAAAGACTTCAGATTAAATTAAGGAGGATAAACCTGTCAGAGATATATATATATATAATTATAAGTCAAGTCCAACTTGCAAACAAGATATACTCGTATAATGCTTTTTTGTCAGTTCTTTGTTCTGCTGATTACGCCTAGTAAACTGCATAGACCCAGATCTGACAGCACATTATGCAGTATTAGACCTAGGTCTCAATTTTTACTTGGTTTTGTTTTAAAATGTTTTACTGTTGCAATATGATACAGTGGGATTGGGCACAGGTTGTAACAAATTAACCCTCTCCCTGGCTAACCACTAATCAAACATAATTAGTCAAACTATTACTGCAACTCACCCTCACATTTGTTAAAACACAGTAAATGTCCATTTATCATGTGTAATGTGACATTATGTAATAAATAACTAGTGCAGAATTAAACATGGGCCTTCTGTAGGATTTTGAAAATGCCGGTCTCAGACTACATTTTCTCAAAAATAATTCAGTCCAATATAAAGAAAACTGCCAGCCAGAATTTGTAAAACTTATTGCCCAGAAAACTGGAAGTTGAAGGTCCTGAAGTCAAAGTTGGAACATAAAGCTATCAGATTAACATATATTGGTCGATATGAAATAATTTTTGAGTTGCTTTTCAATGTGTAAGCCTTATAGTTAGATGAATAAAAGATAGAGTTAAGCAGACTGTAGTAATAGGTGTCTGCATTTTTTTCGGTGTGCTTTTTTATTGCTGAACCCCTAAATAGTGGAAAAGGGAGACAAGCTTGCTGTTCTGGTGGTGGTATTAAGAATTTAATATTTTGGTTAATTGTTTTCATTTTCATTTCTGAAGTCCTTTGATAGATTATCATCATACATCATCTGAAAGCTAAGACAATTCACCTTGCAACATGCATGCTTGCCCTTATGACCAAGGGGTCAAGGTCACAGTCATAGAAACTTTGCATTGTTTCTTGGTTAACATTTTTTTAAAATTTTTGCTTTTACTTTCTAAACCACTTGATAACTTTTGTTTAAACTTGGGAAGAGTCATGGAACTCACACACCTAATTTTTTAACCTGCTTGCTAGCCCCTGGACATTGAGGTCAGGATCACACTCTTAATTTGCATTAATATTTCAGTTAATATTTATTATTATTTTTTAAATCCTGTGATAGATTTTGTTTATCCTTTATGTGAATCGTTTAACGACTTAGATAATTAATTCAATGGCATGCTAATATGCTCCTTTGACATTTAGGTCAATGTCACAATTGAGAATTTTTTTTCTTCTAATTTGTTTATATTTATAAAACTTGATTGAATTTTACTCATAATTAGGATGAGTCATTGTGGCAATTCATTCTGCATCAAGCTTGCTCAGCCTATTGACCTTGATGTCAGGGTCACCCATTGGCTTGACATGCAAGCCTAGTCCTCATTTTGATCCATGCATTGGAAGAAACAAATCTGACTATCAACTATATAGTCAAAACTATGTATAATGAAGAAGACCAGCTTGAAGCAGTCTTTGACTATAGGAGATATTGATATACAAGGAAAAATGTATTGTTATTTGTATAGGTAGGATATATTGTTCTTTGCATTATACACATGACAATGCATTATTTGGTTTTCATTTAGCCAGGACATTGAAGTTTTAGTATGTGGGCATTTTCTCACATTGTAAGCATTTGGCACTGTCACTGTCACCAGCAAAAACAAATCACCAATTCAACCATGATCTGGTGCAGATTTGATATATCTCAATGTATAGGTGCTTCTCAATTTTGGCTTATTCATTTTAACACTATTTATAAAGTAGAAATAATATTCAATTTGTGCCACTGGGCTTCTTTTAATGCCATCGCTTGCACTGTGTGATGTGACTTGTGTACATGCATTTATGTCACTTTTGATTTGGGTTTCAGGATCGCATCTATAGCATAATTTGAGCATCATATATCAAATGGTATCATTCTGCTTCTTTTCCATTTCACATTTGTGTGGAATAGGGGTAGTAGAGCAATTCACTCGGATGACATACATCATTTTGTTTTATCCATTTTGCATAATGTAACTACTGAAGGGTAACACATGTACAGATTTGAAAAGAAAGAAATAATAGGTAGAAAGATGATGCCATAATTTGTGTATGATACTTTATTTATATGCATAGATCCCTTGCTACAACATGCTTCATTATATAATATGAATTAGGATATAACAAGGTCAATATAATTTGCATCATCTGTCAAAATTAATATTGGTAATAAGGTTTGTTATCTGCACTAGTTATATAAATGCATGTAAGTATTTGAAGGATAGATTTGAATCAAAATGACCCATTTATCAGTATAATTGTTTTCATTTTAAAATTGTAAAGTGCCTCATTCTTACACATTTCTAAAAGTTTGTTGTTATAGGAATAATTCTAATGTTTTCATATATTTGTATCCCTGTCATTCCATCTGTCGATATATTGCATCTTCTTGACTGGAATTGGATTTCGTGTGACATTGTTATGTTAACTTTTTGGTAACCATCAGCATGACCGGTGTTATCCATGGGCAATGCCCAAGGCATCGATGATGATCTGATGTCAGATGCATGAAAATTTTAATTATATTGACATTTTCAATATTTATTTTACCAAACTTCTGATATGTAGTTATAGGAGGACGATGCATCATACATGTGCTAGATTATGTGGCCAATGGTTATGGGGCTAGAGTGAATACTGCCATATGAGGTGGCTTGGATTGTATAGATAAAGGCAGGAAGAATATGTGATAGTGACACATTGCAGTTTTTTCTAGTGTTTTCTTGTTGTGTATGTTTTAAAACTGAATACATACTAAGGTTCATACAGCTGGGCCAAAAAGTTGCAATGCTTATGTTCTTTTTACTGAAATGGGTACATTTCATTAATTACATCAGTTTAACAGACATAAACATTTCATTAATTAATTACATCAGTTTAACAGACATAAACATTTCATTAATTAATTACATCAGTTTAACAGACATAAACATTTCATTAATTAATTACATCAGTTTAACAGACATAAACATTCATGACAATTTCATGAGGACATCAAATTTGCATAAATTGATTTGTCGTAAAATTGTGATTTGTATGCACTGCGTTTATTGGCTATAAATTTGGGTTGGCCATACACTGAATTTTTCCAATGTGTAAAAGTAGTTGAAACTGGTTGTTTGTGTCCAGCTGTGAAATATAAAAGTACTACAAAGCCTCTTCTGTCTTAATCTCATCATCTAACAGTATTAAAGTTTTACAGATTTAAATAAATAATCTGCATATGCCGCATTTATTTGCAAGTTTAATGGATAAAGGACATTTAATTTTCTTGTTTATGCCTTTCATATAATTTGTGCTTAACAAGTCTTTGTAGAGATACTTATGAAAACAGTAATATCACCCATTTTATCCTCACTACCAATTAAAGTTGTGTCCATGTCTCTGATTTCTCCCTACCCAATTAATAAATTAAAAAAATTAATCATCAGTTTTACTTTCTTTGTGAATTTAAGTTTAACACGTCTTTAAAATGAATGCACTTTCCAATTTGTGGATAGATTTGCTGATATTTGTTGTTGTTACTGTCACACAAATACGGCATTTTATTTTGTCTGCTAATGCATTGAATTGTTATCAAGAAGCCTATTTGTAAGTACAAGGAAAGAGGTGTTGAATGAAATTAGGTAACTGTGATTCTAATTTGCTTTTGTCAGCTCAGTAGAGTAATAAAGTAAGTTTAGTATGACTTTTGAAACTATTTGAAAAGTGATACTGTATTAGAAGTTAACGATGAGAACAAGCACAGTAATATTTTGATATATAAATCACTTCTATAGTGTGAAATTCCTTGCAAATTGGAAGATTTTTGATGTACTTCAAGGCAAAACATTATTTTAACAAGAATGTTAGAACAGTGCATTGGTATAAATAAAGGTGCTTCTGTATATCAGACGTTTCTCTTTCAAATATTTTGTCTACCTTTCTTTATGGTAGAGATCCGAGTCTGATCCATTGTAATTTATGCCTGTATATCATACACCCATACATGAAGTGCATAGACCCAGATTGTGTCCTTAACTTCAAATTACCTAGATACATTGTGTCCCTAACTTCATATTACCTAGATACATTGTATCCCTAACTTCAAATTACGTAGATACATTGTGCCCCTAACTTCATATTACTTAGATACAGTACATTGTGTTCCTAATTTCATATCAGATGATCCTTTGTGATTAACTTCATATCAGATGATCCTTTGTGACTAACTTCATACCAGATGATCGTTTGTGACTAACTTCATATCAGATGATCCTTTGTGATTAACTTCATATCAGATGATCCTATGTGATTAACTTCATATCAGATAATTCTTTGTGACTAACTTCATATCAGATGATCCTTTCACAGCAGATTTTACATTTTAATTTATTTGTACCTTGTTCAGCCATTTATTGTTCATTTGTCTATCAGTTCTTTGTATCATTTCAGCATAATTACACATCATTCGAGAAGTGAATTAAATTTGGTATACTTCTCTGTAGTTACTTGGAGGTACAGTAAGCTGATTACACTCTTGCCTGTTTCTGGACAAATTTGATATAGTTATTCTCCTCTTGATTAAAGGCTGGCAGATTTAACTTAAGAGCTGTTATCAGAAATAAAAGTAATTCATATTTATATACATGTATATATTATACTACTTAATCTTAGTCTTCATATATAAATATCCTCATAAATAAATTTATCACATGACAGCTGTTGTTTAGTTTAATATACCCATTACATAATTTTCGTCTTTGTAACATCTATAATAACATTCATGCCCCCCCCCCACCCCATTTTTTTACACCACATTACATAAGTGAATGGTGTATGACCGACTCATCCAAATGCATTG
The DNA here is from genome assembly GCA_030141615.1 of Unio pictorum. Taxonomy (NCBI): domain Eukaryota; kingdom Metazoa; phylum Mollusca; class Bivalvia; order Unionida; family Unionidae; genus Unio; species Unio pictorum. The sequence goes on along the minus strand of JARLTB010000162.1, from coordinate 2,101,809 downwards.
AAATTCATTTTACTGAAAATTTTACTGAAAATATTTTGCAGCTTTCTAAAATACAATCATTATATGTATGTTTTTTCATTAGAAAAATAGAATCTTACATCTGTGTTCATTTTTCCCACTGATTTATAAAGCTTATTATACATTATTTCAATCGTTTTTTCACTGAGGCTCACTGGAGCTCTTAAAAGATAGAAGTTTATTTGACTCATTTCATAAATTTCATTGGATTAAAAGTTTTCATATAAGATCCTCTACATCCTTAGAGTTTCATGAAAAGACCCTTGTCAAGTTTTGCTTAACAGATTTTTACATGTTTGACACGGGCCCCAAGTGGTCTAATGCACTCTCCGTTACGGATCACAGCCATATTACCTCTGTATGCATGGGTTCGTGTCTCAGATTGAACCAATGTGGGTATGTGAGAAAGCTCACGTTAATATTAACGTGTTTAATAAAACAGATAGTATACCGACGTTGAATGTCTGGCTACATCAAATAAATAAGCTGTGTAACTTTAAAATGTTTGTCCCGTGTCCGCTAAAATTCAAACGCCAACTGAAACAATCGAACAGGTTACGTTACGTATTAGACAAATCAAGGTTTAACCCACTTTCCGTTTCCTATGTGTACGTTTATTATCAGTAGACTCCCCCCCAACCATATGCAAGAGTAATGTTTTGGGAGTAACCCCCCTCCCCACCAATCCATGCGTGAGACTTAAATGGAAGGCCGCTTATCATTTGCAGTGCTTTAACTGTGAGAACTGTGACCGCCAGCGAGAGGAGGACATTCTATCTCAGATATGTATAAGAGGGCCACGAGAAATCACACTACGCAGAGAAAAGCTCGTGCAAATTGCCAGATTACACACTTTTGTGCTGTGCAGACTGCCCTTAGTAAAAGCTGAAGGAAATATACAGTTGGTAAAGTAAGAACAAGGACTGAATTCCCTGGAGCCAGAAAGCCTGTAGGAGCATAATTTCACTTGACATTGTTGTCAGTTCCTTTGGAAACGCAGCTGGAATCAAGAAGAAACGGTACAAAAAGACGGTATTACAGGAACACAATTTGCGTGAAAAACGATGTAAAGTTTTGACACATCCAAAATCTGTACGAGCAACGATTACAAAAATTGAGGAGTGAAACAGATGGTCAGTGTAACAATGTAACAAATAAGAAACCAAAGAGACGTGCGATTCCGCTCACTGGTCAGTGTTCAGTGCAACAAATAAGAAATCCAACATTAACTAGATTAAAGCGGTCTGATCCAGCCAACAAAGTGCAACAGTCCATTGTCAGAGTGTTAATCGGTGTTTTCTACGTGTATATTGAACGAAATATCAACAAACAAGCTTCAATACATTACAACGCATAACTGGAGAGTGGCAGCCCTCATAATAAGGAGATGACGTATTATGGCGCAAATTCCTAATAGTACACACACACTATCTTAGTCGTTTATATTGAGGATGAATGTCGACCAGAGTGCATATCTTTTAGGTATCCACTGAAAGTTTAACACATTCTTGTCTAGTGTCTCGACTTCCTACAGTAAATCATGCCGATTTTATTTAAACAAATTAGTATGTGGACTCAAACGAATTCTATCATGATGTACCACCGAAGAATATCTTCTACATTTTCTTAAGGAATACCGTTTACTATAAGAAAAATATTTACGACGTAAAGTGTGTGTGTGTAAAGACTGTGTAATCGATATACTATTTGTGTACGTCATTAGATTTGTAACTTATTGTTCATTTTGTAATTACACCAGGTTACAACCCACTAGACATTAGGTAGTCAATTGTGAACTGAATAATGGGCAATGAAAACGATTATCTTAACAACAGTGTCAATATCTGGAATCAGACCACAATTATTAGAGTTTCTGTTCAGTACCCAACGAATTTAGTCCCAATATATTGTTATAGGAATTTCCCCTGGCTCCTATTGGTGGTGATAGAAGAGTTAGATTTAAGCATTATTGGTATGGATTTAAAGGTTATTGTTTATTGTTTAGAATATGACCATATGGCGTGGTTGTCACTCGAGTTCATCTTTAAAGATACTTTAGAATAATATACGATTATTATCATGTGGACACTAAGGAAAGTTAGGTACTGAGAAACATCTGTAGAGAATATATAGTACACTTAATTGTGTTCGGATTCCACCTATGTCTGACGGTGAAGCAATTAACATCTTCAGGATCAGTGTATCAGTCAAAATCTTCAACAACTATGTCTGACGGTGTATAGATTATCTTTGATATCTTTCTGTGATTTCTATGCTTGACGGGTGTACCAGTCAACACCTTCAATATTTATTTCTAACGGTTGCACAGACTATATATTCCCAGCAAATATTACCGCGCCGGTGGCCTACTGGTTAGAGAGTACGCCTCGGATACGGGAGGTCGTGGGTTAGATCCATGGCAGTGTCATACCAAAGACATTCAAAAATGGTACTATGGCGCATGGCGCTCAGCATTAAGAGGTTTGTGTAAGGACTGGTCGACCTGGTATCATGATAATGTGACTGGGTGGGACATCATGCTACATGTCTGCGGCATGATGCCCCAGTGCTAGACATCACGATAAACTGCTACACTGCAGACATCGTAGCGATAGGACTGCAAAATGGTAAAGCTACGTTAAAATTCAAATCACACACACACACACACACACGCAAGCATGTTTGGAATTTTTTGTAAGCAGACATGGCCTTCCATGTTGTACTCAACATTGTGACTTTCTTCTGTAGTTTTGTTAGGTACCGGGGTCTCTAGCATTGTGTTTTATACAGATCTTCTAATTTCCTCCGCTTAAAAAGCAGAATTAACATTGCTTTTACCAAATGAACAGTATGTCTCGAATAGAAAAAACCCTTTATCAAATAGAACGTTTGAAACGGGACAATTTCTAACGTGAATTCGTATCACTTTTTTCACGTTTCCTACTGGCAGCATCTTGTGATTTTTCCCTTTTTCATAGTTTTCATTGCTTCATTGTTTTCTTGCTGCGTGTTTAATCTCTCAGCCTTTACTTGTAACATTTCTAGAACATTTGTCAAGTTGGCTGTCAAGTGCACGTCTCTGGATCTTTTTTTATAATGACCTTGTACTGTTTTATTCATACTCTTGTTTTATATTTGTTTTGTTCATCTTCCATTTACGGGAAAAAAAATTAACTCTAGAAACATAAAGTTGTTTAGATGGTATCCAAAATATCTGACAAATTATTTGTCCCAAATATCCTGCCTTCAGAGACCGTTTTAAGATGTTAAACAGGTCATGTGTTACGCTACTCTGAGTACTGAGACTTAATTTCAAATTTAATTGGACAAATAAAAACATTGGATAAAATCGGACATCCAGTATGCAACTAAGGGTACGACATCAATGAATGTAGCACAAAATATTATTGATACTATTGTCATTGTAAACAAGAGAACGGGATATAATGAGACAAAAAAAAGGATCGCAAAAACAATATGGTAAAACGTACATGACAAAATTCAGACAAAAACGACGGTGTGTGAGTGAATGCGGGAGACAAAATACCATGGTGATGAAAGATTTAGATTAAGTTACCTAACAAAATATATAATTTTAGAATCACTCATGCAAAATTGATAGTCTGATGTAACGTTTGGAAAATAGTCGGTTTACCATCAAAACATTTTCGCGTGAGATGACCTTCATGTTAATGCTAAATTCGTTTTTTTTTCTTCGAATTCTCTGATCCTGAGCGACAAAGACACTGCTCTTTCTCGACAAACAAAACAAATATATGAAATCTAGTGAAAACATTTTTGAAACAACTATAAAATATCATTTACGAAAGAGATGACAGTATACGAGACAAAATTGAATAATTCAAGATGGCTAACTTCATTATTTAGAAAAATTTGAAGTTTTCCCCAGTCTATTTTTCCTGTAAGACTTGATTGCTGTATGCAGTTATTTCCCTTTAAGACTGTATTGCTGGATGCAATTACTTCCCCGTAAGACTGCATTGCTGGATGCAATTATTTCCCTTTAAGACTGTATTGCTGGATGCAATTATTTCCCTGTAAGACTGTATTGCTGGATGCAATTATTTCACTGTAAAACTGTATTGCTAGATGCATTTAAGAATGATATGTTAGTTCCTTACAGTTTAATTGTCTTTAACTTATTGCAAAGATATCCAGACTGTAAAGCAAAAAGTGTCAGCATTGTTTGGTATCATATGCATTAGTAGCTGCTAATGGAGGCAGCGTGATATTGGCGATAATTTCAAACTCTTACAATAATTATGAAATCTCTTATCATCCTAAATTAATTTGTAACCATATGTTGCCATCTACACTGCTTATTATCAACAAAATCGTCATATCCATTTACCATGAACTTAATATATGTGGTTGAATCTAAATCCTGTTATTGTATCATGAGCGGTTAAAATGGATGCAAATCAAACAAATATTAAAATAATAGTGTTGTTTGTCAATTTATTACATTAAAAACAGAATCAAACAAAACTAAAGAATTTGATGCAGTTACAAGCTTAGATTGGTGATCTATAAAGGTGTATTTACCAAAGATGTTATTAATATTTTGTTGCATCAACATGGAGCATAATTGAAAGGCTACTCAATCAGGGATACTGCAAACAACAAATGATACACCCGTTTCATGGCATTGTCCCGACAAATGACGTTGACCTTCATGCTTCGTTGTAAACCTGCGTACATTTTAATTAAAAAAATATCAGTGGATCTTGCTTAGTGGCTAATATATATATATATATATATATATATATATATATATATATATATATATATATATATATATCCCTTGGTGTGACTCTGATGTTGAAACGGATAGTACGTGGGTACACCATCTTGTCGTTGCTAGTGCTGTATCATTTTGATTTATGGACTCGCTCAAGTAACCTTATATATCTGAAGTGCTGTGTGTACTTCCGAATTTGGAGTTTTGCTGCATATTCAGTCTTGTCAGTTTTGAAGTAAAGGTATTTTTTTCCATACAATCAGAAATCTGGTTGGACCGAGCAAGATATCATAGAATATATCATTGCTAACAAAATCAAATTGTAAAAAGCTAATAATTGCCCTTTCCTCCTTCGTTGCTTAAATTGCAGTGTAGCAACATATAAGCCAAAAACCAGTTCAGTAAAAGCGTTGCAAACGAATAAGCAACCCACCAGTACAGGTTTTAATGGCAATTACTGTATTGTGTTGAATCCTTAGATAAATCCTTATGGCAAAATTGCCAGGTGAGTGCTAGCTGTTTTTTGGTTTAGTGAAAATATAAAAATACACCTTTTCCCAACAATTTTAATTTAATTTCTTACAGCTGCCGTTCATGGGCCTTGTGTGTGACAAGAAGCTTTTATTGCTTAGAAAATCATTGTAACCAAAACAGACCAAAGCAAACATATACTAGAATTTTTTAATAAGAATTTTACTGCTGCATTCATGTATATACAAAATCCCCCACCCCCACATTATAACACTCAAAATAAATGTTTTACCTAACCACCGTAACAGACAGCACAATCGGTTGATTTTGTCAGTCCATATAAGTATGTCTTATAATTTTTAGATAGCTGAAACATCCACTGTTATTACAAATATACTATAAATGTTGTATTTGTTCTTGTAGTGTTACTTCTTTTGAACCTTTTAAACACTATTTATTCAAGAAAAAATGTAATGTATGATTTATACAACATATAATCTATATGGCGATTCAGTAGACAAATCATATAAATATAAAAGTATACTTTGTCAGTTCAAATCTACCTACCTATCTATCTATCTATCTGTAACTGTCGTAATTTTAAGTCGGGTCGCTAACGTGAAGTGAACATAATCCTTCAATCTTATCATTTTGAAATTTAAACAAAAAATATTCAAATGTTTCTACTTGCACCTATTGTTAAAAGTCTGGACTTAAACAAAATAATACAAAGGAATTAGACAAGACATTCAAATTTTAAATAAATGGCTTATAAATCACTTGAATCGGTAACGTGTTCCACAGCTAAATTGTGGAAGGCAAATTTGGTTTTGGATAAAGCGCCATTCGTTTAGAAGAAGAAATACCATTTATAAATCGAGCAATATGGAAGAGTTGAAAGTCATCAGCAATATGAAAAGATTCTTGCAGCAATTAAATTAAACAACTTTTACAAAACTCTGAATAATACGTATAATATATATATATATATATATATATATATATATATATATATATATATATATATATATATATATATATATATATATATAGCCTTAGGAAATATTAATATTAGATATAATCAGTTTATCCAGTATATCATTTTTCTTTGTTATATACTTTGTTATATACTGTTACGCAATGCAAAACAAAATATAATCCAACTAGAATCCATTACAGGGAACTCTAATAATAACCAGACCAGGAACTCATAGGAGGACTTCGGTATGTGGGCCAACTTCCGTGTGGGGAATCGGGAACCTCCCTGCTGAGAGGACGACCTGTGTATCGACATGTCACGTGAGGACGAGGTAAGGAGAATTTGTCCCAATATTCGGATCTACACCTGAAGAATATATATATATATATATATATATATATATATATATATATATATATATATATATATATATATATATATATATATATATACTTCAATGTCTTGACTGTTTAGTCTGATATATTGCGGAGGCAAAATATTGCAATCACTATATATATATATATAAATATATATATATATATATATATATATATATATATATATATATATATATATATATATATATATATATATATATATATATGTGTGTGTGTGTGTGTGTGTGTGTTTAATATTTTAAGACCCATTTCATCGAATTCAGTGATAACGATTCTTGAAGGTAAAACAACAAGTTTAAGAATTTGTAGCTCAAGTCTAAAACTATTTTTTTTCTATAAATGCAAAGTTGGATTCCAAGGAACAAGTGAACATCAATAAAAAGGTTTGCTGAATCGTCCGTTGGTTCTTGTAGCATCTAGCACAAAAATTCTTGATCTAAAAACATTAATTTTACTATTTTCTTCAATAGTTTTTGGCTTAGTTACCTTATTATAAACGAAAGCTTTTAAATAAAATTATAATGCTGCTTCAAACCTGTTTTCCAAAGCAAAAGAGTCCTTTTCCTTGTTTGGATTTCTTAGATAACGTACTACAATGACGACGATAACTACAGCAATTAGACTCAGTGGGATACCAATGCCAAGACCGATCAACAATGTTGACGTATCTGCAACAGAAATGAGAATGTTTAAAATTGATAAGTGAATTATCTTAAACACTGATGTTTGCTTAATTATTCTCACCAGCTTTATGAAAACTTTAAAACGTAAATACATTAGTCTCCTTCTCCATTTGTAACGAATTTGTGCATAATAATATATAAATAAGTTGAAGGTCCATGCGGCACCTTTTCAAACTAAAGCTTTTTATGCTTCTTACTTCAGCTTGACTTCTTTTGTCTATTTTCCTCTTACGTTTTGTTAAACAACGTAACTTTAGGATGATTTTTAAAATCAATGATTAGAAATTGTTGCAATACATAGTCTCTACTGCAAAAATTGGCTTCTGGATGTAAAGGTAGTCTAAGTGTATTTATTCACCTGCTTCTTCATCTATTTCATTTAAGTTAGTTTGTTTAATCTGTTGCCTTTGAGATGCGTACTGCAAACATCAGGTTAATTAGAATGGTCTTTAATGCCACCTAGACTTTAGGGTCATATAATGATAAGAACAAGAATACACGCTGAAATAAACACATATATCCAGTGTAATTAGTCATAAAGCCTTGCACGACTGCAGCACAGTGCAGTTTTATGTGCAAAATGGAATTGAACATTGAAAGGTGAAACGATACTTCATTCGCACAAGTTCAGTCTACTCTATGACATTTAAAGAAACATACAACAGTATAGAAAAGTTATTTTGCACAAAAGAGTTTTTTGCTAATCTGGGATACCAATCATGTTTTATATCCCGTCTCTGGCACTTTTATTGAAACAATTCGCTTGGACTTTGGTATTTTATTGACAATATACACTGGGACTTTGATACTACGTTGATGATATATACTAGGACTTGTACATTTTGTTCAAGATATACACTGGGACGTTCGTATTTTGTTGAAGATATAAACTGGGACTTTTATATGTTCTTGAAGATATACACTTGGATTTTTATATTTTGTTGAAGATATACACTATGATTTTTATATTTGTTGAATGTATACACTGGGACTTCTATATTTTGTTGAAGATATACACTGGGATTTTTATATTTTGTTGAAGATATACACTGGGACTTTTATATTTTGTTGAAGATATGCACTGGGAATTTTATACTATGTTGAAGATATACACTGGGACTTTTATATTTTGTTGAAGATATACACTGGGACTTTTCTTTTTTGTAGAAGATATACACTGATAAATTTATATTTTGTTGAAGATATACACTGGGACTTTTATATTTTGTTGAAGATATACACTGGGACTTTAATATTATGTTGAAGATATACACTGGGACTTTTCTATTTTGTAGAAGATATACACTGGGATATTTATATTTTGTTGAAGATATACACTGGGACTTTTATATTTTGTTGAAAATATACGCTCAGACTTTGGATAATGTGGAATCTTATTACCTGTATATTGTAAGCAATACGGTTCTTGAATTGTAGATGACATGTTTGTTCACCGTATCAAAGAAGAGTAACAAGATAACCGGGTGGGATTTCGGATTAACAACAGAACACTTTTAATCGTGATAAAACTATCATGTTTAATGACAAATGATTTGAATAAGTAATTAATTATGATTGATATGTGCATGTATATGATCTAAATATTAAACCAATTAACATAAAACGCACGGACTTAATAATGACAAACTACAAATAACTGACCTTACACAGTACAAATATATGGAAGGGATGATTCACTGTGATTCCACATTAAAAAGAATGATGTGTTTAAAGTCGAACAGTAAAAGAATGTAGTATTTTGCTCGTAAAGTAAAGTGTTTTCACTCCAATAGTGAAATTATGTAAACAAAAAGGGAGGGAAAGATATACAAGTTATCTTTACAGCCCCAGAAACACACTGGGTTTTACAGGCCACCAAAATTATCCCACGGCTAAAAGATTACATGTATTGAGTTACACACTCCGTCACCAGCACACTCGGGTACTAGTCACACTGGTATATCAAGCCGTCAGTATTCCAGGTGCGAGAATCAAGCAATCGGCGCTCACCAATCTCAGTCAGCAATGCCCGATCACCTGCTAGTCAACCAGCAACACTGTTTATTCAGCTCTACGGCTGCTATGGTTTAACTTCACAGCTGCTATGGTCGACTTTTGTGGTTTGCTCTTCAGCTGGTACCACCTCGATTCTGATCGCTCCAATAACTCTGATCACTCTAGTCAGCTCGACAGCTGATCTCTCCTGTCACTCAGGCCACTCTAGTCAGCTCTACAGCGAATCATTCTGGTCAGCTATCACTCCGGTCAGCTTCCATTCCGGTATCTCTGGTCAACTCTACAGCTAAAAATGTGCAAATCCTTAAAGTAGACCGCTCACTGACATGTCGTTCCGTAATGTTATTTGTTTATATCTACGGTGAGGTATTTATTCACAGATATCGTTTGTGTACTGAAAGCATTCGTTTCTTCTCATCGAAAGCACTTCGCACGTGCGGCATAGGATGAAGTCACTATTTCAATATATATATATATATATATATATATATATATATATATATATATATATATATATATATATATATATATATATATATATATATATATATATATATATATATATATATATATACAAAAATGGAACCCGAGTACCTGTATTAAAAAAAGGAATTATACCATTTCGTGACACGAAACAATTCAAATTCGTTTATAACGCAGTCTGTTATTGAGAGGCATATATTTAATGGGGAAGGGTGTTAAGGCCATTTTCATTACACGATAGGCTATACATGGTCACTATTATTGGTCACAATTTTATCATGGAAGACTCATAGTGGGCAATAGAATTATATCTGTATTTCACAACTAATCATCATCAATGCGTACTATGTCCATTGACAAACTGGGAATGCTTTTCTAAAACTAGATTTGTCTGTCATAGATCAATACAACCATTATTGTTTTTAAAACTTTCCATACATTCACGAGTCATAAAGATTAGTCTATTTTGAGTTGCTGCTTATCCAGTGCAGACCAAAACAGGAAAACGTAGTCATAATTGTTAACGTCTAATGTAAATTATTTGTTAAATTGCATTGCACAAACTGAGAAACTCTCGAAACTTTTTTCTTCGGGATTTTTTAACGGTGGGCATTATGAATGACATACAAGCATCACTTCTAACCTCATAAAAAATACATTTCGTTATGTGTTAAAACAGATTGACACCGTAACTAAGAGAATAACGTTCATGAACATGCTTTATGAGGTTTATATTCATCGATTCATACTTTATAAATAATAAATCTCCCTGTGAACATATAAAATCATTCCAACTTGGAGGAAATGTGTAAATGGAGAAAACCATATTTTTATTCGAAATTTATTCCCCTAAATGAAATAAAGCCAGATAAAAAACCTTCTTAGTTTAATTAATTACATTGAGATTGAACTTATTAAATCATTAATTATGAAAACTGTTACATAAACATTTATTGAATAGGTTACCTGACACTCCAGTAAATCTGAAATAAAATCAAAAGAACATTAATTATGTTATGATCATAAAATCAAACTAAGAAAATATTTGTTTATTGTGTCTGTGATCATGTATCTTGGATGACGTTCATCCATTACCGTAATAAAGTTAAGTGAGCATGCGATATTGTGGAATTACCCTTCGAGTATTAAAGTTGCAACCTACTAAGATTGTTTTGATTATCTGTCTCATCTTATCCTGTTCTTGTCATATTGACAATTTTCGTGTAAGACAATGATTATGTCCAGAAAGCCAGTGTGTTACTTATCTGCGGAGATGATAGATGCTTGCCAGTGAATATCATGTTTAAATTATTATACGAAAATAGACCTGAGGACCGGTGCCTGGAGCATCTGGCGTATGTACATGAAAAAAAGTGTCGTCAAAGTAAAGCACAAAAAAGGAAAAAAGTTAAGTGGGTGATCAACCAGTTGTGAGTAAATATAGCCATTATTTGTCTGAATTCATATGATAATGTACTCTGTAATTATCAGCAGTAAGTACATGTCGCGTCTTGGACGTTGTAGAAAAAACATACAGATTATATTGCGAGCTATATCTGAGGCGTTCAAAATAACTGAAAAAGGTCTTATAAATATATGGATGAGCAATAAAAATGTGTCGCTGCATCAGACGTTTCGATTCGATTGTATGTATGGCCGTTGCTGGATTAATCCTGTTTGGTTTTCGATGTTCTCATATCACAACAGGATAAGAATAAAAATCACTAGACCTGAAATGCTTACAGTTATGATGAAATATCAAAAATTGCTAGACAACTATGAAAACAATTAGCAAATCACGGCATGCATTAATTTGACTTTTTATACAGCATAGATAATATCAAAATGCCACATTGTACTGAATTAACAGTTTTTCCGAGGTGTTCTAAATACTGAATGTGTTTAACCTTGAAAGTAGAAATTTTGATATAAAGAGAAAAAGTGTATTTGCAGATGGAACAAATGTTGCAAAATTATAGACAAGAAAATAAAGCTACTGATTTATTAATTTCAGACCTTTGAGAATTGGTGCTATAATACCAAAGATAAACAATGGATATATGATATTGAAAACTCTAAGGTAGTTAAACCGTTTATACTTAGTAAGCGTGTGCTAGAATCAATGGTACTTTCATATTTACTAGTAATGTTTCCTTCTTGTTGCTTGTCATCATTGTGTATTTTTTATATACATATTGTTATTGTCAGATTTACTAGATTCAATCAACTTTATACCGAGAGTTGTTAATCATATAATCTTTACAGCATCAATTCCATCCATAATTAGTTTATTTATATCAACGACAATATTTCCAGTTGGCTCACATTTGATGGTTGTTATCACCGTGAGTTCTGTCACACAAAGATCAACAGCTGCTGCTACGGAAAGACCACGACTATAATGTCCAACCAAATACGCGCATTTATAGTTTACGATTAACGCGGTTCTCTTGGTGATTTAATCTCGCAGCTGTTGCTCAATTTTATTACTTTTTCACGTCGATAACATTGAGGGTCCGTGATAGTTTTAATATTAGTAATGCAATCCCGTTGCAAACCTTTACGACCGGCATACCCAGTCCTGAATCATCATACATTGGTGAAATACGCACATGCACTTGTGCCCAATTGCCCCATTTTTTGCTGGTTAAATTGTCATGAAATCATATAAAATCTCTTCTTAAGGAATATTTAAATTTCCGGCATTGCGCGTTCTGGGTGTTTATCACCACCGTTTATATCAAACACACCGATTAAGCCTGTATCTTTTACATCTGACGATCGTCTTTGCCCAACAACTGTTATCAGTCGACCAGGTTTTTCCTTTGCTGATGGCCGAGACAATGTTATCTTAACACAACTAACGGGTAATGCGACCGGGATGGATACATCAGTGAATACTACTTCGCCATTATAGAAACCATTCCGGAGTGTTTTCACATCTGGTGGTGCTCTAAAAGACCAGGTATTTGCACGCGCTAATGCGATCACTGGAAGCTGGCCTAATGTTTGTATAGTGGTAGATCAGCGTGATCGAAACAGTCAATTTCTATTTGACCCTTAAGAACATTATAATTTAGTGAGGGTCTGGTAACACCGATTTGAAGAAGATATTCATCGAACAAAATCACTATCGATGTTGGCATCCTTTGTTACGATATCCAACAACACCGCGGTCAGATTCCATTACTTAAATATAATGATCAACCTAATCTTAAATACAGACAGAGAGTTAAGTATCTAAGCCTTGAATGCTTCGAACTGAATTTCATCTCCGAGTCCAAAGATGTTGATAATGTATGTGTGAAAATACACGCAACAGTATCCGGTTTGTCGATACGCGATATTGGTGACAAATAGCAAAGATGTCGCTGATTATTTATCAACATTACCTTTCTAGCCCACTAATATTTAGTTCTCAACTATGATAAACCACCATGATCTACACTCGCGCACCTTTATCAAAACCATTTCCATCAAGAAAACCTAAAATAAGTCAACCATTTGCTAAGGTTTGCAAGTTAGGGTTTCCCTCTCCTTCTTAGAATAATATTCCTTAAATTTGTATCAATCACGTTTTATCCCTGGTGGTGCTGGTATATCTGCGATTGTTTATCCCCGTATTGTTTCATCCTACCATTGACTTCTTTTTTAATAAATGTAACCGACATAGCAGTGTCTCTGATTCTTCTTGTTCAGTGACCTCAACCGGTTTCTGTGCGACAGCTCCGTTGAACTTGATAAAAAGTATCTTGAAAGTCAATGTTAGACGTTTTAAGTTTACCATTTTGATTTTCAACAATCACAAGCTCACCTAGATCATCGCCATCAAAATTACTGGTAAGCTCAGTGAAATTCACTTTGGTGGGAAGCCAGCTTAGATCCGCAATAGTACCATCTCGTCGGGTTGAGTGACATAATTTTAAATGTTAATGGACATTTTGTCTAATATTACACGTGAAATGTGAGTTGGTGAACGCTCAAGTACATGCAACGCATCAAATCAATAACAAGATGATCACATATGTGTCCATCCAACCGATTCTGTACTAGTATATTTGAATAAAACTGGTTGTTTAGTGTGCCAGGTTAAATAATCAACAACTTCAACTGGTGGTGCAAGTCCATACGAGTCCATACGAGTCAAATACAAACGATATTGAGGTGTCACCACTAATGCAACCCAATGACAGTCACGTCACATCTGGATGACGATACCGGTTTCACGTGTACGTGGCACCATCCATGCAATTTCATTTCGCATAAAGACACCAAGAAAATGCTTCACTGATTTTGCTTTTGAGAGTAAATCAAGAATGGTCAATGAACTCATCACCATCAGCGTGTTGCATAAATAATCGAAGACCTTTGCCATATGTTATTCTACAACATTTTTCTTGAAATCGAAGGCTTTTTCCTTTGGATGCACATGCCATGTCTACGATGCGCTATGCGAAAACCCACCGCCTTTTCAGTGCCATCCTAGACGTAGGATATTATTGTGTTTAGCCCCATTAAGCTGATAGAGTTGTTTTTGGGTCAACCACAAGGAGGCATTTCCATTTAATTTTGCCAGAAAATATTTAAGAGTGACCAAACAATTTATTGCGGGGGCCCCTAGTGGCCGAGTGGTCTAAAGCGCTGTCCGTTACAGATCACTGCCATCTCACCTCTGTCTGCTTAAGTTCGAGTCTAAGATTCGGCTTATGTAGTTATGTAATAAAGCTTGCCAGTAGCTTCTCGTGGGTCGGTGTTTTTTTCTGGGGGATTTCCCGGGTTCTTCCTCCACCAATAATGCTGTCCGTAATACATAGCCTATCGTGTGCTGAACAATGGCATTAAACCCTACAACAACAACAACAATTTTATTGCGCTTTTCTTCAACGCCGATTTACGCTAAGACCGACTTTACCTTCGTGATAGGACATTATTATTTAAATGCGTAACGAGATCAATTATACATTTTCTGAATTTTCCACATGTGCATCAATGATCCTAGTTCGGCCCCAATCACTCTCCAACAACATAGCCTTGTCAGAAATTATTACAGCAAAACATCGAAAACCACCACCAGCACCACCGACACTTGTAAGAAAATACATGTCAACAACGGAATGGATGAACAACGCCAGGTGTTCCAGTGAAACGTAATAAATAAGATAGTGTCACGAATTCATTTTGGATAAATCTGTGTGGATGTTTTGATGGCTGTCCATATACGAACACAGAGTGTAATGTGCACATGCAATGTGATTGGTTTCTAAGTCAAGCTGAATCTTCTTCAGACGTTCCTGATGACCATTTGAGTTCAACGTAATCTCAATCATTTCTAAGTGGTTATCTGACTCTGCTTAATCATTGTCTCGACTTCTAATCTGAAACACCACGATACCGCGTCTTGCTGCAGTACGACCATGTTGAGTAGTTTATTGCTATGTAAAGTGCCCCTGAATAAAAGTTGGTGTGTGCACATCTGTCGTATGTGGCAGAAACGTTGCGTTGACGTGGTTCCCGTTGTAAACAATTTATAAACAATTCCATTGTAAACAATTTATAAACAAGTTCAACTTTGATATTGGTAGCATAATCGGTACCGCCATCATCATTTTATACTCGTTTCCATTAACTTCCAAGAATGCCTCACATGAAAGAGAACACATAGATGTGTCCTACAATTGCATCCTATGTTTATTCCTTGGGTTCTCTGTCTGTGTATAACCAACACATGAACATCAATGACACATACAGGATCATATATATCCTTGAATTGAACCATGGTGAAACTTTAGTTTCCACTTATATATTATTAAATTTGTCCAACAGCGTTTTGGAAAGCTGCTCTTTCTTAATCAACTTCCCTTTTCTATATTTACTGTCACATTGAATCTGCCAAGCATTGCTGAGCGATTTCTCTAAAACCTTTACCTACAATGGCGGCATTGATTCTGTTGATGGTAGTGTAAAATCTTTCAGTTATGCTAGAGTCACTAATCGGCTTAGACGATCTCGAATCGATTGATATTCATGTAATCCCAGTTGTTTCATTCGAGTCACATCAGTACTTATATACTATCAACGATTTGCATTGAAACTTCTTTAGCGCTTGGAGAAGTGAGAGCCTCAAGCACAAGTAACTCCCCTGTGAACAATTCACGAACAACGTCACCGAGTCCAGTTCCACAAGGTGTTGCATAAACAGGTTTTCTCGTATTAACAACGCGCACTTGGTCTCCCATGTCCACGTAGCACTGTCATTATTATATTAAATGTCAGGTCGATCTCTAATGTATAGTTATATCGTATATATTTCACCGCGCAGATCATCAATGTGCCCGTCTGGATCCACAAAGGTAAAATGAATATGTATCAACCGGTTGTTATTGGCAGAGAAAACACATAAGTGCTGTAGAGTAATTGATATCAAATCACCCGTTTACACGGTTGGCAAACACGTAGGCAGTAAATAACCCTGAACTGCCACACTTGTAGTTTCAGACCTGCTTTAAACTACTACTGATAGCTTCACTGCTGACTTTCGGGTGTTGCCACAAGTATTTCTAATCGATCGGCAAAGCTGTTTGGGTCACACAACCAACCACAATTTCTCCTTTGTCGTTTATCAACGGCTGTGTTTCTTTTTGCAACATAGGATACCTCTGTTCTGTTTCTTCCAATGTGGGCGCAGGTATTTGTTGCTGAAAGCGTCTTTGCCATATCTTTTCTTTTTCTTTTGTGAGAATTCCAACTTCAAGAAATGCAGGTGTGGATGGAGGTGGTGCAGGTGATTCACTTCTTTGGCGCATTTGTTGTTGCTGAACCCTCCTCTTTTGTTTATCTTCATCCAGTGAGAGAGAAGAATTTATTTCTTCGATTTATTTTCTTGTATCAAGTTTAGTAAACCGTTTCCTCTTTTGGCTCTTCCTCTAATGTTGACGCAGCAGGTCTTTGTTTTGGTTGGTGTCTTAATTATTTTGGTGTTTTCTAGGTGGTAATACATGTTTTGGTTGTTCAGCTGCGGATATTTGGGGTACGTGTTGCTGTTGATAAAACACTGTTTTTTGTTTCCTGATACTCACGTTGTTTTCATTGAATATGTTACAGATCGTCCTCTGAAGTATATTCGGGGTCAGGGTCACTATGAAGTTGTTGTGATCACATTGAGTACAATGCCAACATAAATTTTGTCAGACTGACGTATTTACTAACTAATGTCAAACGTATCACAAATTTCCCCGATACTTTCAGGTTGTTTATGTTCAACAGCAGCCCTTACTAAATTCCTCTTATGCTTTATGCTGCTCCGCTTCTGCATCAATGTATATTATTTTGAAAAACTGTTCATTATTATGTTCAAATGCTATTCCTATACAATACCCCAAATATATCTGATTAATCGATTTGGTCTTGAGTATCATTACCGCCATTACAGCTAGAACATTTTTAGAATCATCACACGATTCTGACGTTGTTTCAGACATAGCTAGTGATTTAGTAAAATACTCTAAGTCTTCTTGCACTATATTATATAACTTCTTCTTTTGCCTTCATAAGCCACCTATATTTTTATTCCGTTCCATTTCTAAAGTTACTCCTAAGTTAATCAATTTATCGGTGGGCTCCTATTATGTCTCTAAAACACATCAAACATATTACTGGGGGAAGAATCATCTATGCAGTTTGGGGCGAACACGATTGCATCCAGGGACAAAATTTATCGATCATTGTTACTGTTAACTGTGAAGATTCTTGCCTTGGTTTCTTAGGTCAGATCAACAATGGTGCCGCTTAATAATAACTGAAATTACATGACTGAATCGGATTTGAAGCACCTAGTGCGAAACGAGCAAATCGGAGCTCCGGAAGTAATTTATCCTATCGATGTGGTGAAACTGTCCTCTATGATAGCTAAGGTGTACGATAGCTTTATATACCCAGTTATCTGAAGTAATCATCTCATACCATATGCATCGATTTTTTATTCTATAATCCCGCGACTCTGCCCAGTTAGCACATTATCATGTTAATGTTAATGTTCAAAGTTAATGTATTTTAACGTTACATATTAAAAAGCCTATTACGTCTGAGAAAACATTACGTTTCACTTACTTGCATCTTGGTTTCCCATCCTCTACAACGCACACAAACGAGTCGTGGCAATCACCATTGATTGCAACGTATGTAATACACATCTGCTGTTCCAGATTCACGTCAGTTGGAACTAAAGATACAAACAGCAAAAATATATCAAATTAAGACCTTTTAGTATAATATGTAGTATTTGTTTATTTTTAATATTTTTTTTGAACGGAATGTTCATGGTACTGACGATTAATGTTTTGCATGTTTAATATCCTAAGGATATATAAAGTACATGTATTTAACTTACTATAAATAGCTCCAGATTTTACAGCATCGTGTAATTTATGCAGTAACAGAAAAACTATCATTAAGGGGAAAATGAAGTAAATTTAATAAAGTATTAGATCGTCAGTGTGACTGCTGGTTTATATATATATGCATAACTACAGATGCTAATGTAGGTGTTTTTGTTTGTGCGTTTTCAGCGCGTGACAGAATATACATGACGGGCAGTATATTCGATGGAATAAGAACCATACGATACGAATTCCCCAGATGAACTACCGACACATGGGAAGCTACTGACAAGCTATCTCACATACTCATGTTGGCCGAGCCTGAGGTTCGAAACAGACGCGAGACGTGCGAGTAACCTGTAAAAGCGAGCGACTTAGATCACTCGACCACAAGAGACCCTTGGTGTATTTGCACATTATACACAAAACATCCTTACTTATGAATACATTATTACTTTGTACGTTACATATTAAAAGCCCATTATGCTGTTTTCTTAATCAATTTTAAGAAATGAAATTAATACAGGTTATATATGAGTTGTATTTTGAATAAGTTTGTCTGGATATTACTAATGAACTTCTCTCAGAAAGAGAAGATCCTACTGAAGATAGTTTACCACAAAGTTTAGATATGGCACATAATTGGTGTCATTTATCAAAACCCCAAAAAAAATTAAAAAAATTCAGCAACAAAATAAAAATCTACTACATTGATCATCAAACGACATAAGTCTTTTGTAATAACACAAACTTACTTTTTACATCCCCGACTGACACTTCCTTGGCTTTCGAATTAATTCCACCAATGAGCACAGTCTGGCCTGAAGCAAGGTCTGAGTTTGCTTTTGTCAAATCAGTTATGACTTCTTCATGACGATTGAGTATAATGTTGTAATCCACTATTAGACTCCCCTTTCTAAACAAAAGTAACATTTAATACTTGCATTTTCTGGAAAATCTCTCACACTCTATCTACCTATCATTCAACTTAGAAATGACTTTTACTGTTGAATATCATGGAAAAACTTTTAAGTCACTTGAATTTAATATACAATCTGCACATTTGCCACAGAAAATACAATCATTATCCAATATCAATCTCATTACGCATTTCCCACAGAAAATATAACCATTATCCAATGTCAATATCATTACGCATTTCCCACAGAAAATACAATCATTATACAATGTCAATTTCATTACTCAGTTCGTAATTATCCTTATCATAATTTCTTTTACACTTGTACAATATTCGTCAAATGTATTTTTCTTATTACAAACAAAAACAAAACGAAATCATTTTGATTTGAATACAATATTACTTTTAGCAATTGTAAAATTACAAATATTTAAAACATTACAATGAAGCAGTTTACTAATATTCAAAAATTTGACAACGCCATTTACTAGAATACCAGACTAGCATGAACGTAATCTCGATAATTATGCATTATTATAATTATGCATTATTATAATTATGTATTATTATAATTATGCATTATTATAAGTATGCAGTATGATAATTATGCATTATGGTAATTATGCATTATTATAGTTATGTATTATTATAACTATGCATTTGTTAAATTAAATCATATAATATACACTTACTTTATGGATCTAATTATAATTGTAACAGAAGTTGAGCGCAAATAAGACCCATAAAACGCCTCCAGCTGAAATTAAATTAATAATATGAAAATATAGTCATCAACACCAAAATAAATCGGTGATAATATTTGTTTAATAAAACAAAATGTGAATGATCATCGCTTTTAATTGAGACGTCAGTTTTTAAACCGTTCTTTGACAATGACAAGCGAATGGACTAAAACATGCATTTCGTTCACAGTTCATTCATTGAGGGTTCATTCCCAAAATTCACTCTTGTTACTGAATTGTCAATTTGCAGGAGAGTGTTTCTCCTCTTGTTAAGATGTGAAGGACTAAATTATAAATTAAAAATACAACCCTTTAATATACCGTTTGTCGATATCGAGTTATATAATAATAATAATAATAATAATAATAATAATAATAATAATAACAAAACACTACTACTACTACTACTACTACTACTACTACTACTACTACTACTACTACTAATAATAATGTACTGAGAAACAGGTGATAACAAAGCGAAACTTCAAGTTACTGCTCAGTTTGTCATTATAACTGTTAGAGACCATTTGGAAATTTTGAAATATACTTCATACACATTTCCCCAGAGACGACACACATCGAAGTTTAAAGGCAACTGAACTCGTTATTGGTTTCCCTATATAATAAATATATATTTATGTGATTTTATTTACGAAAAGACACAAAGAAGCACTGAAAGACAATCATAACTGGCATTATCACAGGTTTCTTAAAGTTCAGTTTAGGAACTATTCAGAAATGTCATATATATTTTTTACTGTTCCAGTCTCGCATGCTTCTGATATCTTATTTAATAAATAATTATTTACGTTATCAAATCAGAATTGATTTTTAGTCTCTAGCAATGTCGTTGAAATTTGTAATTTTTTTTAATAATATCTTATGTCTAGATCAAAAACATTTAATGGGGTGGCGTGGGATGGAGGTCAAGCCCAATGGGACACCAATAATTCAAATCGTTCAACGTTTTGGTTTTAGTGGGTGAGGGCAGAATTAAGTTGTGAGGGTGAGTGGACAGAATTGCTTGCTACTCCACTGATTCATTATAAATGAAGCGCACAACTTTGTGTATGTGATATACATATAATTAAAGCAAATAATTTGTGTTACATACTTGCCTACAATGTACATGAAAATTATTATTGTAAAATCTTAAACTTAACACCAAGCTATTAAGCTTGATCTTAAAATCAGAATTAATATTCATCACACATAAGTACATAAATAAGGTTTCTCAAACACTTACTGCTAGTTTCAGGTTTGATTGATAGTATTGATACGTTTCTTTGACATTCAGGTTCGTTGAGTCTGTAATCTGTATGTCGAAAGTAACAGAGCACCTCACTAGCATCTGTCCTTCTGGAAGAACAAAGAAAATATTGATAACTTTTAGATGAGACGTAAATAGATCATCACACTTAATTTTGATTACATGAAGATAAATAATTTTACTTATCAAAATTATTGTTATAGTAAAGTTTAATTTCACATCATGACCGTCATTATCACACTAGACAAAATAACAAGAAGTAGAGAAAATATGTAATTCATAAGCAATGTATACAAGTATATTCACCTGAATATATTCCATTTTTAATGTTCTAAACAGGTGGGTTGTTTGTATATTTTATATATGTATTATGATTAGTCCAGTAGGTGAGACATAATGATTTAACTGTATCAAACAAGGTACAATGAGAAACACGCATTGGTCGATCTCTTGGTGTATTGGTATAATTAGCTTCCTTTAATTGCCATTCAATATAGGTATATGGTTAATTAGCTGTCAAGCTTTACCCATCAATCACAATGTCAGTTAGTATTTTATGTCAAATAGCCAACCTGATCCTGACAAGATGTTTTCTAGATGAAAGCAAACTCCTGACTGAAAGAAAGTGTTTTTTTCCACCCAATGATTTGAACTATTTCCTAATGGTTTTCTTTCGTTTCTTATTAAAAAGGTTTCCTGTACAAGGTAATTTACATGACAATTGCTTCTGTTTGTATAACAAGATGGCACTTTTTATCACCTAAAAGCACAAATGACAATTTTACAAGAATAAGTTCATAATCCGGTCTTGTTTATATATTGTACTTGATTAAAGATTTGTCTTCACATTTCACACTTTAATATACATGAAATGCAACAATGTTTAGGATGCAACTGTCAGAAATAAATTGTGTGTGTGTCTTTGATTGTTTGCGTGTGTAATATATTTATAATTTACACACAAAGATCACATGACTCACCGGATACATTGGTAACTGTGGTTATTTCTTCTTGAACTGCGGAAGAAAAGAAAAAGCCATAAACTAACTTCAACAATGAAGAAATGTCATAAAAAAATGATTTCGAAAATGATATTTTCATACAGCTGTTCATATATTATTTTATGCAATTTGGGCAAATGAATATATCTATTTCCCCGTCTTG
Organism: Unio pictorum; assembly: GCA_030141615.1. Taxonomy (NCBI): domain Eukaryota; kingdom Metazoa; phylum Mollusca; class Bivalvia; order Unionida; family Unionidae; genus Unio; species Unio pictorum. Next base: position 2,079,528 of record JARLTB010000162.1, on the reverse strand, counting down.
TTCAAAAGTTTTATATTAAAATAAATATGCTACGTGAATGTAACATAATGTTTAGAAAACTTGTTGACCGAAACATGACGAGATTATTGTTGTTTCAATTTGCATTTTGGTTTTCTTTGAAAGAACTTTCATAAATTTATCTCCCTCTGTCATTATATTGTGGAATATTGCTAAAATGACGTTTAAATGCTTTTTAGTTCGTAAAGCTTAAACATCGTAAATAATTAGTATACAAGCAATGTCTATTTATATAGAAGATAAACTACTCAAAATTAGCAAGCTTAAAAGCCCCTTTCTGAGTAAGATAGCGAGTGACAATTTTTGCCATATCTCACAATAATACATGAAAACAACTTGAACCAACCACATGTTTAAAATTACTTTTATATTACCGGGAATGCAGTCTTGACTTGCATTTGGTTCAAATCCAATCAGGCAGGAACAATTGTAGCCACCCTCGGTATTATGGCATCCGGTATTGTTTTTGCTCAAGCAGGCACCTTGTATGGTTGCACATTCGTCTATGTCTCTGCTGCAATCATCCGACCAGCCACTTTTACATTTACACGTGCCATTCAATGGGTCACAGGTTTGTAGTGCATTTAGTGCATTTGTTCCATTACACTGGCAAATGCTTTCACAAGAAGTTCCGTATGTGTTGTTCATACAAGCTAGACAGAGAGAAGAGAGAGAACAAAAATAGGATGATACGCTAATAATTCAGTAAAATGTGAAATTTAGACATTTTAAAATCAATATTGTACCTCAGGTTTGATTATTTCATCATTGGAAAACTTTAACATTACCCGTAAAACACAATTTGATAGAACGAAAACAAATTGCAAACCTCCAACAATAGCCGTAGATAAAAACAACATGTATCATTGTTAATTATTGATATTTCGATAAATAAAATTTATATTACATGTAAAATTATATTCGGATCTTAGTACAATTTTATCTTGCGTTGCTGAATTCATAAATATAACAGTGTCATAGGAACACTCGCGTCCCCGTTCCGGCATAAAGACAAAACGGAAGAGCTCTACGTACAAATTATTTATACTAACATTTTGATATTTGTTTAGTTGTTGAGAGTGTTGGACTTCCTCCTGGCAATTCGTTCATCGTAGTGTGAGTAGTCATTATCGATAATATCTTCGTAGTTGTTAAGTTTGCAGATGTGAATTTAGTTGGTTGTTCAGGGGTTGTTGCTGCTTTTGAAGTTCCAGAAGATGTAGCTGTTGTCTGAGTAGTCACCGTAGACTTTATTGATGTCAGGGTCATTCCAGGAGTGATGGTCGATGTCGTTGTTGTTGTCGGGGGTATAAAAGGTGCCGAAGTTGTTGATGCAGTTGTCAGTTCAGGCGTTGTAGTTGTTGTGGACGTAGTTGTTGTGTTTATAAATGTTATGGATGGCGTAGATATCATTGTCATATTAGAAGCTGCTTTTGTTGTCGCTTTAACCGTTGTGGGTGCATAAGTGGTAGAATTAGTTGAAATAGTTACTTCAGGAGTTGTGGTGGTTGTTGTTGCAGCATTTGTGTTTGTTGTCGCTGTCGTCGGTGGGGGTAAAAACGTTGCAGACGTTGCTGATGTAATTGTCATTTGAGGGGAGGTGATTGTTGATGCTGTTGTTTTAGTTGTTGCGGGTACGAACGGTGTAGACGTTGTTGACACGGTTGTCACTTCAGGAGTTGCAGTTGTTGTCGTAGCAGTTATTGCGGATACAAACTTCGTGGACGTTTTGTACGTTGATACTGCTGTCACTTTAGGAGTCGTTGTTGCTGTCGTGGTTGGTGTTGATTCCATCGGTGTAGACGTTGCTGATGCTGCTGTCATTTGAAGTGTTGTTTGAGTAGTCATCGTAGACTTTATTGAAGTTGGAATCATTCCAGGAGTTATGGTCGTTGTCGTTGTTCTTGTCTGAGGTAAAAAATGTGTCGACGTTGTTGATGCAGTTGTCAGTTCAGGCGTTGTAGACGTAGTTATTGTTTCTGCAAACGTTGTGGATGGTGTTGATATAATTGTCATAATAGCGGCTGCTTTTGTTGTTGCTTTCACTGTTGTGGGTGCATAAGTGGTGGAATTAGTTGAAATAGTTCGTTCAGGAGTTGTGGTTGTTGACGTTGCAGCATTTGTGTTTGTTGTCGCTGTCGTCGGTGAGGGTAAAAACGTTGCAGACGTTGCTGCTATAGCTGTAATTTGAGGGGAGGGGATTGTTGTATTAGTTGTTGGCGATACAAACGGTGTAGACGTTGATGACAAAGTTGTCACGTCAGGAGTTGTAGTTTTTGTCGTCGCAATTATTGCGGTTACAAACTTTGTTGACGTTGTGTGTGTTACTGGCATATTAGAGGTTGTTTCAGTCGTCGTATTAGTTGTTGTGGGTACAGACATGGTATAATTTTTTGACACTGTGTTCAATTCAGGATTCGTGGTTGTTGTAGGTTCCAACTCTGTAGAAGTTGCTGGTGCATCTGTCATTTTACGTGTTGTGTTGGATGTCGCAGTAGTTGTAGTGTGTGCAAACTTTGTGGATATTGATACAGTTGTCACTTTATGAGTTGTGGGTGCTGTCTCCGTAGTAGTTGTTGGTACAAGCGTTGTGTAAGTTATTGATGTAGCTGTCATTGATGTGGCCGCGTTTGTTTCCGTAGTAATTGTGGGCACAACCGCTGATGTTATTTGAGGGATTGGAGTCGTTTTCGCTGTAACCATTGTAGTGACAGATGATGTTGTTATCGTTGCAGACGTTGTTATTGGTAAAAGTGACGTGGCTGTTGTTGATGAAGTTGTTTGCTCTGTGCTTATACTTGAATAGGGTAACATTGTAGTTGGTGTTGAGTTTGTAGATCCAGTTGCTGAGTTGGTTTGTATACGCGTCGTTACTCCAGCAACGGCAGACGACGATGAGGAAGATGGAGATGTTAAAGGAAGTTCGGTAGAATTAGCCACAAAATCTGAAAGAAAGCATTTTGTGGACTTACGATGAAGTATCTCTCAAACGGTATGTATAAAATCTTAATATTTTAAAACACGTTATCTTACGGGTTGGATATCAATTCGTATTTTGGTTATAATTTTTCATATTATGGGTTTGATATCAATGAGTGTATAAGTGATATTTTGTTACGTTATCTCACGGATTTGTAACAGTGAGCATATTACTTCTATATTTTAACATGTTATCGCACGATCTTCATACCAATTAGCATCCTAGTTATAATTTATCATATTATCTCACGGATTTGATATCAATGAGTATATTAGTTATATTTTGTCACGTTATCACATAGATTTGATATCAAAGAGCATAACCATTTTTATTTGTCACTGGTTGATATCACTGAGCATAATAGCCATACTTTGTCAAGTTATCTCTCAGATTTGATATCACTGAGTGTATAAGTCATACTATATTTTTTTCCTCCATCTAACATTGCTATTTCTAAAAGAGTTCTTTAATGAATGATTAGATTGTTTGAATGTGATAAATGTAAATACCTTTCTCGCAGGATTGACCTGTCCATCCAGTAAGGCATTTGCATGTACCATTTTGCTTGTTGCATTGTTCAGTATTCCAGGTGATGCACGTGCAATCAAAACCACAGTCGATACCGTAATGCTTACTGTCACATTCTGAAAATTGTGTTTCCATTCTAAAGCATGTAAATGTCTATACTATACTAAACTATACATATATATATATATATATATATATATATATATATATATATATATATATATATATATATATATATATATCGCGTAATGTCATCTGTATCGACTTCTTGACTCGTGTAAGTTGCCATCAATTAAAATTATTTAATCCACCCATCTACTTAGCTAATATGCAGAGAACAAAAGAATCTCAACACAAACAGGCTTATTTGTGTGTAATGTTTGAGATTTAGATTTTTAACGTAGCTTTTACACTCTTTCAGTCATATCGCTACAATGTCTGCAGTGTGGCAGGTTATAACACTGGGGCATCATTCCGCAGACATGAAGCATGTTGTCCCACCCAGTCACATTATCCTGACACCAATCCGACTAGTCCTAACACTAACATCAATGCTAAGCTCCAACTATGCAGCTGTTAGTACAGTTTCTTTAAGTCTTTGGTATGTCCTGGCCGGGGAATGAATTCACTACCTCCCGCATCCGATGCGCACGCTCTAACCATTAGGTCACCGGAGCGGTCCAACCAGGCTTGCTTGCATATATATATATATATATATATATATATATATATATATATATACTTAGAATGAGTCATATTTATACTGATGTCGAACATGGAAAAACAAAAGTATTGATGGAAGGATACACTGAGTCTGGAAAACAAGTTGACAGAGAAGACGGCTAGATTGTAGTATCTGGATAACAACTTCTATCAACGTTATTTTCTTAACAAAATAGACGCTGTTCCAATTAGAAATATGGTTTTAATATCAACTTGTTTGCCCCATTTTATGTAATGTTAAACATTTCATTTGACCCATTTTATGTAATGCTCGCTTTTAATTTGGCGATAATACCCAAACAAAATACTTGATGTCTTATCCAGCAGTTTTTTTAGGTTGTCTAAAATATTTCAGAAACAATATGTCAAATATGAGAGAGAGAGAGAGAGAGAGAGAGAGAGAGAGAGAGAGAGAGAGAGAGAGAGAGAGAGAGAGAGAGAGAGAGAGGATGGGGTGGGCGAATTATAGAATAACAGAGAGAAATCATATTTTTGCATAGGTTTTGTAAATGATAAACCTGAAACACCCACATGTAAACTTGATCCTACTTAAATCAACATTATATATATCATTGCTAGTTGTTTATTTCATTGGCTCATGGACTGAATTTCATAAGAGAACACTTCCTTGATAAGACCCTAAGTATTGGGCAGCACCAATCATACATTTGTTTCTCTCAGAAAGTCAGGATGATGCAGCAGTCGCAGTAATATTTTAATACAAACACTGTTTTGTTTGACCGAGGAAACCAAAGGAAGTCCTAAATATTCTTCGTCAAACGTTATAACTACCCACTATGTACATTTCTTGAAAGTGGAACAGAACAATGTGTACAACGAGTCAAAATATATATAAATTACAATTTTTAATTATTTCAAATAATGCATGATCTTTAAGTACATCGGTCAAATGTAAGCGATTAACATCTGTTGCGTAATTAGTGAAAAAATGAGCATCGTCTTTTGTTTCATCGAACAAGTTACCTTGACAATATCCAGCAGACGACATCATGAAGCCAGCAGTGCATGTACAGATATATGATCCAATGCTGTTATGACATATTGAATTAGGTGGACAGAGCGAATTATTCAAGCACTCATTAATGTCAATATCACAGGCAGATCCTGACCAACCCAATCGGCAGAGACATTTTCCTGTGTCTTTACTGCAGTGTTCTGAGTTTGAAACATTGCAAGCACATATGTTACTGCACCCTTCACCGTAAGTTCCATCCGGGCAATCTGAAATATATAATCGGCATTACATGTTAGAAATGGCACTCTAAAATACAAGATAACTAATTTTACCTTTAGCTATCAAGCAAATTAGCTGATTGCAAGGTGTGTGATCATAGTTCTCTATGTATATATTCATTCTTCTTCCAGCAGGGCACCGAGTGGCCGAGTGGTCTAAAGCGATATCCGTTACGGATCACTGCCATCCCACCCCTGTCTGCGTGGGTTCGAATCTCGGATTCGGCTAACGTGGATATGTGAAAAAGCTTGCCAGTAGCTTCTCGTGGGTCGGTGGTTATTTGCGGGTTTTTTCCCGGGTTCTTCCTCCACCATTAATACTGGCCGCCATGTATGGCCTAACGTGTGCTGAAAAATGGCGTTAAACCCTACAACAACCAACCAACCAACATTATTCTTCCTGTAATAGAAGATCCTCGTGGAAGTTAAAATGGGATGGCATCTTTACGGTAAGGTTCCAACGCCAACCTTTCCGATTCAAACAATTAAGTTTGAAGTTTTTATAAGCTATTTCTGTATTTTGTTACGCACAACAATTCACTTGTTTAATCATTTTTTCAACTCGAGACCGAGTCAACTTCACATTTTACTTTGATATTTATCAATAGTGTCCTTAGAAATGTGATTTAAAGAAAATATGCAGGCATGGTATTAAATTATTTGAATTCGTGCAGCGTGTTAAAATTTGTCACTTTTTAACGCAGAAAGGGGCCACGAGTGGCCGAGTGGTCTAAAGCGGTCTCCGTTACGGAACACTGTCATCTCACCTCTGTCTGCGTGGGTTCGAGTCTCAGATTCGGCTAATGTAGTTATGTGAGAAAGCTTGCCAGTAGCTTTTCGTGGGTCGGTGGTTCTTTCCGGGGTTTTTCCCGGGTTTTTCCTCCACCAATATTATTGGCCGCCATGTATAGCCTATCGTGTGCTGAAAAATGGCGTTAAACCCTACAACAAAAACAACTCAGAAAGACCCGAAAATTCTATGTGACAGTGATAGCTCGATCATATTCTAACTTTACATTGCATGTTAAGTGGCATATTCAGTAATGAGAGTTGTCTTTAAGATCGTTACAATCTATATATGTATGTTTTTGATTATTTTGTATCCCTCTTACTGAAACATATATGATGATATATATTATTTGCACGAAACCTACATGTACACTGTGAAGTGCCAAATTTTCGGTCGAATCTATTAAATAACTATTAATTCTAGCCTAGCTAGACATTTGTTAAATTTATGAGACATTCTGCAAGGAGAGATACTGGTATAATAGAATGTGGCCGGTTCACCAATTAATTGTGCTTGTTTAGAGCAGTACTGACCGCCGTGACACGAAAGTGTCATGTTTGATTTGAAACAGACAGGGGGTGTTACTTAAAACCAGAAATCTTTAGAATAAAATATCTTACTAGTTAAAATTACTTCAGTCTTCTAAGGGGCTTTGCAAGAAAGCCAGGGTAGTATTATTTTGAGAAAGAGGCTCCGGATGTGATTTGATTGCAATCCATTCGTTAAGGAAGTGTAATCGGAAAAACCGCCAAAAACCAATGGTTGTGAGACGCACAAAAAATACGAGGTATCTGTTTCAAATCCACGCTTATTATGATGTAATTAATATAATGTTTCTTCGTTACAGATCTGCATGATTTGTTGATACATTTGTATGATTAGTTTCATTTGTTACATTAATTTAGTAATGTGCTTTTGAATTATGAATTAAATTTCTTACCTTAATTCGTAGTTAGGAATGACGTAGTGTTAATTGATGTTGTAAAAACACTATGTGGAGTTATGATAGGAAAGTGTTATGTTAATTCTTGAATTTATCATATTGTTTGAATATTGATTGTGTTCTAAGATTTAATGTCTTACTTTAATTAATGAATTACAGGAATACATGTGAATTCACCGAATTTTGATGTCGTAGATAATTTAGTGACAGTGTATAATGTATTAGGTCAAGGCAAACCTAATTAACAGGTGGTTTAGCTGTATTGATCTGAAAACATGTGTAGTCAATTACTAGCCGTAAAATTGTTATCACTGATAGTAATATCTGATTGTTCAAACCAGCAAAACGGACAGTCTCAGCTATTACCGTGTAACAAGAGACTTAGGGTGTTTTACTTTTCTTTTGGAAGGAAGGAAGAAATTAGCGTTTTTTGGAGAGAAGTGAAGTACGGAAATAGAGGACGTACAAGACGGGAAAAGAATATTGTGAAGTAGAAGTTGCAAGGTGTATACATCGATACAGAGGACAAGTATGAGTTCGAGCGGAACATCCACGAGGGAAAAGTATCTCGAGAGACAGGAACTTCTGGGTCAACATTTGAGTGAGCAGAGAACGCAGTTCGACGATAACAGGTTATGAAAATCGAACAACGCGGATGAATTTGAATCAACGCTTGATTCTCTGATGAAGTTTACTATCAGTAATAGAACGGCTAAATTTGTTTAATTCCATTTTTCAATTTATTTGTAATTCGGTGAAAGTTTAATTTTAAAACCACGTGTATTCCGAATGAAAGGAAATTGCACTGTGTATGTATTTGATTAAATTGTTTATCTATCTTTACGGGGGCTCGTAGTGTTTTGTTCAATATATTAGCTCAGTTTACCACCATACATTCTATACTCGAACCGGGCAATTATACCGCGGGCGATCATCTCCTACATAGCGAGTATCAGAGGGAAGTGGGTTAGAGTGTTGTTTTTATATGTTGTGCAATACCTTTTGACAAGTGGGCTTGTACCATATTATCCGAATAACGCTCAGGACCCGCGAGACTCTGGCAGTTGGGGGCTCGTCCGGGATTCGAACATTTTTTTATACGAGTAAAATAATCTGAGCATATATTTAACAGAGCGATAATATTATCATTATAAGAAAGGATCGAGTGAATCAAATCATTGTCTGCTATTTTTGTATACATGAATATTGTGCATGCAAATTTCTTGCCAGTTTTTTTTTCTCTTCACATTGCGATGAAAAAACTATTGTAAGGATTTGAGATACATATCTTTGTTGTGCGGTCATTATAAAAGTGTATAGGAGCGGTATTACTTAAATATTCTCTTGGGATAAGAGCACATTTGGGCAAGTACTGTATTTTGGAAGCCATAAATTACGTCTTGTTAGTAGAGGCCACATCACACATTTTGAGAGGAAAGTTTGTTTGTTTGTTTTTATGGTTTAACGCCATTTTTCAGCACAATATAGTGTATACATGGCGGCCAGTATTAATGGTGGAGGAAGAAACCGGACAAAGCCCGGAAAGAACCACCGACTCACGAGAAGCTACTGGCAAGCTTTCTCACATAACTACTTTTGCCGAACCTTAGACTGGAACACACGCAGACAGAGGTGAGAAGGCAGTGGTCCGTAACGGACAGCGCTTTAGACCACTCGGCCACTTGGGGCCCCTGGGAGGAAAGTACACCGCTGCGTGGAGCTGATGTTTATTGGATTTTGCCTGGTTAAGAGAGGCTGATTGACCCCGGTCAGGTCATTGTAGGAGAGTTTTATAAGTTACAGTACGAAAGCTATTTTCAGATAGGTAATTCACATTTATTTTATTAAGGACTTAGTTCTAAAAAGTCAAAATGGTGACAGACAGACAATTAATACGAGAATTTAAATCCATTGGCAAGGATGAGTTGGGTTACAACGGAGAAAAGCTATCGAAATTTATTGAGCGTAGTCTTAGAGGACATAAGCAGCAGTCAGCAATTGAAAGAGAGAGGGATAAGCAAGCAGTTGAAAGAGAGAATGGGAGAGAAAGACAAGCCATGGAACAAGCAGCTGAATAAGAGAAAGCAAGGCAAGCAACTGAGCTTGAACTAGACAGATTACAGGCTGAGGAAAAAGCGAGAGAAAGGGAACATGTGTTAGCCATGGAGAGACTGAGGATCGAAGCTGAGTTTAGGAGGGGTGAAGAGTCGAACGAACGTCCTGGAACCACAAGTAGACGTTTGGAAGACAGACGACCCATGCAGATCACCATGACTATGTTCAACGACAAGGACGAAATTATTGACAACTTTTTGACACAGTTTGAAAAGCTGGCACTGGTACATCAACTACCTAGGGACCAGTAGGCTATCAATATTTCGGCATTTTTACAGGGATCTGCGAAAGTCGTATACCTCAATATGACCCCAGATGAGATAGACGATTACAACGCTCTGAAGAAAGCACTTTGACTCAATGAATTATCCGCAGAAACGTTTCGTAAACCTTTTAAGGGAATCGTCAAAAAGGGCTACCGAAACACGCGCAATTTCATAGTCGAGTACGCGTAGGTTTTGATAAATGGATAAAAATGTCTGGTACCGCGCTAACGTATGAGGGCATACGCATATAAATTTTAAAAGAACATGTCCTAAGTACTTACAGGAAAGATTTAATTGTGTTGTTCGCGGAGCGTGAATTCTCAACCTTGGATGAGATAAGTGTAATGGCGAAGCGCTATGAGAGCGCTCATGGGCGTCCAACTACTTTGAGTGGAAGGGACCGACCTGGAAACGGTGAGCATAGAAAGACCACTGAGGTGGCACCCCAAAGACGGAATGGTCAGAATGGTGGGAGGCCAGGGGCCGGAAATCCCAGCCAAGTACATTTCCGTGGGTCGGGGAAGACTCAGGGGGTAGATAGGGATACCTCGGGTAGAAGAGGTGAGCCAGTGTGTTATGGCTGTAACAAACCAGGCCATGTTGTTAGGGACTGTAGAAAGTATCGTCCAACAACGATTAATTCAGTAACTCCGAATACTGTTAAGAAACGAGAATCAGTAGGATCTACGAATATGGCGGTGGCTACGGTAAATGGTGAGAAGGCCACCGTACTGTATGATGCCGGCTGTAGGTACCCGGCCTTGGTAGATAGTATGTTAAACCTGGAGATTATACAGGTGAGACGGTTGAAGTCCTGTTTGCTAACAGGACGAAGGATTCGCTTCCGGTCGTTAGCATAGACCTTGATTCGCCGTATGTGAAAGGACGAATTCAAGCAGCGTGTTTGTCGGGACTGTCTCATGACGTAATATTAGGGTGTAGGTATGTGTTGCCCCAACCTAACCCTATGACGTGTAACCTTATACATGTCGGGTCAGTTGAGACGAGGGCTAAAGTGAGGGTCAGGGTCAAAGCCGCTAAAATCCGTGAATTCGCCCATAGACATTTTGGTACCTGGCGAGTTGGGAAAACTTCAAAAGTAAGATTTGTCTCTTAACAAGGTACGCAGGTACGCAACGGACGTGTCCGTAAGGAAATTAAAAGACGGCGAGGTTAAGTTCGCGACGAAACGCGGTATTTGGTATCGGTACGCCAAGAAAGGGGCCGATACGTTTAAGCAAGTTGTGGTGCCCGTAGTAAAGGGTGAGGAAGTGCTTAGGTTAGCAAATGAGGGTCTTCTTGGAAGCCACATGGGCGTGGCGAAGACCAGAGATAGGTTGGTGAGGGAGTTTTATCGGCCAGATGTACATGCGGATGTGAAGAGGTTTTATTTGTCGTGTGACAAGTGTCAGCGAGTGGAACCTAAGACCTCCCATCGCCCGGTGCCACTAGGAACCACCCCACTAATTGACGAACCTTTCTCGAGAGTGGCGATGGATTTGGTAGGTCCGATTAAGCCGGCGGCAGAAAGTGGTAATCGTTATATATTAACGGTAGTAGATTACTCTACCCGGTACCCGGAGGTAGTGGCCTTGAAAACCATTGATTCAGTCACGGTGGCTGAGGCCTTGTTAGGTGTATGGTCAAGAGTCGGAGTTCCAGAAGAGATACTGACGGACCCGGGACGCAGTTCGTGAGCCAGGTGATGGAAGAGGTAAATAGGTTGCTATCCATTAGACACATGGCGACTACCCCGTACCACCCGCAGTGTAATGGGTTGATGGAGCATTTCAATGGGACATTGAAACAGGCTTTGAAGAAGCTATGTGAAGGTCGACCTAGGGATTGGGATCGATACCTTCCAGCGATACTGTTTGCGTATCGAGAAGTACCACAAGCAAGTTTGGGTTTTTCACCTTTTGAGTTAGTCTATAGAAGGACGGTAAGGGGGCCCATGGCTGTGTTGAAACAATTATGGACGGATGAGCAAGCATCCGAGGAAGTGCGAAAAACATACCAATATGTTGTTGACTTACGTAACAAACTGGAAGAAGTTTGTAAATTGGCTCAAGAAAATCTCTGCGACGGAAGGGAACGTCAAGCCAAGTACTACAACAAAAGGACGAAGGAACGTCACTTTGAGGTGGATGACAAGGTGTTGTTGTTGTTGCCGTTAGAACACAACAAACTGCAAGTCTCATGGATGGGACTATTTGAGGTAACAGAGAAGAAGGGTGGACAGAACTATCGTATACGAGTAGGGGACAAGGACAAGTACCACGTGAATCTATTGAAGCGTTACCGTGTGAGAGAACCACCCACAGAGTTCGTGGTGGCTACAGTCGTAACAGAATAACATGACGACAATGCAGGGCAGGCGGAAGGCGGAAGTACTCCCTAGTTGTCCTTTGACGAAGGAGGAAACCTACGTCGATGCTGCACTTGACGTTACGTTAACGTCAGATCAACGTAAAGAGGTGGAGTCGGTTCTCCAAGAGTATTCGAGAGTCTTAACAGAGAGACCATGGAAGACGGAATTGGAGGATTACACAGTGAAGTTACTAGACGAGAAATCAGCGAAGTTAAAACCGTATTCTCTAAACTATGCTAAATTACGAACTGTCCGGAAGAAACCTGAAGCTACGATAGACTTGGAAGTTATAAACCAACTTAGGGACGCATTACGACCATCCACTAAGACAGAAGTTAGATGTTTTTTAGGTTTGGCAGGATATTATAGAAGATATGTTGCAAACTTCAGCGCTATTGCGAGCCCATTGACTGCCTTAACTCGGAAAAAAGCATTTCAGACGTTGAAGGACAGACTGACGTCAGACGCCATAGTCAAATTGCCTGACGTGACACGGGATTTTGTCTTGAAGACAGACGCGTGTGATAAAGGATTAGGGGCAGTGTTATTGCAAGAGCACGAGAGAAGCTTATTCCCAGTTGCGTATAGTAGCAGGAAATTGTCAACTGCGGAAATTAATTATTCAGTGTCTGAGAAAGAATGTTTGGCTATTATCTTTGGAATAACTAAATTCCAACATTACTTGCATGGCAAAAAGTTTATTTAGGAAACAGACCACTAACCACTTGCATATTTGGCCCAAGCGAAATCGACCAATGGTCGATTAATGAGATGGTCACTATTTCTGCAACAATATCAAGTTCAAGTATGCTACATGAAAGGTAGCGAGAATGTAGGGGCTGAGTGTTTAAGCCGATTAGATATGTCTGAGGTGAACAGGTCACCTGAGGACATGTAACGGAAGCAGACAAGTTCTCCGAAAAATTTGGTAGAGTAAAATACATATTTTACTCTTAACGAGGGGGCTGTGAAGTGCCAACATTTCGGTCGAATCTATTAAATAACTATTAGTTCTAGCCTAGCTAGACATTTGTTTAATATATGAGACACATTCAGCTAGGAGAGGTACTGGTATAATAGAATGTGGCCGGTTCACCAATTAACTGTGTTTGTTTAGAGCAGTACTGACCGCCGTGACACGAACGTGTTATGTTTGATTTGAAACAGTCAGGGGGTGTTACTTAAAAACCAAAGCGTGTCATCTTGACACGCTGATGTAAGCGACTTTTAAAGGAAAGCGCGAGAAAATATATTTGTTCTGATTTGTCACTGTTGAATAAGGGGTGTGTTTTACATGAGAAATCTTTAGAATAAATATCTTACTAATCAAAATTACTTCAGTCTTCTATGGGGCTTTGCAAGAAAGCCAGGGTAGTATTATTTTGAAAAAGAGGCTCCGGATGTAATTTGAGTGCAATCCATTCGTTAAGGAAGCGTGATCGAAAAAAAACCGCCAAAAACCAATGGTTGTGAGACGCACAAAAACACGAGGTATCTGTTTCAAATCAACACTTATTATGATGTAATTAATAGAATGTTTCTTCGTTACAGATCTGCATGATTTGTTGATACATTTGTATGATTAGTTTCATTTGTTACATTAATTTAGTAATGTGCTTTTGAATTATGAATTAAAATTCTTACCTTAATTCGTAGTTAGGAATAACGTAGTGTTAACTGATGTCGTAAAACACTATGTGGAGTTATGATAGGAAAGTGTTATGTTAATTCTTGAATTTATCAAATTGTTTGAATATTGATTGTGTTCCAAGATTTAATGTCTTACTTTAATTAATGAATTACAGGAATACATGTGAATTCACCGAATGTTGATGTGTAGATAATTTAGTGACAGTGTATAATGTATTAGGTCAAGGCAAACCTAATTAACAGGTGGTTTAGCTGTATTGATCTAAAAACATGTGTAGTCAATTACTAGCCGTAAAATTGTTATTACTGATAGTAATATCTGATTGTTCGAACCAGCAAAACGGACAGTCTCAGCTATTACCGTGTAACAAGAGACTTAGGGTGTTTTACTTTTCTTTTGGAAGGAAGGAAGAAATTAGCGTTTTTTGGAGAGAAGTGCAGTACGGAAATAGAGGACGTACAAGACGGGAAAAGAATATTGTGAAGTAGAAGTTGCGAGGTGTATACATCGATACAGAGGACAAGTCTGAGTTCGAGCGGAACATCCACGAGGGAAAAGTATCTCGAGAGACAGGAACTTCTGGGTCATCATTTGAGTGAGCAGAGAACGCAGTTCGACGATAACAGGTTATGAAAATCGAACAACGCGGATGAATTTGATTCAATGCTCGATTCTCTGATGAAGTTTACTATCAGTAATAGAACGGCTAAATTTGTTTAATTCTTTTTTTCAATTTATTTGTAATTCGGTGAAAGTTTAATTTTAAAACCACGTGTATTCCGAATGAAAGGAAATTGCACTGTGTATGTATTTGATTAAATTGTTTATCTATCTTTACGGGGGCTCGTAGTGTTTTGTTCAATATATTAGTTCAGTTTACCACCATACATTCTATACTCGAACCGGGCAATAATACCATGGGCGGTCATCTCCTAGATAGCGAGTATCAGAGGGGAGTGGATTAGAGTGTTGTTTTTATATGTTGTGCAATACCTTTTGACAAGTGGGCTTGTACAATATTATCCGAATAACGCTCAGGACCCGCGAGACTCTGACATATACATCCATTTTATTAATTTTTACTCTTTGGAAAAATATTTTATACATCGCAGTTTCTTCTTGCATGTGTGGATACCATATTTAGGTATGTTTCATATATACAAATCACGTATTTTAAAAAATACTGCAATCTATTTACCAGAAAATAGAACAGTGATAATTTGATGGAATTTTCTAAAAGAAAATTAAACGATAGCATTTGATTAAAACACAGAGAAGTATATACTTTATCACTGGTAATTCAGAACAGTAAAACTTTAACATCAGAAACATTTCGAAACGAAATAGTCATGGTCTGTTGGTGCAAATCAAAAGAGAGTGTACTGTCAAACAATCCAATCCATCTACAAAAGAAATCAAAGAATTAAGCAAGCACGACTATGAAAATGTACTCTCCAGTTTGAATATGACCATCACATCACTAACTAGTTTTGTTTCCATGAGAACATGAGTGGCAGATCAAGACCAATTTGTGCCCTGAATTGTCTGTGATACACTTCACGGAAAGTGACACATGGGTTTCCTTGATCGATAAAAAACGTGATTCATTTAAAAGATTTACTCCACCTGCGTTTCTTATACTGCTTCAATTCTCTATCGTTCTATGCATCTAGCCCTAGTATGGATGAGACTGTACCAGGTAGAACGATCCTGGATAGATCGTGCCAAGACTCAGGACTATTGGTGAAGTGTTTCAATGATGACTGAAGGGAATCGTTGACGCGTTGCTTATAACCACCGTGAGATCTCTTTCTTTCCTTCAGATCGCGTTAGAAGATCATTCGTAGTCGCTCTTCTGATATCCTGGTTACGTGGCCTTCCCTCCAGCAGTGTGGAAATGTCTACCGGTATGAGAGTCTTAGTGCATGGGACTCTGTCTTTCCAACATTTACTCCTTAGTATCTTCAGACAGCTCATGTGAAAGTGGTGCAGCTTTTTGACAAGACGTTTGCATACCGTCCAGGTTTGAGCAGCATACAGCAGGGTCGGAAACGTACTGGCTTTGTGAACATTCAGATTTGTTTGTGACTATTGCTTCAGCACTCCCATACATAAGTTAGCATGGCAGAGAACATTTTTATGAAGAGCGTGGATCCAACACATAACCATTCTTGCTTCCATTGCTGACTGTGAATGGTTCAAATGATTCACCGTCGTCTAATCATTTAAACACAAGACACGAGCGACCATCCCATCATGGAATTGCAGAACCACCACTATGAATTTTTCAGGGTAACGCGTTGTGGTCTTCTAAAGGCCTCTACAAATCACTTTCAGAGGCTTTTTGTTAGGTCGATGAATGTTGTGTACATGTTGGACTTATGTTCCTGACATATATCTTTTCGGAAGCCACACCGGCTCTCAGGCAGGAACCCTTGATGATTGGCGATTTAACATATTTCAGTCGAGTTATGTTACGCATATTGGATAGAAGGAGATAGTCTGATAGTTGTAGAAGGAGTGACAACTGTTTTGCTGTTTGTACAAGTGGACAAATGATGAACTTGATTAAGAAATTTACAGCATTTGGTCACTTATATTGTTATTCGTGCGGGTCAGAAAAAGATTCTCAGTAAGTGGTTTGATTGGGCTGAAGTCGCTTCCAGTACTTTTGCCTGTCATGGTATGGTGTATTTCTACTTCTCAAACGTAATATAAACAACGCATTTATTTTTACTATGTAACAGATACAAATACGCATCCACAAGTATATATATATATATATATATATATATATATATATATATATATATATATATATATATATATATATATATATATATATATATATATATATATATATATATATATATAAACTGGTAGAGCTAAGACCACTTTGAAGTATTTTGACTACAAGGCTCTTGGTCATTTCTATTCCTCAGCGGCACTTTCATAATACATACAGGAGGCTGGTCCTTTTTTGGAAATATATATCGAAAATATATCAATACAAAAGTACAATTCATAAAAGTACCATCCCGCTATGGCGTATCTTTTGAATTTTCCTTCATCAAATTGAACCAGAAAAAAACTAATTTAAACACTGATACTTTTAAAATCAGTTACTTTAAAATTTACAATCGTAAAACTTGTGTACAATAATTCTATAAAGATACGTAATAAATATTAATTCAAAAATGAAGAAAGTAAAACCATTTCGATTCCTATTTGGAGACTGTCAGACATGCCTAAAAAGTTGTAATTATCATTAATAATTTTCATTAATAAATTCATAACAATCAATTATATATATATATATATATATATATATATATATATATATATATATATATATATATATATATATATATATATATATATATATATATATATATATATATATATATATATACACATAGATATATATATATATTTATATAGTTAAATGGAAATAAATGTCTCTTTTAATGTGTTATACCATTAAGTAAGAACTTTTATCTGCCTACATAATTTCCGTTGGTGGGAATAGTTAAGGCAACAGAGAGCAGCGTCGTCTTACCAACACAAGTAGTATCGTCACTTGCTACAACCTTTCCAGTCGAGCATCTGCAGACGTAACTTCCAAAAGTGTTGACACATATGTCATCGCAAGGATCGTTTCCGCACTCGTTGATATCTTTAAAATGAAATGTATCTCTTGAAACTTCAAACAGTAATCGACTTGCTATAGTTAAAGTCTATTTGGCATATGTACACGAGGGATATGTCAACTGCATTCCTGAATGAAGGATTACAGGTCATTAATTAAATAAACAAAAAATCGGACCGTTTGGAGCACGTTTTTCTTTCTCATTTTAAAATGATACATAGACTTACTTAATCAGATGATTGATATCTGCTTGATGAATTCGTACATAATTCACAAAATTTATTTAATTTGGGGGAATGCTTGTAATGGCAGTAATATTCTTCTGCTAATATCATGAGATAAAATGCAATGCTTGTAATAAAAAAGGGCAAGGTACGATCGGTACAAATGGCACGGAAAACAAGAAAGCTAAAAGTAACAAGAAAAGTAATTCTTACTAATCTACTTGTTCTGAAGTAGATATAAAATATTAATGTAGCTCAGATTCTCTGTCATAACTAATTGATACAAATGTCCTCCAAGAGATCTTCAGTTTACGCGGGTGAATTATTCTTCTCAAGAACAGTCAGATACTTGTTCAGTTACTAAAGAATGTTTGCTTTGAATGTGTTTTTTTAGTTGGAAAGGTGTGCATGTGTTTGTGTGCGTTTGTGAATGTATTGCTTTTATGATTGGCACTCTCTTCTTACAGTTACGGCTTTAGCTTCTGAAGATTCTGTTCCTTTTTCATGATATATAATTGTAACCATATTCGTGTGGTGCGCCGTCCGCTGCTTATGAATCATTTGCATTTTCACAGTGTCCAATTGGCTTAATGAATGTTAATAAAGTATTTTCTTGTCCATCAAGTTTTACAATATTTATACAAGTTATAAATAATCGACATTTTTCTTGCTTTTTATACAAGGAAGCTTTAGTTTCCTTGTTAGCGAATTACCATTTTCAAGTTTTTATAATTCATCGTAATTGATTATCTACTGTATAGGGCAAGAAACTCTGGAATATTCCACTCGTTTTTGGAGTATCAATTAATATGCAAACAAAAGTTGCCAAGAGATCTGTATCAAATCAGACAAGACCCAATGGCACACTGGCTCAACGGAAACAAACTCCTCGTTATCCTGAAACTTATGCTCCATATATTAGCATCTTGCCTTATAGATTTTGTGGCAGCTACATTAGTAGGACGCAGTTTTTAAAATTTGTTTTACTTTAAACCACGTATGAAGTTATACCAGTGATGCAAAGCAATTAAAATAGAAGAGATTGAGAATGCTTTCCTGGCAGAGCAATGTCTATATATGCAAAAGCTCTGCTCTATTTTGAATTCAAGTACGTACTGGACCGCAAGACGTTTCTGATAACAATGAAATACAAAATGAAAACTCTTAGACCAAACAATTATTTTTAAAATCTGTCACATTGAAAAAAGGGTCAACTGCAAAGAATAAATAGACTTCTTTGTGACTTAGTTTCTGTGAGAGTAATTTTGAAAATCGACGTAAGGGCTTCGATTCAAGAATATATATATATATATATATATATATATATATATATATATATATATATATATATATATATATATATATATATATATATATATAATGAAAAAAAAAATTCTATCAAATTTGAGCCATATTTTTGAAAACGTAACAAACGGTAAACATTAATCTTATATGATTATTGCCAAACTGGAAAGTGATACTGTAGCAATTGCACACAGAACGAGTACATAAAATGACTTCTTTGAAATTATGTATGAAGAAAATTAACAAAAGAGGTAATTCCTGTTTAATATGATAATAAACTCAAGCATGTACAAAAAATTAGGATTGTTCATTTGGCTTATTCTTCCTTGTAACTGTTAAATTAAGCATTTAAAAGTGAAACTTACCTTCACAAGTATCATTGATGTTGAATGCATATCCCTTGTCGCAGTAACACTTTGGGACTCCTGATATTTCGAAACATTGAGCTGTTTTGTTGTTACATAAAGCTTCGCTATCAGCGTTGCAGACCGAGGCAGCTGAAAATTTGATTTTGATAAAGCTTACTAATAGACTCTCTTGCCAGCATGCTGTGTGCGATCAGCTTTGCAGACCGATGCAGTTAGAAATTTGATTTTATACTGATATGCAGGAAAATGAATGAATACTAGTTGGAGAACAAGAAAACCTATATTAAAAAGTCACTCTGGCAAAACAAGATTTTTTTTATAAAGCTAGCCAAGAGACTTTTTTGACATCATGCAGTATGCTATGCCAGTTAATTTGAAAATTTACTGTTATAATACTCTTTCTGAGAACAAACTACTCTTTCCTTTTACTAAAAATTAATGCGATCATTGCATATCTCAGGTATATCTACGGTGCCAAAGATTTTCGATGTATTATAACATATTAAATGCATCTTTGCATTGTCATCAAATATTGAATTTCTAATTCACTGTTTGGTATAAAAATCTGTATGCATATATATATATATATATATATATATATATATATATATATATATATATATATATATATATATATATATATATAATCAAGATAACGACTTTAAGTGAAGAGTTTGTATTTGTCATAAATATCCCTCACCAGTTTCAACATGTCTACTAAACAAATCCAAAGAATGGGACAGAAGTACCCCTTGACCATCAGCTAATCGAGTGCGTAATTTGCATAGTTCATATTGGGCAGTTGATAACTAAATACCCACTGTATATGAGTAGCATTTTATAGAAACACTTTTCTTATTTCCAAATTTCCAAGTACAATTCACGAATACATTTTGAATCATGTTTTTTGCCAACTTTTCATGAAACATTTAAAGAACAGTATGGGGAAAGCAACTTTCCACCTTTGATCTCATTGACATGTCAAGAGACTACATCTAGAACCCTATAAAAATTCTCGTAATAAAATTATGTTCGGATTGACGATGTAATAACCACAATCGATATTGATCTGGTTAACAGAGAACGTTTAATGTTTTACAGACTCGTTATTATATAAATCCTTGGAAGTTAAAAAAACATTGTCTGATGCTCAAGTGCATTGCGTATGATTTTAAATACAATTTATCAAGATGTTCTTGTTACCTTTCAATTTAAGACTTATATCATAAATAAGTGTATGAAACGAACATTTCAGATTGAATGAGTTTTAACATATCACATTTAAAGAAAACAATATAAAATAAAATATGTCAGTAAATCTTAAAATATGATCTCACGGCAATTTCAACAATGTACATAGTTATCAAGCGATTCCAAAGAAAAGTTTCAATTCTGAGAATAGCAATCAGAAACTGGAATGCATCACATGATGAATTGATCTCCATTCCACTACAACACATGCATGCATCACTTGATAAATTGCAACTCATGCAGAGCTGCGTTTTTGGAGTGAATGTCCTGACCTGTTAATAGACCCTTTTGACAATCTTTAATTTAAACAAATTGGCATTGTACCCTGCGTTAGAAGCATATCGAGAACGAAGTTAAAGGTAGAAAGATTTTTCCTGATCGCAAAGAAAGTAAACATTCTATATTGGTCGCAAAT
Organism: Unio pictorum; assembly: GCA_030141615.1. Lineage (NCBI taxonomy): Eukaryota > Metazoa > Mollusca > Bivalvia > Unionida > Unionidae > Unio > Unio pictorum. The sequence goes on along the minus strand of JARLTB010000162.1, from coordinate 2,058,677 downwards.
ATTTGAGTGCATTAAACTTGAAATGATAGCCTGTTTAATTCACTAGTTTAATATTTTGTCTTTTTTTCAATAAATGTAATTCTCGACAAAGTTACTCTTTATATGCCAAGTTTTGCCAGCTCACTCGGTTCGTTACTGTCTCTGAGTATATTTATTCATTTATTCTTTTTACCGAGTGCGATTTCATTCAGATTAAGGATATAAAGTTGCGGTAGAGTTGACATCGTTTATTATTATGCATCTGTACAACAATGGCAATCAACCAATCAATCGCGAGAGAGAGAGAGAGAGAGAGAGAGAGAGAGAGAGAGAGAGAGAGAGAGAGTTGCTTGTTGTGTTTTTTTTTTAGGATTTAACGCCATTTTTCAGCACACGATATGCTATACATGGCGGCCAGTATTATTGGTGAAGGAAGAACCCGGGAAAACCCAGGAAAGAACCATCGACCCACGAGAAGCTACTGGCAAGCTTTCTCACATAACTACATTAGCCGAATCTTAGACTCGAACCCACGCAGACAGAGGTGAGACGGCAGTGATCCGTAACGGCAAGCGTTTTAGAGCCACTCAGGGCCAGAGAGAGAGAGAGAGAGAGAGAGAGAGAGAGAGAGAGAGAGAGAGAGAGAGAGAGAGAGAGAGTCAAAACTCAGAAATACATCAAACAGCCAATTAAAGTTATATTGAGACAATAGTTTACGGTAATTTTGTAATGAAATTTTCAACCTTGAAAGATAATTAGAAATAACTTAATGATGTAAAAAAAAAAAAACAACAACAACAGCCGACTGGCTTGTTTTGATAATGCAGTTCACACTCACTCAATTGTTGGCATCATAGATGGGACCAGGAGTATAATATGTATACATTGAAATATATTTATCTACAGTGCCTTTGTGTTAATTTAATTTTTCATCAGATTTTAAAGACCAGTTATGTCCAGTAATCCGGATGTTCAGCTGTAATAATCCACCGTTATCTTCAGCACACCTGCATGGTTTTACGTCCTATGCCAGGTTTTCATCAGGATGTTCGGCTGTAATAATCACCGTTATCTTTAGCACGCATGTGTGATTCTTACGTCCTATGCCATGTTTTCATCAGCGAGAAAACCCGCATTAATTCAGATTATCTTCATTTGAGAAACTCTTCTATTCAGTACTTTTGGCCGTCACTTTTGTTCGTATATATTTCCCATATGAATGCTGCCGACACGAGATATAAATATTTGTAAATTTTAGTAACGTTAGGACTGATACACGATCGCAATGTTTTCATCTTTTGATGAAAATCACAACAGAACCATGCAGATTCATAACAGTAGTTTCGCTCTTAGTGTGCATACATTGCTTATAAATCGAGTCCAACTGAAAACTGCCATATCATAAACTAGTAACAGAACTAGGGCCTTTGCTAGGAATACTCAGTATTTCAAAGAAACTAGACTTTAATCTGCAAGCGCATTATGACATGACATGACAGACCCGGTTGAATGTCATTTGCAGTCAGAAATGACCTATGGTATTCCAATTCATTTATTTCGTGTTAATGCAAAACTATAACAACTTTTCAGTTCTATGAAATCAACTTTTATAGTTGTAACATTACTTTTTGTATAAATTCACAGCAAAAAAATACTTACGTATGCATGTGTGCTTATCTGTGACACTCAACTTGAATCCCTCATTGCACGTACATCTGTAGCTCCCTGGAGTATTTTCACAAGAATGTGTACAGTTGTTCTTCGGTCCGGAGCATTCATCGATATCTGTGATGAAGAATATATATATATATATATATATATATATATATATATATATATATATATATATATATATATATATATATATATTTAGGACTTTGTATAGTGCATAATCTTTAGACGCCCTAAGCGCTTTACAACATATATAATGATATGACTGCAAAAACAAAACAAAGCAAAAACAAACCCGATTAAGTGGCAGTGACAAAACATAACAAATGCTAAAAATATTTAAGGCAGGAAACATTTAGGTTTTTAAGTTTGTTCTCACGGTCGTAAAAGGTGAGTTTTAAAAGCACTCTTCAAAGGGGTTACTGTGACTTTGTGCCTAATTTCAATTAGTAATTCGTTCCACATTGCTGGGCCCTGCTATGCAAAATAACCTTGTCCATATGACTTAGTTTTCATTGTGTGAATAGTGAGTATACGATTGTCAGATGAGGAGCGTAAGTGTCTTGATGGTGTCTACACATGGGTGAGGCCAGATAGGTATGTTGGGCTGGAGTCCGTGAGTGAAATGTATCACAGAGAAAAAATGTTGTGTTTGATTCTGGATCGAATCGATAGCCAGTATTGTGTACATGGCAGCGGGGATGTGTGCTCTGATCGGGGCACTCTAACCGATCTGATCCGAGCAGTTGTGTTTTGAATTTTTTGAAGTTTCTGGAATACCTACCTACCTACCTACCTACCTACCTACCTACCTACCTACATACATACATACATACATACATACATACATACATACATACATACATACATACATACATACATACATACATACATACATACATGTTTTTTAAAACAACCCTAAAATGGAACCGATAGCTATTATATCTGATTTTTTTCTGAAAGTATAATCTGAGTTCTAAGTTCATCACGTGCATTTTAAATGTGACGAATGCTTTTCTCTTATTAGATTGATAAAATGAATTTCAGGGTCGTAATAGATTTAAATTTAAACCTTTCAAGAATTATTTACCTATACATTGGAATCCATCTTTAATGAAACCTGGCTGGCACTCGCATGTGTAAGATCCATCTGTATTGATACAGACTTGTGCACACTCATTGGATAGACGGTCATCGCATTCGTTGACATCTTGGAAAATGTAAGTAAACTATATTATACACGTGATTGACATCTAAGGAAAATAAACATAAATTGTAAATAAAATATAGCACATATGTGGGTGTGAAGCAGCTGCAGGAATCATATAAAATAGCAAAATTGGTATTTAATAAACAAAATGATAAAACAGGTAGAAAATAATTATACTATGTAAGGTCTTTTATCGACCCAAATTGGAGAAAGTTGGTTAAATCAAGGTGAATAATATACTGTAGCACCAACTGAGAGGGCCCAAACTTCGTCTGTATATGTCGCATTAACAATACTTTGTATATCATTTACTGTTTGTTGCAATTAAGGTAAATATAACATGCGACGAATGCAGGGAGTGGGCGTCCACATAAATATGTAGACACAACTAAATGAGATTATATTTTACGGATGTAACTTCATGTACGCCTTATTCTAACCATAAAATATTTCTTTACACACTATCACAACTGTTTGGAGAACATTCCATTTGTGTGTGTGTGTGTGAGAGAGAGAGAGAGAGAGAGAGAGAGAGAGAGAGAGAGAGAGAGAGAGAGAGAGAGAGAGAGAGAAAGGTGGGAAGGGGAACGAATTACCTTGGCATGTACTGGTTGAATTTTTATATCCGGGTTTACAGGAACAAATATATGCGCCATTATTGTTTATGCATACTGAATTCTGCATCAAGCATGGGCTTGGTATGGCATTGCATTCATTTTTATCAACACTGCACGTTTCACCTCCCCAACCATCTGCACATATGCACCCTTTGACTGGGTTACAGCTCTTGGCACCAACACCACAGTTGCAAGGGATGGAGCAGTTGGGGCCATAGTTATAACCGCCACACTCTGAAGAAAGAAAAATAAACAGTGAGATGCGGTTGAATTATTTTACACGAAATATATATTGATTTAAATTACAAATTTAAAACAATGAATTATAAAAGCAAAATATGGTATTGTTGGTCATGTTTTGCATCAATTCATTGAGATTTTCGGTCAACGATGGATCATCCTGCCATCATAGTATTCCCCCAATCTTTCTTGAGCGATGATTCACATAATAAAAGCTTTAGTGATCTATTTTAACTAGAGTGCATGCACAGATAATATCTACTGCACTGGTTTAATACAATCACACCGTTTATTTTCACTGCAAGTCACATGACATATCACATCCAATTCATACCTATTCTAAAGATCAATACATGTACATGTTAAGAATTTCTTTAGCTTGTATGAAAGGAAATAAACGCCTATTTACACTTCGCTAAAGGATTTTAAAATAACTTTCTAGGTATAGGAAGTTAGTTACATACAGACAGCATATAGATGGGTAGGTTAGTGGATGGAATTAATATGTAAATTTAAAGATAATTTGATATGCAGGAGTGGAATTCTAGTCCATATGCACATACATAGCTAGTACTTACATACTTATTAAGGATCGCTTAGGAAAATTATTATACAGATATAAACAATAACGATATATGGAAAATCTTACCAATACACGTTCGTCCATCATTGTCGAGTCTATATCCCACGCTACAAGAGCAGATATATCCACCATTTGTATTAAGGCAATTGTCTTTCTGGGTACACTTATTTAAAGCTGCATTCGAACATTCATCTATATCTAAAAGAAAACGAGATGAAAATATACTGGCTGATATAAACCGTCAAGTGATGTGCAAATATATATATATATATATATATATATATATATATATATATATATATATATATATATATATATATATATATATATATATATATATATATATATATATATATGTGTGTGTGTGTGTGTGTGTGTGTGCGTGTGCGTATATATATATATATATATATATATATATATATATATATATATATATATATATACACACGGAGACAGAATGAGAACGTTTTTCAAAAGGTTTCTGTCCCCGTCCAAAGCCGGGGTTAAGCTGCAAAAGGAGACTGGAATGTTTAGCATCCGACTGAGACTCCAGGTATATTTTGCCCTTCAGCCAAAACATCACTCAGGAGAAAATATCACCCGCGACCGACCCATGTTTTGAATGAAACGTAGTTGGACCCCACCAATAATCTCAATTACAAATCTAGAACCTATTTTAAAATGACAATATAACATTGAACAAAGAAGAGAAAGCTGCCCTGGATTCATTGAAAAACAGAACAGATCGAATAATCAAAACTTCAGATAAGAGCTCTGCTGTGATTGTTGTGAATAGGGCAGTCTAGATAAATGAAGCAAATAAGCAATTAAGTGATACAAGGTTCTACCATAACTAATATATAAAGATGTGACAACTAAGGAAACAAGCATTGTATCTGGCAGTAATAGTTCGTTTCCTTTGCACTTTTGCATTTTGCATGCCCTGAAGAGAGGATGGTAATTTATGGAAATGATTCGAACATTCTGATATCCTTTTAATGTGGGATTCCTGGTACTGGAGATTATAGGTCTTCCGGGGATTCCTTGTTTGTGGATATCATGTAGAAGATAAAATCTTCCTACTCTTCGGTTTTCTGAGCTAAGTTGGCTTTCTTTTGCTGGTTTATTTGTCCAATTTGGTAAGCCCCGTCAATTATATTTGTAACAGATTTTGCATAGTCCTGTGTTGGATATATATATATATATATATATATATATATATATATATATATATGTGTGTCAGTGTATATAGCTAGAAATAAAACTTACCTCTACAAGTTTGTTGGTCTGCCATTAACTCAAATCCTTGGTTACATGAGCATGATGTTGAATTGTCTATCAGTAAGCAAATATGGGAGCAATTCAGGTTGGAATATGTAGAACATGGATCCTCAACTGAAATATAAAGTAAACTTGAAATTATTGGTCAAATATATGTCGATTTTATAATTCTGTAAACTTATACGTTTGAAATCCACGCAATCAATGAATTTATCCTGCTAAAGAATAGAATCAAACCTACGATTATGATATTGATGGTGAGTGGGTCCGATGAGGTTGAGTAAACCCAATAAATTTGTCTGATAGTGAAGGTGTCTAGTAAACTCACCTAATCGATGCGATACAGGGATATAATATTGATACATATGTGAACCAGGACTTGTGTCGTGTACGAATGTACGTGTTTGTCATGAGTGAGTGAGCGATCGTGGTGCATGATTCCAGTGCTTCACGAGTATTAAAATAAATTAACCGCAAAACTAGCAAAAGCTTCTGGCGTTCCTAGTCTGGTTTGTGAGATGAAGATCGTTTGTCTTTCTCACACGTAATAGACCAGGGATTGAATATAATCTAGAAAAAGTATGCCCTTCGAGTCTGCTTTATCGTACCGTTTTATCACGTAATAAATCCCACAATCCACAAGCGTTCGTGATCATTTCAACTCGAAATGAGAGATAACTCGCACATAAACTTAACTAACCAATGATTTCATTCAACCTTTCCCAGAAGAGAATGTGTAAAAAAAAAATGGGTTTAATATAGCCCACTCAACCTCTATGCGTAATACATCTCATTAGATTGTATCCAATGAGACAGCTATATGGTTATGGGCAAATGGGTAATAACTTGCAAAACCTATTCTCTGATCCTGTCTGATATATGAGGTCTAGATGAAATGGAGTCTTAAGGCCTAGTTACCTTAAATGTCCGATCCTGCATGATATATGAGGTCTAGAGGAAATGGAGACTTAAGGCCCAGTTACCTTAAATGTCTGATCCTTTCTGATATATGAGGTCTAGAGAAAATGGAGAGATATGGCCCAGTTACCATAATTGTCTGATCCTGTCTGATATGTGAGGTCTAGAGGAAAAGGAGACTGTCCGACCCAGTTACATTAGTATTGGCTGTTATTGTTATTGTAGATGTTATTATTGTTGTTGTTGTAGGGTTTAACGCCATTTTTCAGCACACGATAGGTTATACATGGCGGCCAGTATTATTGGTGGAGGAAAAAACCGGGAAAACCCTCGGAAAGAACCACAGACCCACGAGAAGCTACTGGCAAGCTTTTTCACATAACTGCATTAGCCGAATCTTAGACTCGAACCCACGCAGACAGAGGTGAGATGGCAGTGATCCGAAACTGAAAGCGATTTAGACCACTCGGTCACTCGGGACCCCCTTTTGTCTGTCAGATTATTTTTTAATACATATCGAAGTGTTTGTTTTCGTTGAGTTGGGACAATTATTTATCACTTTTTACTGTTGTGTTTATATTTCTAAATTAGTACTAGATTAGTGTGGTTGCTTCAGGCATGTTATTAATTTTAACTCATTAATTTGTATGGCAAGTACAATTTAATATATAGACTAAATTACGCCTGTGAGTATACATTAAGTCAACATATTCTAGAAAAGAAACAGTCTAGTCAATAAACAAGAGCTTTTGTATTGTTATGCTTATATGCAGAAACAGTTAAATTCTTTGCAACTTTTCAAACAGCACAAAGGTCATTTAAACTAAATCTGTTTTTGAGAATTTCTAAATTGTGTTTCTGTGTCATATTAGGTAGGTGGTCGTGGAAATTAATGATTTTGATTAACTTTAGGTATAAACTTCGAATAAATTGTGGTCCATAATATGAAAAGATAAGCTCGTACCTTTCAAATGTGATGTAAAGCACCAAAACCCAAAACCTTACAAAGGCTGTTTGATACGTTCTGAATTATTGCTTATTACATTTCGGTTTAGTTGAATCGTTCAATAAATGTAATCATGGGTGAAAATAACGTTCTATACATATGGAACTGCATGCAAAGTACCCGTACACCTGCAGATATATACGTGTGACGTAACACAGGTGAATAATAGTGACCTAAACAATATTGGTCCAAGGTTGTGGTCCAAGGTTGACATTGCCGGGGTGGGTGTGGGAGATAAGCTCCCCACTCCTCCAAAAATGCCCCATAGGGCTTGGGACTCTGAACGCCTCTGTCAACTAAAATCCAGCTCCTGGCCTTCGCGAGTGGCTTATCTTCTAAGTTCGGCGAACCATGTTTTCACTGACAGGAGAAGGGATGAAGGCGGCCACTGGCGCCTTAAAACCAGTCGCTTCGGGTAGATGGGGCTCGTAAACCTTGGATGGTACCTCATCGTAGAAGGAAAACTCTGATCCCAAACCTCCACTGCCTTGCGGCTATAACCAATCACGGGAAGGTTAAGGGAGTAAACCCCGACAGAAAATTCGGAGACGGAGTCCCTAAGGCGGTCTGACGTTGACTTCAACGTCATTCCGGCAACTCCTGCGACGCCGTTGGTGCCAAGCTGTAGCGACATTTGTCGTTCCGTTGGGTCCACCAGCTGCGTGGAGAGGGGGGATCTGCTACATGGGCAACAGCTGATTCTCCATTCTAGACGGCCCAGGCTTTGTAGCTCCACTGGAGAGGACACTCCAGCGTCGTCTTAAGGCGTCGGCACAACACGGGAAGCAGCAGTCTACCGGTTATAAGCCATAGCTCGATTGGCGTAGAACTTGGCGCCAGGGGCTGCTTTCGACGGTGGGAGAGATCGCCATGTCTCATTGGAAGCTACCGCCCGCCTCAAGCTGGGCAGCCCCCAGTCAATAAGGTGCTTCCCGCCATGGCCTGTCTGCTTCACTGGGTGCGTGAAGCTTAGAGAACCATCTCAACAAGCAGGCCAAAAAACTATGCACCAAGCAAGATAAAAAGAGGAAACAAGAAGACTCCAGCTCTTCGTTTCACAAGCTGGAACATCAGAACCTTGTGCCCTGGACTCACCACTGACCTGCAGAAAATCAACGACGCACGGAAGACTGCCGTCATTGACAGAGAACTCTCCCGACTGAATGTCGACATTGCCTGTCTTCAAGAGACCCGACTGGCCGACAGCGGCACCATCAGGGAAGCAAACTACACCTTCTTCTGGCAAGGAAAACCATCAGACGAACCCAGGCAGCATGATGTCGGCTTCGCTGTAAAGAACACCCTCGTCGCCTTCATTGAGCCTCCATCATCAGGCACTGAGAGGATCCTTGCCCTCCGGCTATCAACATCATCAGGCCCAGCCAACATCTTCAGCGTGTATGCCCCAACCCTCTACTCAAACCCAGAAGAAAAAGACCAGTTTTACAAGGCTCTGGATCAAGCAATATCAAATATCCCCAGATCCGAGGGCCTCTACCTACTAGGAGACTTCAATGCACGAGTGGGAGCTAACTACGAGGCATGGCCCACCTGTCTCGGCCCGCACGGAAGGGGCAAAATCAACGAGAATGGCCAGCGACTGCTGGAGATGTGCTGCACTCACAGCTTATGTGTGACCAACACCTTCTTCAAATGCAAGGAGATCCACCAGGTATCATGGAGACACCCACGTTCCCGCCACTGGCACCAGCTAGATCTAGTCATCACCAGGCGCGCGGAACTAGCCAGCGTCCTTCTCACCCGCAGCTACCACAGTGCCGACTGCGACACGGACCACTCCCTTGTGGCCAGCAAGGTGCGAATAATACCCAAGAAACTGCACCACGCCAAGAAGAATGGTCGCCCACGCATCAACACCTGCTGTGCAAGCAATCCAGAGAAGACACAGCAGTTCATCTGCAAACTTCACGAGGCTCTCACCAAAGAGACACCTGATGACACCATTGACTCCAAGTGGTCCCACTTCCAAGACGCTGTGTACAACTCAGCCATTACTGCCTACGGGAAGAAAGAGCACAAAAACACAGACTGGTATGAGGCCAGCTGGGAGGAGATGGAACCCGTGACTGAGGCGAAGAGGAAAGCCCTCCTGGCTTACAAGGCTGCGCCTAGCCTTGGTACATTACAGGCCCTCAGGACTGCCAGAAAAAATGCCCAGCAGACCGCCCGTCACTGCGCTAACACCTACTGGCTGAACCTCTGCACCAGTATACAGATAGCTGCCGAAACCGGGGATGCAAGGACATGTACGAGGGTATCAAGAAGACAACAGGCCCACCCACCTCCAAGATCACCCCACTCAAGTCCAAGACAGGCGAAGTCATCAAAGACCAGGGCAAACAGCTGAAGCGCTGGGTTGAGCACTATCTTGAGCTGTATGCAACCCAAAACGTCGTCACGGACACCGCCCTAGACGCCATCCCAGACCTGCCAGTCTTGGAGGAACTAGACACACCACCCACCCTGGAAGAGCTTAGCAAAGCCATCGACTGCCTCGCTTGTGGGAAGGCCCCTGGGAGTGACGGCATTCCGCCTGAAGTCCTAAAGATAGGGAAACCAGCACTAATCCAGCCTATGCACGAACTCTTCTGCCTCTGCTGGGGACAAGGACACATCCCCCAGGACATGCGAGATGCAAACATTGTCACTCTATACAAGAACAAAGGAGACCGCAGTGACTGCAACAACTACCAGGGCATCTCTCTTCTCAGTATTGTTGGAAAGGCGTTTGCCCGTGTCGTCCTGGCGCGCTTGCAGACCCTAGCATCCCGAGTCTACCCCGAGTCCCAGTGTGGCTTCCGAGCAGGCAGGTCAACTGTAGACATGATCTTCTCACTACGACAGCTGCAGGAGAAGTGTCGTGAGCAGCAGATGCCCCTCTACATTGCCTTCATAGACCTGACCAAGGCATTTGACCTGGTCAGCCGGAGCAGACTCTTTAGGATCCTTAAGAAGATAGGCTGCCCCAACGACTGCTCGCTATCATAACATCGTTCCACGAGAACATGCACAGCACAGTGTGATTCAACGGCGCAACATCAGAGGCCTTCTCAGTCAGCAGCGGAGTGAAGCAAGGCTGTGTCCTTGCGCCAACTCTCTTTGCCATCTTCTTTTCCATTCTCCTCCAGTACGCCTTCAAGAACTGCAGCGAGGGTGTGTATATACACACCAGGACTGACGGAAAGCTGTTTAACATCGCCCGTCTCTGTGCAAAGACTAAAGTTACAAAGGTTCTCATCCGTGAATTGCTCTTCGCCGACGATGCAGCCTTGACATCACACACGGAAGGTGGACTGCAGCAGCTAGTATGCCGCCTCTCCCACGCCTGCAAGAAGTTCGGACTGACCATCAGTCTGAAGAAGACGAATGTAATGGTGCAGGACGCAGATTCCTCTCCAACCATCTCCATTGATGGGTACAACCTGGAAGTTGTTGAGGACTACACATACCTTGGGTCCACCATCTCCAATTCGCTCTCCGTTGATACTGATGTAAACGGCCGGATTGCCAAGGCATCAGCAGTTATGGCGAGACTGAACCAGAGGGTCTGGGACAACACAACCTCACCGAGAAGACCAAACTGCGCGTCTACCAGGCATGCGTGCTCAGCACACTCCTTTACAGCAGCGAGGCATGGACCACCTACGCGAGTCACGTGAGGAAACTCAACAGCTTCCACCTGAGATGCTTGCGGCGCATTCTGCGTATCCAGTGGCAGGACAAAGTTCCCAACACAGAGGTTCTGAAATGCACCGGCATGAACAGCATGTTCTCCATTCTCAGCGAGAGGCGCCTTCGCTGGCTAGGCCATGTTAGGAGAATGGATCCAGGCCGCATACCCAAGGACCTGCTGTACGGCGAGCTAGTAGAAGGTGAACGAACGACTGGAAGACCACGTCTGCGCTACAAAGATGTCTGCAAAAAGGACATGAAGACAGCCAACATTAACATAAACAATTGGGAAAGCTGTGCTGACGACCGCTCCGCGTGGCGTCTTGCTGTCAGACAGGGCACTCAGAAAGCTGAGGAGATGAGAAACACAAACCTCGCTGCAAAGACAGCCAGGAGGAAGGCGAACCAAAAACATCCTCAGCAAGCATCAGCATACACCTGTAGCAAGTGCAGCAGAGACTGTCACTCAAGGGTCGGACTCTTCAGCCACTCGCGAAGGTGCAGATAGGACACCCAAATCGGAAGCTACACCATCGTCTCTCGAAGACGGACGGATGCCGACGAAACAATATCGGAGATGAAGAACATTGCTGATACTGAGCCATGGAAAGACTGTAAAATCCAAGCGCTTGTAGGGCATTCTATAACCAATATCAAGACAGACTTTAATACATATTACGGATATAATTCTCTGTCATGTCCTACATTTTTTAAGTTGTTTCGTGACTTTCAAAATAGACCTGAATGAAAGGAAAATGACCCACGATTTGGAAAACCGATACATCAGATTGGTGAGCACAACTCGGATGCTCTGAAAAAACCAGCTGATCAAGAGGTCGATACAAAGTTGAAGATATTTTCATTATCATAGGTATTAATATGTCAGCTGGTTTATTATTATAGATATTAATAGGTCGGCTGGTTTATTATTATAGGTATTAATAGGTCGGCTGGTTCATTATCATACGTATTAATAGGTTGGCTGATTTATTATCATACGTATTAATAGGATCAGCTTGGTTTATTATCATATGTATTAATAAGATCAGCTTGCTTTATTATCATATGTATTAATAGAATCAGCTTGTTTCTTAATATAGGTATTAATAGGTCAGATTGATTTTTAATCATAGGTAATTATATGTGGGCTTGGTTTATTATTATATGTATTAATATGTCAGCTGGTTTATTATCAAAGTATTAATATGTGGGCTGGTTTATTATCATAGGTATTAATATGTCAGCATGTTTATTATCGTAGGTATTAATAGGATTATCTTGTTTATTATCGTAGGTATTAATATGTCAGCTGGCTTATTATCATAGATATTAATATCTCGGCTGGTTTTTAATATATTGAAGAATTGTTTGACGCTCGGATGCATTTGTGTTAGATAAGCTCTCATTTGTTGACAATGATCAAAATCACACTCGGGTTAAAACTACCAGACAGCTACTCGCCAAGAATGAATATAATGACCAATGATGTTTCAATGAGATGGTCGCTGGTAATTAAACAAGTATTACGTTTTCTAACAGAAATACTAACGTTTCAGTAGGAGAAAACGAGCAGAGACGAAAACATACTGACTGTCAAAAGAGTTATATAAGATTTACTTTTCAATACAATGGGCTCTGTCACCCAGGTACCTCTTCCTCACTTTGCTAGTGTTAATGAACATTTTGTGCCTCCAAACTGTTGCCAAATGCCGTGGTAAACTTAAAACCCAATAAAAATTGAAATGACGTCTCTGGTATACCACCTGTCCGCACACTGCTAACAGAAGCATACATCTACTCAATGAAAACGCACTTACTCAAATATCTGAAGGAATGCAACATCCAATCTTTGCCAAAGCATTCGTACATACTTGACTGAGCTAGAACACAGTTTTGCCTGAATTCTAAAGTCAAAACGGCGTACGATTTGAGTGTTTATATGCAGATGGGATGCAGTTTGTAAGTGTACGAAGAACATACAAGAAATAAATTCAAAATTGGCACGTACAAAATGAATAATCGGATCGAGAAAGTGTTTAGAGGTGTAAAGGAGTACTCTAACGTACTGTTCATTGATCAAGAAATTCGTTGCACAGTTGTACAAGGAATGTTGCTTTGCATGTAAATTTAACAAAACCTCAATTTATTTTGTTCTCTTTTGTTATTGTAGCAAATAGTGTGAAGGTCACCGAAATCCTTCATGCTTGCTTAGATAAAGATAAAAACCTCCACACGTGTTGGAGGTAACCATACAAGGGTTGGACTCTTTACAAAAATAAGTGTGAGATAAACAATTGAGTTTGACCTGTCACAACGACTTGTACGTCTCTTTCTGTCCTAGAATCGAATAGGAACACAGAGAAAAGTACGCTTCAAAGCATGTCATATAAATGCCACAAAATATAGCTTACCTGGATCACATGTTTTCCTATCAGCAGCAAGAGAGTAGCCATAATAACAATCACAAGAAAACTTTCCTGCTGTGTTCTTACAAATATGCTGACATCCCGACTGACCGTTAGAACATTCGTCAATATCTGAAAAAATATTGAAAATTATTAAACATATGTGAACTATCTTTAAAAAGTTATAAGCCTTGTGATATATTTTCAATTGTAATGAAAACGCATTGTAAAACTAACGAAAACTATAATTTACGACACTCAGCAAAGATAAATAGTTACACTGTCGCATGAGTAAAGTATTTTTGTAATTTGGATCAGATTAGCCCAAAATACAAACACATTGTATGACGATAAATGTATCAATAGACACAACAGCACGTATGAATTGGATACATGAATGTAAAGAACCATCGTTTTACATTTAAACAGCAATTAATTTATTGACTCCAATAATGGCATTATTAATTATAAGATTCTATTTTCAAGCGAAGGTTCCAAATAAAGTTTCTACATCTCTTTTACAAAATTAACTTCGTAGATGATACAATAATATACTATTTAAAAAGCTAACATTTAAAAATATTTAATAACGTTTGCTGAAGTGTATTTAAAATATATCGGTCTAAAATAGACTTAAACAAAGACACTGAGTATTTCCTCGATATTTTCTGTTTAAAGTGGATACAATACCTTGATCCATGATAAATTCGTTTTAAAATTGTAGGACTATATATTGTCAGACCGTATTCTAAAACTCCTATTGCTAAATTTAGTAGCGATGTCATAACAGTATTTTCGTTTATTAATTTCATTATGGCTTCTCTTAGATAGCTGGTCACACTGGTATTAATGGTTTTGAAAGAGCAGATCAAGCTGCCAAAACTGTCATCCAATTACCTGTTTCGAGACGAAATATCCCATATCCTAACTTTAAATATGATATAATTCAGCATGTTTGTCATACGTAGCAAAATACATGGAATGAAAACACCACATACAAGCTTTAGAGCGTCAAAATGAAAGGGATCCCTCGTATTGAAAGAATATATAGCAGATAGGAGGTGTCATGGTGCTAGTCGCGTACCATACATACCTGATTCATTCATAAGTCATAAAGTGTGAACCGAAATCAGAGGGATAAGCCTGCTGGTGTCCTCTAACATTGGAATACTATCTTGTTGAGAGCGTCAACATTCACCCTTTCAGAAAGACTTATTTGCATGTGAACTTAATGAATGAAAGTTATGATGATGTTTAGCTAGAAAAAGACATGATATCTTTGAGTAATGCGGTTTATATAGCATATCTTTGAGATTTATATTTTACATATCTTTGCAGAATTGTAACATCTTTACCATTTATATGTATTCTTCTGCAATTCTTGTGTACATTTATTTGGGTTTTTTTCCTATCGTTTGTGTGCAATTTCTTTATTTTTACGTTTCTAGAACCTAACTTTTCTAATTGCACCATATAGCCACTATTGTGCTGATCTGACGTTAAGCGCTAATATATACATATATCTCAAATACATCATGATGTATTTCAAACCATTTTAAAACGTTAAAATATATATTATTCGAAAGGGTTTTTTCCAGATCAGTTGCGTATTTAACAGTTCCTTTACGTTTTCACGAATCAACAGCAGGTCATTCTTTATTAAAAAATGTAAACAAATATGACGATCTTCATAAGTTTGTTTTATAAATTTGACCGATGATATTTAGTGATGGAGCACCTACATTTTCCAAGGCTTGCACGAAATTGCAGTTATTTTTAATCTCATAAAAATGTGAGACACTGAATGGTTTAATCTTAAACTAAATTTATATCCATACACATCAGAGTGGGTTTAACGCCATTTTTCAGCACACGATAGGCTATGTATGGTGGCCAGTAAAGAGAAGTAAGTACCCGGATAAACCCCGAAAAGAACCATCGACCTGCGGTTTAATATACTTTTTAAAAGAATGTTTTGCTTAAAACCGAACCCATATATTTTCATTTTTATTATTACTAATTGAAAATAACAAAAGATATTCCTGCTTATAAAATAGTATTTAAACAGTTGTAAGTCTCTAATTGTTGGTTTTAATGCTGGAAGGAAATAACGAGCGACCATCAAACACGGATAAAAATACATGGTTACTTTGTTTTATTTTATGATACAAGCCTTACCGTACTTAATTGATAAGGTTCCCGGAAAACCGCTACAATCAGCCGTTGTTAATCACGAACGCAAATTCCTATCTATATTATGTTTAATTATTGTTTCTCAGATTACCTATACAATTGGTTTTATTTTCCGCATGGATCGTGAAGCCAGTATTGCAGCTACAGAAAAATGCGCCTGGAGTGTTTACGCATATTTGTTCACACAAATTCAAAACGGGATCCAGGCATTCGTTAATGTCTGAAAAAATAAAGTAGACAGATAGGTATGATGAATAGACAGCATTTTGTATGCGTGTATCTCTTCGTTTTGTTTCTTTACTGTGTAATTTTGTATTTTTTATTACTGTTTATCCAATTAATAGTAAGGCTTTACCGTGGGCATAACTACAAATGAACTGATCGAATTTCATTCATATTCATTGTAGTTTGAAGATTATAATAACATTCTGGAACATTTTTACTGAAGCAAATTGAGTTATTTGTCGAATTTTGAATGTATATTCATGTGATAGTATGAAACAATTGGATCACCTTATACAAATTTCATCCTCCGTGCTGTTCTTTAATATATTGTTACTGATAAGTGCCTTTAAAACGAATGCTGATGTTTCAATGAATAACAATATAATGCTACTAACCTATGCAAGTTCCATTTTCGTCTTTGATATAACCAGATACACAATTGCATTCATACGATCCATTGGTATTAACACAGACCTTGAAAGGGTTTGCACACACGTTAGGCTCGTTGCATTCGTTAACATCCGCTTCACATGTTGATCCTGTCCAACCCGCTTTACAGACACAACCTTTTACCGGGTCGCATCTTTCTACTCCTTGTCCACATTCACACGTCTGGCTACAGTTTTCTCCAAACGTCAAAATGTCACATGCTGTAAAATTATATTTAGATGATTTAGTTGTAATGATTTTACTGATATTATTTAGTTTATTTGAGAATGTTGAACTTCTGAAAATTAATAACATTTATAAGTATAACTTGGTAATGTATTGAATAAACAATAAATACACAAAAATGGATTCAGTAAAGATATTTGCATCTATATGATGTGAAGAAAAGAAGGAGCATAAGAATGATAATTTGAAAAATGCACATTATAACGTTTTAATCATAAGTAAATGTTTGAAATCTTTTATATCATTCTCTATGGTGCTGTTGAATTCGTAAATTTACGAATAAACAACGCGATTAGGAATGCCGTTATCGTCTGTGGTGCTGATAAATGAAACGTTAGTTATGTACAAGAATAAAATCGTGCAGTGAGTATATGCATTCATTTAAAATTAGGTTACAACTTTATATGGATATAACATATCCTTCATCTTTATGTTTCTATTAAGTAACACGATCTGTAGTTTAAAAGATAACTTTACTCGTTCTTTTTCTAGGACTTACGCTTGCACGTTTTCTTGTCTGAATCCAATTTATATCCGGCATAACAGGCACACTGATAACTGCCGACTGTATTATGGCATGCTTGTTGACATGCATTTTGAGTGCATTCGTCATCATCTGAAACAAATGTTTAACTTGAAAGTTCTTATCAAAGATTGACACCTATTGATTTATATATGGCACAACATATGTTTATTGCATTATGCGCAACATAGCGCTATATTGTATTTTTATCTCTACAATAATAATAATAATAATAATAATAATAATAATAATAATAATAATAATAATAATAGTAATAATAATAATAATAATGAGGACTTTGTATAGCGCCTAATCTTTCGAAGCACTAAGCGCTTTACACCATCAATAATGATATGACTACACTACAGAAAAACAAATGACAAAAACATTAGGTCTCAAAGTTTGTCCCTGAAGTCGAAACAGGTGAGTTTTAAGAGCACTCTTAAAAAAGGACCACTGTGTCTTTGTGTCTAATTTCAATGGGCAATTCGTTCCATGTCGCCGGGCCTTGGTATGCAAACGAACGTTGTTTATATGAATTTGTTTTCACCGTGGGAACAATGAGTATACGATTATCAGAAGAAGAGCGTAAGTATCTAGCTGGTGTATACACATTGGTGAGGCTGGATAGGTATGTTGGAATGGAGTCTGTCATTGAAACATAGCACAGAGAATAAATTCTGTGCTTGATTCTGTATCGAATTGATGGCCAGTGTAGGGAACAGAGCAGTGGTCAGATTTGCTCTGATCGAGGTACTTTAAAGATGATCCGTGCAGCTCTGTTTTGAACTTTTTGAAGTTTCTGGAGTAAATATTGTGACGAACCAGACAGAATTGAGTTACAATAGTCCAGTCTTGAAAGTACTAATGAACACACAAGTTTTTTTATGGCATCAACTGAAAGATATTTACGAATGGAACTGATGCGTCTCAATTCAAGATATGCAGCCTTGCATATGTTCATGACATGTTGGTGCAATGTGAGAGTACTGTTTAGAGTAACGCCTAGGTTTCGTACTGACTGTGAGAATTTAATGTAGGTGTTGCTGATATTTATTGCCTGAGGTAAAGGATGTGAATGAGAAAGTCTTTGTGTTGTGATCAGAATGGCTTCAGTTTTATCAGCATACATCTGCAGCTTGTTACATGTCATCCATGATTTCATATCAGAAATGCGCCTCTCTACTTCATGGATGGTAGCATCAACTTCAGTTGGGTGGCAAGAGTTGTATATTTGGGTGTCATCAGCATACAATAGGTGCGACACTGGGTGATGATCTATGACACTTGAGAGCGGCTGAGTGTACAGAATGAACAAAACAGGTCCAATAACAGATTCCTGTGGAGCACCACAACATACGTCAACTGGGCTGGAGTGTATTCCATTTGTAGATATAATGTGTGTCCTGTTCACTAACGAGGACTTCAACCACTGTAAGGCTATATTCTGAATGCCAAATACATGCTGAATACGGTGAAGTAATATATCATGGTCTGTTGTGTCAAATGCTGCAGATAAATCCAGGAGAGTGAGGACTGTAAGCTTTCCACTATCGAAAGCAGAGAGAATGTCATTAAATACTTTCAGAAGAGTAGTTTCCGTACTATGGCAAGGGCGATATGCAGTCTGTACATTGCTAAAAAGACTGTTTGAATTCAAATGAGATACAAGTTGGGTTAGAACAACCTTTTCTAAGATTTTTTATATGAATGGAAGAATATATATATATATATATATATATATATATATATATATATATATATATATATGTTTTTAAGATTTTTGACAAATGGCCATGGTTGAATTTATATCACCTATACGTTAAAAGATTCTCTATAAATGGCCAGGTAGAATATATATCAACTATAAGTTGTAAAGATTCTATAGAAATGGCTAGGTAGAATACTTATCAGTTATACGTTGTAAAGATTCTATAGAAATGGCCATGTAAGATTAGCAATGTAAAACGTTGAATATATTCAAGATGAGAATGACGTGTCAGTTGTTTACACTCTTATCTGTCTTTCTATATAATTAATGCCTTAATCATAGTTATAAATCTGAAAAGGGCAAAGTTTTCACTGAAAAATTGAAGGGAAAATTTAAACAGTGAGATGTTAGGGTAATATTACCTTTACAATGGACACCATCTTTAGCTAGATGGTATCCTATTTTACAGAAGCACGTTGCATTTCCGTCGCTATTAGTTGCACATCCACTGGCCTGGGTACAATTCAGCTGCATACATGCACTTGACACTGTCACTGTATATTTAAAATCAGACTTAGACCGACCATAAAGCAAAATAAAAGGCAACAGTTTAAAACCATCTTCAACAATGTTTCAAATGTGTAATCGAAATATATTTTTTTCTGTTACGGATCAGTAGGCTGCATTTATTATGCATTGTATTTATATTTGAGAACAAATAACCACAACGATTCTTTATTTATATACCTAGGTACTAACAGGTCAATATTCAAAACAAAACAACACAAATTTCTCACACAAATGAATTTGTTCTAAAACTGCAGAAGTAACCTGCATATTTCGAGCTCCATGTTCTCGATCTGGACAATTGTCGGTAGATTATAAATAAACATGATTTTCTAATAACGTTTCTAGATTTCGGAAACCATGTATGCCTTCACTATGACAGTGAGAGAACTAATCAGTTTTAGTAGTAATTTTAATAGTTATCTAACAGCATCATACATACTTCTACAACTGAGTTGTTTAATTCAAGCTAAACATTGCTGCCTCATTCTTTTCATATATTCAGCATATTCGATGTTGATTTGGTTCTAATTAAACAAGTGCAAAAACGATCCTCTTATAGACAGGTTATTACATGATCTAGTTTCCTTTTGTTCCATTGATTATGATAATAATTTAGACAGACATATTTCATATTCAAGGCTATTTAAAATCTTGTTTGAAACTGTTCTTGCCTGACAAGCATTGTTGTGACGTGGAATTATACGTAAAACCCCCATAGCAACTGCAGTTATAGCCACCAGCTGTGTTTGTGCAAATCTGGTCGCATTTACTTGTTGCTTCGCTGCATTCATCGATATCTGAAATGAAATCAAAGGTACAGCAATATATGCTTTGTTAACATCGTTTGCCTGCGACGGGCAAATACTTGTGGATCAAAAGGCCTCTGTCTTTGTTATAAAGGAAGAGACACCAAGAAGATATTAATTGAACGGCTGTTTCATTCAAATTATTTCTAATTCAGCATAAGGTCACTGAAACGACTGCTTATATTTAATTATTGGTTTCAGTCTAATTCATTATCACCTTTAATTCATTAATATATTAATTAATGTTTGAGGGTCAAATTCGTTTTAATATTAATTAATAATTGCATGTCACTAATTTAATTGATTGATATCCAGCTATGAAACTGATTTTGGGAAAAGTGAAAATTAGTAAAGTAATGATATTCGTAAAATTAATACATATATATGTCATGTAGATAATGTTCAGTAAATACGTTATTTGATTTGTTTTCCACTCGTTTGTGGAATCGTACTTTGTCACTTTGTACCCATGAGAAAAGACTCGGTATATTGCTAAAGCGCCTGGGTTTGGTTTGACAACAGTTTTGCAATGTTCTTTGTCAGAAAGATGGTGGGAAAGTTTATATGCATGTACCACGGACCAACAGCGCATTAGCACACTAACTCTCTCTCTCTCTCTCTCTCTCTCTCTCTCTCTCTCTCTCTCTCTCTGAATTGACTGGCATGTTTGCCTGTCATTTTTATTTTTTTTTGTTCTTTAAGATATAATACAATCTCTCAATGTTATGCGTACGTGTATTAGGTAGAATCATAACATTGTTGCTGTCTTTAATGGGAAGTCTATAGCATATTGCAATAAATGATTATATCACATTAGAAGCGCGTCTTATATTTACTTTACCTTGGCAAGTTTTTCCATCTGAGTGTAGCCGGAATCCAGAAAAACAAGAGCAGATGTAGGTTCCTTCAGTATTTTGGCAACTTTGATTGCAATCGTGTTTTATTAAACATTCATTAATATCTGAAATGAAAAAAAAATATTTAGGTGAGCGAGCTATTAAAATATTAAAATATGAATTCCAAAAATTTATCCGTATGTTTTAGTTTGTTCCCCCTCAGCCCGATCACATCATGATCTGTACTTAATGCATAGTGAACGAACTTGCAACTCGAGTCTATGACTGAGTAGAATGGAAATCTAAGTCTGTAGTTGTATCGTCTCAGATTGAAAGCTGATATAAATATGCACGACAAATTAGTCAGAAAAGTAAATATATACATTAATGAGATTATTAATCAGGAAAATATATATTTTGAGTGCTCAGAAACAATATATACATTTAGATTCAAAGTCGAAAAATTACTCAAACGAAGATTAAAATCCGTAATAATGCATATGCGCAAGTAGTAAAGATATTCTACAATAACATTGACAATGTTCCTCAATCCGTACTCTGATTTGTAAATTATGGATGTAGCCATTTTAATACCATTACTTTGCAATATCATACACAGTACTGTCGCATGGTGCTTTTTAAACCAATATGTTACCTATCCATGCGCCATCTCAAAGGAAATCTTTCAAAATCTGAATATAGATTAATGATGTCAAAGATATTTTTCATAAAATAATATTTTTATAAACAAATTATATTTGTTATTCTAGATAAAGAATGACTGGTACCTTGGCATTTTTGGCTTTCATTTAAATTATAGCCAGACGGACAATCTGAACAATTGTAACCTATTCCAGTCAGATTGTGCATATCGGCAGGAATGTCAGTACAGTTTCTCAACGAGGAACAAGGGAAGCTAGCACAACTGTCGTAATCTTCCTCACAATTTGCTCCTAAAATTTTGCATTGAAAAGAACGCATTTTTAAAATCTTGTTATATCTAGGTTGTTTTAAAAATAGTCTTGACATAAGCATTATAAATAAAATTAATCACTTGCTCATGTTTTGCTGTATTTTGGTTTACTTGTTTGATTGTGAGATGTGCAGTTGAGTTTATAAAAACATAATTTTAAAGCCTTCTTTACATACTGGCTCAAAAATAAAGCAAGTTTTAGGAATACGAATTGTTCTGCTACAACGAACGTTTTATTACTTTTTCAAGTACTGGTCTATGAGTAAAAATCACATCTTTCAGAAAGACTTGCAAATTACAATAAGTTATTTTAATGTTATCTCCTTAAGATTGAATATTTAGAATGACGCTGTTCTTCAGTAGTAGGATAATATATTGTTTTATTGTTTGATATATGTTTGAGTTCTGGTATAAGTTTTTGTGATGTACCTGACCATGGACTGTCACATACACATTCGGAATACTTGAATTTCGCTGTCGCTTGGCTGTTCTCACTGTAGATGCTAAAGTTACAAATGCCATGACCATTACAGCCCGTGCATAATACAACTACTGGTTCACTGGGTACAGATTGCACGCCTGCAGCGTCCTCCGCAACGACGCTGAAAAATTAATAAAATCTACTGAACGAAACTTTAGTGTGTCCTACGGTGTATCGTAGCAAGCTATTTAGAAAAAGTATATATAAACAAGATATTTAAACCTAGCAGGTTGCAAGACATTTCACTGAAAGTGTCTTTAGTCGCCGCAATTATCTTCCTTTGTCTTGCGCATGCACCCTTACGAAAAAGAACAAAGAAAATCGAGTATGCGTTGTAAAGTTTATTGCTGTTTATTTTCCCGGTTGTGGGTCTTATTCAGCGCAAAGTTTCCAACATTTCTAATCTTGCTTTGATTCAACGATAGCACCATTAACTTTTGCAAATCAAGAACATTTATCCACACGGACACCAAACGCGCATGAGACATAATAAGATGTCACATATCCATGAAGTTAAGCGACATCAGTCAATATCCACACATACTCGCTCGTTCCTAGTTGTTACTTATTTCGTATTACTTCATGTACGTGAAACTTTTTTTTTCCATTGGTTGCAAATCCACGTATGAAAAAGCATAAAATGTTTAACTCAGCACTATGCTACTGTTACTGGATTATGTTGCTTAGCAATAACAAATAAAGCAATCAATTTCATTTATCAATCGCCAAAAAATAGTTAAGAGAGAATGATCGCATCAGAGCACGCCAAAATAATGTCGCTGTCTGAATCTCTGTTCACCTGTTTATCGCAGTTATTTATTGTCGGGTGCGAAAATGGTAACGAATTAGTGGCTTAATTAAATTTCATGATTATATATGTAAAATAAGACCTCATTGTACAAATTAAACAAATAATTTCACCATTGTCTGTAAATCGAAATGAAGCTTCTGAACGTACAAACTGTCACGGATTTAACTTGAATAGGAATCAGTTATGTAAATCGAAATGAAGCTTCTGAACGTACAAACTGTCACGGATTTAACTTGAATAGGAATCAGTTATGTCCTGGTATTTATACAATGTTAGATCTCTGAACCAAAGTTGATTTGATACATCTATTTTTACTACGATTTTAAGCATGTTTTACAAAATAAGACTTTATCAGAAGTGCTTCTACCTTATTACAATTGGCGATACATCTGTGACTGTAAAGGATACATTTGCTGTATGATCTTCATTCACTGTAAGAATTGCTCCAACGTCATTGCTCAAAAATTTATACTCAAATGTTCCATCGTCAGTGGCATTTAGAGAATATGTCACTGTCTTGTTTAATACCACTTGCAAATGGTCTGGTCCTTTGATGATTGGAATCTTATTATCTATATTAATATGAAAGATATCAGTAATGTAATCAGTACGTCATCACTGGCATTAGACTTATCACAAACTACTATTTTCACGTGTACACTCATTTGAATAGGTTATTTAAGTGGTTTTGTACATTAAGATTCTTCATTTTCATACTGTCACGTCTGTTTAAGAAATAAATATTAATCACAAATAGCATATTAACAAAATTTCCAGAGGTTAATTTAAATACTTCGATATCATTGCAAGAAAACGTAATGTAAGACGCTCGATAAGATCCAAATGATTTCGCTAACCGGAACCATGGTTGAAGCTCATATATGAAAATCATAGGTAGTGAGTAGGGGAAATTAAGAGATAATAGTAAATCGTTAAATCCTGATAAACATGGCTTGTATTAAAAACTTAATACCACTGTCTCAACACAACGGCTTACTCAAATCTCGAACAGTATGTATGTATGTATGTATGTATGTATGTATGTATGTATGTATGTATGTATGTATGTATGTATGTATGTATGTATGTATGTATGCTATTGAATATATACGTATGGTTTGATATATTTTAGATTATTTATAAAAGTTTTTTTTTGTGAATATTGACGACTAGATAACTTTTAATAATATGTACAAACAAGTAAGACAGACCACTTTAAAATTTTAGACCGTACCTATTTTTATTTGGTCCAGACTTGCTTTTTTTTCAATTTGAAGTGTTTCCTGTGCAATGCCTTCATTTTCTGTGAAAACAAGGTCAAATATACATTCCTGGTTTTCTTCTCCACAAATCTTTTTGGCATTAGCAACATTTTTTGGGTCAGCTTCATCAAGGAATTTGGGTGTAAATGTCGGATCAGTAAAGTCTGCATGTCCTTTTCCGGTTGGATAACGAAATATTGATTCATTTTCTGATGTTCTCCCTGTAAAATGTATGTATATGTTTGCGTGATAGCAGTGCAATGTGAAACCCTTAGCCTAACTAAATAATATCCAAACATACATCGCTGAGACATATAATGTTCCATTCAGGTATAAATGATGCTAAAGTTTAGAGCCTTCGACATCAGAGCTCATTACCATACAGCATTGGCTAGTGAAAAGTAAACTTGTAAGGTCAAAGAGAACATGTCGCGTGGTAAAAACAGGAATAAATATGTATATTTGCATATGTACGTTAGTGACTAATCCCACAACAAAAGTTGTAGTACCATAGCCAACAGGAACGTATAATCCATAATAGGGACGAAGCGACAATATTGAAACGCAGTTTATTCTTGGACTTTTCGATAGCAGAACGTTGAATCTGAACCCTTACGTTTACTCTGGAACTCTGTTGCATCGTCACATTTTTGTCGGCATCTGAGTTGGGATTGGCTAGTTATCTATGTTTGACATATGATCATCTCGCTGGTGACGTTCATGAGACATGAGTTAAGAAGTGAATAAAGGTGGATACATTCCTCAGAACATTACGGCCATAAAGATGAAAGAATATGAAATCAAAAGAGATTAATGCTTTCAGTGGTATGATGACTTTGAGCTGATTGACTGACTGATCAACTGATTTAATTGAAACATTATTTGGAAATAACCGACAAACCAACACAAAGGGACGTCAGATATTATTACGTTCTTTGGATTTAGTAATTCTGCGAATGTCCAATATTTCCATCAAATGAATTTAAAATAACGAGAACTAAAAGGGTTAAACAATAACATAATATAATATATGATAACAGAACTTACAACTTTGTCCAAACTGGAATATTTCTCTTTCTTGTATCGTGTTCTCAAGTAATGTTCCATTGGCGCAAATAAATTCATTAGTGTCATTTCCATCGAAATTTCCTAAAAGACCTTTGGTTTTTCCACTGAAGGTTATTGGAATAACAACCGCAATACTTAGCATCCGCATGCCAAGTGTAACAGTCATTGATATACCTGGTAATCGGAAATTACATAAAACATCAATCTAATATATGTGTTATATGTATTCGAGTAGCTTGCAAGTTATTCACACCTTAACCTAAATGCTTCCCTGAATTCACGTCATATTTAGATTATGACAAACTTTTCCCCTTTATTATTACATATTAAATTAAAATGCTAAAACGTGGCAATTGTTGCTCTTCTCATTTTTTTCTTCTGCTTATTGTTGCCAGAACTAATAAGCATTGTATTGTGATACATTACTTCGTGGACTTGTATTATGATACATTACTTTGTGAACTTGTATTGTGATACATTACTTCGTGGAATTGTATTGTGATACATTACTTCAAATCTGATAACCATTCGTTAAAAAATAGCTGTCATCGTACCTGAAGAAAATACTGCCTGAAATGCCTTGGTTTCGTCAGTGCGTAGTAGAGATACGTTTTCATTGTTCACAGTAAATGGAAAACTTTCATCAGCAAAAGGAATAGTGTAGTCATCGAAATTGACACCGGAACCCGTGTTCACAAAGACAAGAAGTCCTAAAATATACACATCATTTCATGCAAATATAGATTACTACACACAAACGTCTTTATCCATTTCTATCACATGATGATTTGTTAAGTTCCAGTTAACTTACTACATGGCGTTTTTTTAGAGCAGTACACATTTCCCTTTTACCAAAAGAGTACTAAAACTGACTCGTGTCATTAGTACTATGCCTGCGCCGCATAGGACATGAAAATTGAAATACCAGTTTTTGCAAGTAAATCAAGCTATTTTCCAACTGTCTCTGTGATGCAGCGTGGCGTATTTTTGAGACATGAAAGGAGTGGGGGTTGGACAATTCTCAAAATGCAATTTTGTCAACTTTTAGAAAAACATGGTCCTACTTAATTTCATGAAAATGAACGTAGTTTTCAGCTCTGGATTGTGTCAGAAAACATGTTTATAGCTTCAGTTTTAATTAGGACAAACAATGAAAGCTATACCAAATCACACGTGTCGTCAGTCTGCTGAGGAATGTGTGTACCCTTTTCCCGAACCCATATTTATTTTCATGAAATCTAACACAACTGTTGGACATTCGTGACAGCTGTTTCATGTTTGTATAAAATTATTTCAACAGAGTATTGTTATGCTTAATAAACACCAAAAAAATTGGAAATTGGTGCAACAACCTCATATCATTGTTTACATCATTCTTTGTCATTTATTTTGAATAGAGCTTTCTAGGACTAAATTCATACAGATATAATCTTGCCATGACACCGTTCATTTAAACAATTTTGATACATAATTTGAAGAGAAGACATGAACACTATTTTTGCTAATATGAATGAGAATCAATATAAATATATATATATATATATATATATATATATATATATATATATATATATATATATATATATATATATATATATATATATGAAATAACTTCTAGAAGTTATTAAATCGAGTTTTGTACAATAACGCCGTTGACCAACAATGGTGTTAATGTGCTAAATATTTGAGGGATAATTTGTCCTACGTACCGGTCATTGCAGGTATGGCTGAAACGACCAGATAGGTCTCCTGAATTGAAACTTCGTACGGTAAATAGAGGTTACTCAGAAATATGAAATATACATGGATATATTCAAAATTATTGGAAGCTTAAGACATACCGTGTTTATTAGTATTACCTCCTATTAATGTATGAAAATTAAACTTTTAAAATTTTCAACGTTTCGCAGAAATACTTATATTTTCTTCCATGGGCCGCTTAATACCATAAACAAGTATCCGGATATGTATTATGTTGGGTTCCAATGATTTTACATTTAAACGATCCAAATTTATCTCAAAATATGCCATAACAGCAGAACACTATTCTGAAACGAAAGCGGCATCAGAAAACGGGAAACCAGAAATGTTTATTTCCCCTGTCAGTCCTATACCTACCTATAGGTGTGACTTTCGGTCAAGTAACATACTTAATCGATGACTGTTTTCTTCAGTGGAAACTTATTATACAAAGCTCTTTCCTGTTGTACAAATCTATTTTTACAAATCTAGCAAAGAACGCTTTGCAAGGATAGATTCCTCCAGAGATGGCAGTAACAGTCTCTGAGAAAAGGCATTTTGACAATTAGAATGGTGCTATTCCCAGACAAATATTAATGGACACTGTCATTTTTTTAAAAATAAGGTTATCAAAGTAATGTCTTATTACTCAATATTTTTAGGGGTTCTTTTATTTCATGTTATGATTCTTTATATATTCACAAATGTCGTACATCATTTATGAATCAAATGTTTAGCTGCTTACAATTGTTAGACATTTGCATTTCAAAGTATTGTCGAACTATCATAATACCTCTTACAAGATATGAAGATTTATTCAAACTAAAATGCAGACATTTCCTCACGTTCTAAATAAAATAAACGTATGCTTCATACTTGAACCTCACCGCTTTTTGTCCTGTTCAGCTCTACATTAATATGGACATTCCTATCGTCTTTCGCAGCAAATGCAGAAAAAATAGTTGCATCACTAAGGTTACCATCTTTTTTCTCCACTCGTGCTGTTCTTGCTTGCAACACGAAGGTAGTATTTCCAGACTCCATGTTGATAAGTGTATATTCTCCGAGTCCATTAAATGTATACTTTCGTCCGTCTAAAGTTTCGATATGAGGATCGCCCCAAAAGATGGCTGAAATGGATTTAGATAGGTTTCGAATCGTCCATTTATATACACGTGACGTTGTGTATTCAAACTTTGTGCTTCGATACAATCCGTCAGCATGTTTTGAACTTTCAATATTGTTTTTAACAGCTAATCAATAATGATATAGAGAATTTTTAAAAAAGAAAAACGGCTTTCAAAATCGTAGATAAATCAAATACATTGTACAATATATTTAGAGAGTCAGAAAATATAAGTTTCATGTTGTCATTAGCAACGACCTCTGTGCTATAAATTTACTGTTGAAATTAGCTATTCTTTTCAAAATATAGTAAGATAACAAGCAAAGATTTACTCTCCCTATTTATATTTCCACACAAAATTTAAATTAAAATGTTAAACTTTTGCTAAAGATGACTCAAGGAAATGTTTTCTAAATGTCATAATATCTATCTATCAATATCTCTCTCTCTCTCTCTCTCTCTCTCTCTCTCTCTCTCTCTATATATATATATATATATATATATATATATATATATATATATATATATATATATATATATATATATATATATATATATATATATATATATTGCGTGTGAATGTGTGCAATGTCGCTTCAAATTCTGAAGATTAGGGCAGTTTACAACAAAGCTCATTATTAGTGAGCAGTATATTTTGTATGGTATTATTTTACTGTACTCCCCACCCACCTCTGTACACTTTAATGTACTTCCCACCTCTGTACACTTTAATGTACTCCCCACCTCTATACACTTTAATGTACGCACCGTCAACCTCTGTACACTTTAATGTACTCACCACCAACCTATGTACACTTTAATGTACTAACCACCTCTGTACACTTTAATGTACTTCCCCCCAACCTCTGGACACATTAATGTACTCCCAATCGCTGTACACTTTAATGTACTTACCCCCAACCTCTGGATACTTTAATGTACTCTCCATCTCTGTACACTTTAATGTACTCAACACCAACCTCTGTACACTTTAATGTACTCAACACCAACCTCTGTACACTTTATTGTACTCCCCACCCACCTATGTACACTTTAATGTACTCCCCCACCTATGTACACTTTAATGTACTCCCCACCCACTTCTGTACACTTTCTTTGTCGGATTATCCAATTATTAAATGTAATGTCATTTTCTCCACGTTTCGGTATGTTTTTCTTGCGCTGAAAATACATTTTATTTCCAGCTACATAGTGTCTATCAAATCGTATTCTCCTCCGTGAAACTTTGATAACAGACTTCAGTCAAAAAATACTGGGAATGTAAACAGGTCTGTATGGTGGACGTAGCAAAGTTTAGACCTGTCAAGGAATTTCGTTTTGACCTTCAGTTATTCCCCTAATAAGGCCATACAATCACATAAACATTCATCTTTGATACAACAAATTATTACATATGCTTTAATAACTTTTGTATCAATTGACATTTCATAATCCACACAGAGAACTGTTGGATATATTATTTTTTCAGATTTGAAGATGGCAATAAATATAAACTGTCTTTTCTTCAATGTATAAGCCACCCACTAAAAATAATCGAGAAGTATCTGACTTTAACCCCTTGATATGCATGTGCGCGTTGAAAAACATTTATTTTGTGCAATTGCCATTCAGGTTTGTTATAATGACGATGGCATTTTTGATGTGGTATAAACCAGTCTTGTTTTTATGTCTATATTTCAGAACAAGTAATACGAGTTTATTTCGAACTCTGTGACAGCGAGTATACACACCGTTTGCTAGACATAGTATTTCGATGCAAAAGCAAGTGTGATCGGCCTCGACTAGAATGTAAAACGTTGTGCGAAGCATCTTCTTTATTGAGAACTGTAGTGTGCATATGACTGAGTTTAGAAGAGAATGTATCTTGCATCTGGAAATGTAGTACCGGATTATTGACTGATTACATGATCTATGTGAATTGTGGTGGTAATAACGTACCACGAGATATGAAGAGTAAAGAGTAGTCAGAAAGGAAACAATTTAATACTGCTATATGTGAACCACAAACAAAACGAAAATCAGTTTAAAGAATTCTGATGATATATATGAAGCTTTATGTAATACAGCAAAACAAAATTCGCAAAGAATTTAAGTGACTTTTATAAAATCTTAATAATAAGCATTATGGGTATTATCACCCGTTTCAACAAAATGCTTCGCAGACGGCAAATACCCCAAAGTGAATATGATCATGAGCTTGACTCATTATTAGCTAGTAGGCTAGTTCCAGCTCTTATGCCGCCGCTTAGTCGGGTTGAAAAAAGTAACAGTCCAAGCCCAACAGACCATTCAGGCTCCTGGGTATCGAAACATCTGGCTGAACGGTCCGACCCTCTCCATAACCTTATTAGACTCCACATCATTTAGAAGGACCGGTGTTCCTATATGGCTTTAGCGATTTTAGAGATGACATTCTTAATGAGAAAAATCCAGTAATAAAAAGGGTCCGAAAATAACTCTTAGTCATGGCAAAGTTATGTACTGGTAATGATGATGAATTGTAATAGACCATTGTGTCACCATCCCAAAATCGTACCTACGAAATGCATATAACGCATATAAAAACCGCTCCGATGGCCTAGTGGTTAGAGCGTCCACCGTGGAAGTGGGAGGTCGTGCGTTCGATCCCCGGCCGAGTCATATCAAAGACTTACAAAAATGGTACTAAAATCTGCCACGCTTGGCGCTCAGCATTAGGAGGCTTATGTTAGTACTGGTCGTCCTGGTGTCGGGATAATGTGACTGGGTGGGACATCATGTTACATGTCTGCGGCATGATGCCCCGTGCTAGACATCACTATAAACTGCCTTGCTGCAGACATCGTAGCGATATGACTGAAAAATTGCTAAGGCTACGTAATAATCCTATTCAAACAAACAAACAAAAAGACGAAAGGCATATGATGATGAAGCAGATCTGGAATGATGTTGTTAAGGTATTTTCAAAATGAGGTAATTGACACCCTGCTCTCTGATGAAATAAAGAGGTAGATTGGAACAGCTAATGCCAAGGTACAGTGCAGTGTACATTCGCGAGTCGCAAAATAGAAGGCATCTTAAGGTGAACTTCTTGCTGCTTGAAACACAAACACGAAATACTCCTGTGGTGCAGGCAAAAGAGCACCAGCGTGTTCACACCAGTGCCAGAAAAGAGCACCTTAGCTTTCAAGAACTACCGACGAGAGATTTGCGTCCCGTACATTGTTTATGCAGATTCGAGTCACCAAACGTGCTCGTATAAAGCACAACACAAAGATCGCTGACCACATCTTACGTAGCTATTGCCACATTAATAGAGCGCCTTGAGTGTGGGAAAGTATAGATCTGGAAAAATTTCTTTATCTGGCTGACATCGAAACGGATTGAGACAGCTACAACTACAAGGCTTTCCAGAAAGCAAGAACGAGTTTCGTCGCTTCATGTACAAGGCAAGGTCTATACAAACCTTTGCTTTGTCACCACCATCACATATCCAGTAAAATCTCGGGCTAACTTTGAAATGATGTGTTTAAATTTTAAAAAAAGAGTCTTGCAAGTATTTGGAAAGAGAATTTAACAAATTTAAAATATTAAACAGTTTACTCAAATGTCTGACACACAAAAAACTTGATAAAAATACAAAAAGATGCTAAACTCCTTTAAACTTGTTCATGATGATGTGAAATAGATATGGATATTATGTTATAGCGTAGACAAAAACTAAATGTTCTCTACAAAAATATTTACAATATGGCAAAAAAGATTCGGTTTGAAGAAAAATTAATTTAGTTAGGATAGTGAATTTAAATTTATTTACCAAATCTTAATGGAAAAGTTGTATAACAGGTTCCAATTGGACGCACCGCATGGTAAAGATCACACAAATCTTCTCTATCGCAGCAGAATTCCCTCATCTGTAAATCTTCTTGTACGTGCCAATTGTAAAATAGCCAGGGATGATAGCGGACAAAGCCTCCAGCATATGGTCCAGATTGCAAGAAGTGATGATCAGATGAGTTGCTATAGCAACAAGTCTAAAATGAACAATTATTAACACGATAAATGATAAGAGTATGTATGTATGTATGTATGTATGTATGTATGTATGTATGTATGTTGTTGTTGCTGTAGGGCTTAACGCCATTTTTCAGCACACAATAGGCTATACATGGCGGCCAGTATTTATGGTGGAGGAAGAACACTGGAAACACCCTGGAAAGAACCACCGACACACGAGAAGCTACTGGCAAGTTTTCTCACATACCCACGTTAGCCGAATTTGAGACTCGAACCCACGCAGACAGAGGTGAGATGGCAGTGATCCGTAAAGGAGAGCGCTTTAGACCACTCAGTCACTCGGGGCACCATCGATGGATGGAAGGATGGATAAATGGATGTGTGTGTGTGTGCGTGTGTGTGTGTGTTTGTGTCACGAAATTGTGTGGACAAAGCCGAAATTGAAATATATTTATTGCAAAATATAGTATGGAGTCCATTATGTATGCTTCGATGTATCTAACGGGGATAAACTTGCTGTGGCATGTTCAAAATAATGGCAGTATAAACGTACCGCCATGCACCAATATAGAGAGTTTTTAATTTTTCAGTATAGTCACTTTGCATAGATGCCTTGTCAAGATGCCTGTGTCTTTACAATATCAATCTTTCAACTCCAGCGTTACGTAACAATTGTTAGCATTTTTTGTATCCTTGTATCATACTCGCTTGATAAAAGGGTAGTTATTTCAGGTTAGATGATTCGGAATATTTCGTAAATGCCATTAGGTTTAACAAGTTTGAATGAAAGTAGTGTATCCAGTCTATTCATTGATAGGTGTTGTTTCCATGGAAATATGATGACTGTTCTATAGCGTAAATATTTTGTATGAGATATGGTCAGATCTAAACATGTAGAACATATTCAAGTTAACGAGCAAGATTTTTTTTACATCGGAAACTCGCTTCACATGCCATTCTTATTGTAGTATTTCAATATGCTGGGTCTTATATCTGTGAAAGCATTTGGCATTGTCCTTCGAGGAAGTTTTATTGTTTAAACATCAATCATCTTTTCGATCACTGTTACCATAGTCCTCTCTTTTATGCTTCTATTTTCAAATGTTTGGACAACAGCAATGCACGTCACATAAAGATTTTCGCCCAATTTACAGGGGTAGTGACTGTCACAGACATTTAGTATATACGGAATGGAGTCTAGTATTACATAAATTTTGTTTTTGGAAATATGCCAACCCTTCTTCTTCTCGTTAATATTGTTACTTACTTATGGATGAGTTTTGCAGACGTTTTAGCTCCCACAAACAATGTCTTCTTTCTGATTACTCCTGCCGATGACAGGGGACCGCACAGAAGAACTTGCTAGGCTTAATTACAAATTGTTTTGTAATCAAAGTACGTTACTATTTACAATATCATTCTACGCTCTCATAATCTTGTTTTAGTTCTATTTCGAACTTATTTAATATCGACCTGTTCCCCAAGCAATCAAACAATTTACACAACGCAGAGACTCAACAAATACCTTTCCGACGCCACTAGGATTAAACCACCAGCTAAAACGAAGGTAACTACACTCCGCTTCCCCCTGTCTCAAACTTAACCCTACGTATCTAGGATCGCTCCTGAGCCAATCAAGTGTACAAGGGCATTCGGGTAACTGAGTCATGGCGTCGCTGTATATTTGTATGCCCGGGCTGTTTCGTGCATACCATTTTATGCATTTGTGTCTGTAAATGTTGTCTTGGTATGGACCATTCGTAAGCTGGTAGAAAATAAGCCCGGTTCTGCCTGCAAACAGGAATGCGAGCAATAGATTTTTTTATATTCATCGTTTCTTTCTAGTTACTACCCCTTGTATTGTATCAAACTATTTCATTTACTACATTCTTATTTCGTTTTAAAGACAACTTTATTACGGCATAATCAACTCCGAATGCTTTCTTAGTATTATTTATCGGTTACATTTCATTTCACAACAAGATTTGTTTCACAATAGGTCTTGACTGAGCCGTTTCTAAGGACAGCTTTAAACGGTATATAGTCAAGAAGATAGTAACGGTCAAGTTCAATGCCACTCATAAAATGACTGACGGTTGCAATTCATTCATTTCATAAAATGACTGAACTTTGCAATTCATTAAATTCATAAAATGATTAACCATTGCAAAACATTAAATTGTTTACGAAATGCACACAGGGTAATGCTTAATCTCAAAAATCGGAAGACTTTACATGTTATGAATTTAACACATACAAAATAAAACATTCTTACTATTCATGCACATCTATATAGATTTTCGACCTTCCCATAGATATATACAAATTATGTGCATTGAGGTACATCGAAAAGTTTTACAAAATCGTCAAAATACGGACCGATTTTTTAATGATAAATATGAGGTTTCTCTTACTTATCTCAAATAATCCACAGACTACACTCTATATCACAGAAAGGCGGCATAAGATATAAGTTTTATATGAAAGTAGGTCATTTTCTCGAAATTCAAAGATATTGAAATTCAATTTTAAATTTGATCGTCGGTTATGGAGTAAACTTACAAAAAGAAAATATTTCCATGGTTATAAAGTTACTTACCTACCTACATCGATACATATACACCTATAAAAGCTGACAAAGAGATCGAAAACAAATAGACATGTCGACAAGCACACATCAAACAAGTGTTGACTACGTTAGGATAAAAACTCTTTTTTTAAAGCAAGATCATTTTTGGAAATATATTCAAGAAAAAGCAGTTTATTTTGCCATTCCTTAACTTACCATTTGCTTTTGCTTTTGTTGACATATCCCTAGCCAGGGGAGTATTTGAGTACATATGTTGTACATATTCTCCAGTTTGTGTTACATACCCAATGAAAACATTATCAGAAAGAAGGTGCATTTCATCTTGGAAGTATATGTAAAAACAATACGTGTCTAAGCCATCTGATACCAAAACAAGTTGAAACGACATGGTCTGAAAAGAAAGAAGAAAAAACAAACATCAGAGAAACTGAAGAAAGGAAAACGAAAGAATGCGCAAGAGAATACGAAATGCTTATATGAAACAAAAAAATACATCATTTGATGTCCAGTTATTCGTTTTAGTGATAGAATCAAATAACAGTATGTACCGAACCATCAGACTCCAAACTGAATTAAAACTGAATCTTTATATGTTTCTCTATTTTACCCCATTTGCATTCGTTTATATATGTATTACCATTATAATTTTTTAAGGTCACTCTCAATTTTTCGAATCAATATTACTTGTTCATTTTCGTTCAAGGGTTTAGTAACACTTCACGTGCCCATTTTAATACAAATTGACTTTTATTCTCAAGCCAAATATTATTTTATTAAATACAACCTCAAACTTAAATATTATTAAATAAAGGCTTAAATAATATTTTGCAAAACATCAGAATTGTTCTCTTCACATAAAGAATAATTTGTTTGTCAAAATGTGGTATACAGCTTATTTTAAAAGTGAATGAAAAAAGAAATTTAGGTGACCACACTGAGCCTGGAATTTCATAATTTCTCAGAAGTCAGAAATGCCGAGAAATTGATTGAGGTCATTAATATATTTTTTAACTTTGAAGTACACATTAAATTCAAATTTAATTATTTCTCTGTTTATTGTACTGGTTATGTACATATTCAGGAAATTATACAAATAGCGTGTTTAGTATTTTATTCTCGTCTCTTCTTATTAACGATAATTTCAATAATTAGTTGGACAGTATGATTCTCACAGATTGAAATACCCAAAATTAATATCGTAAAGCAAATATTTAGATATTGCAAACAACAATATATTCCATACCTCATTGTAACGCAATACTGCATCGTATGGTCTTGCCCTTAGCCAAGTAACTACAAGTAAGAACTGTGCCTCAAAATATCTAGTGTTCGTCTTCAATTCTCTAACTATCGATTCAGCGTTGATGACATTCGGTTGTTTTCTAAAATCCCTGTCTTTAGTAACATCATTTAGTTGGTAGTATATCTGTCCATCGGAAATAATTTGGATGTCTGTCAAATACGCCATCAGTATATCTGTTTTGATCTTCTTAGGGTTATAATTCTTCTGCCATGATGGTGCTGTAAATGGTTTATCGAACGTGACGATGCCATTACTGCAGACCTAGAAAATAAAAACAAAGTTGTCTTGCCTAACACACACACTCATTGAATTGAACATTGTGACTATATCTATTTACTCTTAGTTGTCAAAAAGGACGTGATCACTCTTTAAATTGCACTAGGAAGAGTCGAAACAAATATACATAACTCCACAATGGCCGCAAAAACTTAGCGACGATGAAAATGTGTACCATTACTAAAAGAGAACAAACACGAAGCAAATATGACCACTTTCAATTACACTTTCAAACTGTTAAGTGGTCTGAATATTAAAAAGGATCCCATGACATTAAATATTGCAGGCCTATATTATGTGATATTTCATAACATTATGAAGTAATCATATTTCTGTGGATTCAAAGCGAGATGTGCAGAAACATTAGTAAGATGCAAGTAAACGAATGTTTTACAATATAGAATAACATTATTCTTGACAAGTAAGACAGGAATCATCAGTATTGATCTATTCAATGGGGAAAGAAACGAATGTTCTTTTAAGTGTTTTATATGCTCCATTTTCTAATTCGAAACTTTAATTGTCAGATTCTGGAAATTTCAGCGGAGAGAGGAGTATGCCGACCCGTGATGTTGTCACATTTTCATCTGATAAAATAAACAACGGTATATTTCTCTAACACGCAACAAATTTAACACGGATAGAACTTATAATAAAATACAACAGGTCGGTGGGATAAAGAACTGATAATAACAATCTCATCGTGGAACCATCAGTGAACGACAAAGTTTACAGGCAGGTCATAACCATGTAAGGCATTAATCACGTGTTATAAGAACTAATACAAATGCAAACTAATATTATGATTGTATATACTCACATAAATTTTAGTGCGTAAATTAGTGAAAAAGGGAATTCTGTAAGAATTCTGCACTTCTATACAATTATCATCAACGTTAATCAAAGACTGGTCCCCGATTTTCTCTCCGAATTCAAATCTTTGATCTGAATTGAAATAAAAATTGAAAGTAAAAATGTTTCATTAATAAAAGTAATACATGAGAAGACCACTTTTGATATTCAATAAAGGACTTATATTTCACTAAAACTGTCACACAAATACAAAACCATGTGTCTATATCTTATCTCTTTCTTTGTCAGTATACTTACATGCATGCATACATACATACATACATACATTCAAGACCATTATCTTCCAAAGCACATGTGTAAGTGTGTTTGTGTCATACGCAATATATTTATTACCATGGACATATACTATGTGAAATAAAACATAGCTAGATTACGCGAAATAAGTTCTATTGTACAATAATTCTCTCTCTCTCTCTCTCTCTCTCTCTCTCTCTCTCTCTCTCTCTCTCTCTCTCTCTCTCTCTCTCTCTCTCTCTCTGTATCAATATGGAGAAAACATGTTTTACCTTCAGTAGTATTTTTTACTTCATGAGTTAAAGGATAGAAAAGAATCCCTTTCACACCTGTAATGAAAGTTTACACTGGTCCTATTATGCAGAATACGATTATATATATATATATATATATATATATATATATATATATATATATATATATATATATATATATATACGTAGAATACCATTTCACATATGCACTTTTTGCACTTGAAATGGAAAAATAAACTTGCTTTATAACCATGAAGAATACAATTTCTAAATGATGTTTGCAAAATTTGCATTTAACGAACGATAAACTAAAAAAATAAACACAGAATATATCCATTCAAAAAAAACCCCAATATATTTCAAGTTTCAAAACCTTCGTCCATTTCCTGCGTTTTCCTGAATAAATTAAAACTGATTGTACAGCAAACATAATAAAGATGCAAATAGATACAGTTTTTGTTGGCATTCCCATATAAATTAATGCTATTTTATGGAAATTATAACGTATCATTTATACTTCTTTTGTAATTATTACATATGATTATGGCTCTTTGTAATTTAATACAATATGGCATAAAACAACCTATTGCTTTGTTTACACTGTTACATTAATGCATAATAAATTGATGCATGTGTTTATGGTTACGTTACGGCATAAATAAGCTTATATATATGTGTATATTGCTACATTACAGCATAAAGAAGCTTATATAACGTGTGCATTACTACATTACAGTATAAAGAAACTTCTGTGCATGTGTACAATGCTACCAGTGACGGATTAACCCTGTGGAGGCCCTGAGTCAGGCGAAATTTTGGGGTCCTCCTTCGCAAATTATTTTATAGCATTATTATTTTGTTCATTTGTTGCGGGGCCTTAAATGTCGTGGGACCAACAGGCCGGTGCATACTCTGCCTATTTGGTAATCCGGTACTTATTGCTTCATTACGACATAAATAAGCTTATATGCATGGGTACATTACTACATTACGACATAAATAAGCTTATATGTATAGGTAGGTATATTGCTACATTACGGCATAAATTAGCGTATATGCTTGTGTGCATTGCTACATTACGGCATACATAAGCTTATAATCGTGTATGCATTGCTTCATTACGGCATTAATAAGCGTATATGTTTGTGTTCATTGCTTCATTACAGCATAAATAAGCTTATATGTATAAGTATATTGCTTCATTACGGCATAAATAAGCGTATATGTTTGTGTGCATTGCTACATTACGGCATGAAGACGCTTATATTTCTGACATATATAGTCCAATATATTCATGTTAAATAAGGATGACATTTGCAAAAATTTTACATCGCAGACTATTTTTCTCCGCAGTTTTGTGTTTATACTGATTTGCACCGATCTGTTATTCACATAATTTATTTCACAAATATGTTAATCTAGTCATGGATGTATAGGCCAATGTTCAATACTTGTTTGCAACGGTAACAACGATAAAATACAATACATTGTAACTTTCAGCTTACGCAAAGTACTGACTCTGGAATACATTGCAACTTTCAACTTACATAAAGTACTGACTCTGGAATACATTGTAACTTTATGCTTACACAAAGTACTGACTCTGGAATACATTGTAACTTTCAACTTACACAAAGTACTGACTCTGGAATACATTGTAACTTTATGCTTACACAAAGTACTGACTCTGGAATACATTGCAACTTTCAACTTACATAAAGTACTGACTCTGGAATACATTGTAACTTTATGCTTACACAAAGTACTGACTCTGGAATACATTGTAACTTTCAACTTACACAAAGTACTGACTCTGGAATACATTGTAACTTTATGCTTACACAAAGTACTGACTCTGGAATACATTGTAACTTTCAACTTACACAAAGTACTGACTCTGGAATACATTGTAACTTTCAACTTACACAAAGTACTGACTCTGGAATACATTGCAACTTTCAACTTACACAAAGTACTGACTCTGGAATACATTGCAACTTTCAACTTACACAAAGTACTGACTCTGGAATACATTGTAACTTTCAACTTACATAAAGTACTGACTCTGGAATACATTGCAACTTTCAACTTACACAAAGTACTGACTCTGGAATACATTGTAACTTTCAACTTACACAAAGTACTGACTCTGGAATAAATTGTAACTTTCAACTTACACAAAGTACTGACTCTGGAATACATTGTAACTTTCAACTTACACAAAGTACTGACTCTGGAATACATTGCAACTTTCAGCTTACACAAAGTACTGACTCTGGAATACATTGCAACTTTCAACTTACACAAAGTACTGACTCTGGAATACATTGCAACTTTCAACTTACACAAAGTACTGACTCTGGAATACATTGCAACTTTCAGCTTACACAAAGTACTGACTCTGGAATACATTGCAACTTTCAACTTACACAAAGTACTGACTCTGGAATACATTGCAACTTTCAACTTACACAAAGTACTGACTCTGGAATACATTGCAACTTTCAACTTACACAAAGTACTGACTCTGGAATACATTGCAACTTTCAACTTACACAAAGTACTGACTCTGGAATACATTGCAACTTTCAACTTACACAAAGTACTGACTCTGGAATACATTGTAACTTTCAACTTACATAAAGTACTGACTCTGGAATACATTGCAACTTTCAACTTACACAAAGTACTGACTCTGGAATACATTGTAACTTTCAACTTACACAAAGTACTGACTCTGGAATATATTGTAACTTTCAACTTACACAAAGTACTGACTCTGGAATAAATTGTACCTTTCAACTTACACAAAGTACTGACTCTGGAATACATTGTAACTTTCAACTTACACAAAGTACTGACTCTGGAATACATTGCAACTTTCAGCTTACACAAAGTACTGACTCTGGAATACATTGCAACTTTCAACTTACACAAAGTACTGACTCTGGAATACATTGCAACTTTCAACTTACACAAAGTACTGACTCTGGAATACATTGCAACTTTCAGCTTACACAAAGTACTGACTCTGGAATACATTGCAACTTTCAACTTACACAAAGTACTGACTCTGGAATACATTGCAACTTTCAACTTACACAAAGTACTGACTCTGGAATGCATTGCAACTTTCAACTTACACAAAGTACTGACTCTGGAATAAATTGTAACTTTCAACTTACACAAAGTACTGACTCTGGAATACATTGTAACTTTCAACTTATACAAAGTATTCACGATGAAATGCATTGCAATTTTCAGCTTACATAACAGACTTATAATCATCTAAAATGATATGTCAATGCATCTTGGGAAGTATTCCATGCAAATTCGTCAATTTATACGTACATTTATATGTGAATAAACTTTAATACTGAGGTTCTTCACTACTGCCTATGTGATTTACTCTGCTTTTTTCTCGCCCATTGAAAAGCTATAAACAGGTGACCATCAACAATACATTACTTAAATTATCTTTTCATCAGTCATATATCCTGGACAACATACATTTTTTAAAATCTTGTTATATACATTTATCTTGACGATTATTCATTAACATGATATATTGAGGTGGAGTTGTCTATATGGTATAACGGTACCAATTGCGCAAGTCCAAGTGGGTGGAGCTTATAGTATAGGGAACATTGCAATCAGAAATAAACAACAACACCTGCTATGATTGGTGGATTATGTAAAAGTTGTACTTTCTGTTAGGCTTAAAAAAAGTTTAGCCTCTTGGCAACATGTGTATTTATGCTAATTCCTATAAAGATCATATGTTGTATTTTTTATGACTTTTTGAAAATGTGATGCACATGACTGAAAATATGTATGTTGTGACTAGATAACTCATACCCCTGTCTAGTTCCAGCAGAGTTATCTCTCTTAAATGCAATGGAGTACCTGGTTTTGTCATCGTCAAATTGACAATTTAACATTGTTCTCTATAACAGTGTGTGAGATGCATGCTAAATTAGGATAGAAAATATATTTATCTCTCCAAATATTAGCATTGAGGTCTACGGAAAAACAATTGGTACCGTGATACCATATAGGACTTGTAGCTTATTTCATATCTGTATTTTGCATGATTAGAATTACGTTGCATAGATGGACGGGTAATGTTACATATTTTCATCTTTCAGTAATTTTGAC
Organism: Unio pictorum; assembly: GCA_030141615.1. Taxonomy (NCBI): domain Eukaryota; kingdom Metazoa; phylum Mollusca; class Bivalvia; order Unionida; family Unionidae; genus Unio; species Unio pictorum. Next base: position 2,016,369 of record JARLTB010000162.1, on the reverse strand, counting down.
ATGTTATTGCAACATATATACTATGCGACTGCAAATCGGGATCTATGTTACTGTTATACTGATAACTCTTAATAAAGTGCGTAGACCCAGATCTGCTGGCGAATAATGCAACTGCAGATCGTTATATGTTTAGTTTGCAATTGGATTGAAGTTATAAATGAGTATAATCGGTTTATCAAACTTCATACATCAATTGAATAATTGACTGGTATATACGAGCGATCTTTTCTGCTCATTTCTCCAACTGTATATGCTCTTGATCTTACCTTTGTGTTGTTGTTTACACAATTTATATTCTTTTAAACTACAACAGCAACGTCAACAAATTATCGCATTTCACAGCCAAAGAAAAAATTTCAGAATTGCACCAAATCAAGTGTTTATAAATGACTGGTATGATCTCTTCCTTAGGAATAAAGAGTGATAATAAAACTAATTTGCCTGAAACTTTTTAAGTGGCAAATTTCTTTAACTAATAGAATAATTGTATAAACTTCCATAAACTGTCAGTTTACTTATTAGTATGTGGCCGAAATGAAAACTGCGCTGTGTTAATCAATACATTGCAAGATTGTTTAAATTACTTATCCAAATCAATTAATCAATATCGGCCAGTGGGATAATAACCGGTTGGGGGGGGGGGGGTCGAACATTTTGCCATGAATTGGGCGTATTTTGGGGGTAAAATATGGTATCACGGTACCAATTGTTTGAGAGATAACTATATTTTCTATCCTAATTTAGCATGCATCTCACACACTGTTATAGAGAACAATGTTAGATTGTCAATTTGACAATGACAAAACCAGGTACTCCATTGCATTTAAGAGAGATAACTCTGCTGGAACTAGACAGGGGTATGAGTTATCTAGTCACAACATACCTATTTTCAGTCATGTGTATTACATTTTCAAAAAATCATAAAAAATACAAAATTTGATCTATTTAGGAATTAACATAAATTCACATGTTGCCAAGAGGCTAACCTTTTTTTAAGTCTAACAGAAAGTACAACTCTTACATAATCCACCAATCAAAGCTTGTCTTGTTCTTAAGGGCTGAATGGTATGGACCCTACACCTTATGCACCGCCCACATGGACTTGCGCAATTGGTACCGTTATACCATATGTGTTGCATGCACGCATCAACTTCTTAAGGCGCATCAATGCAATAAAATAGTTATATAGTTCCAAGTTAAAGTAAAGTTCTATAAGATAAAATAAATATTTGTATCAATGCAATAAAATGGTTCTATAGTTTTAATTTAAAGTATAGTTATATAAAGAAAATATAAAGATTTGCATAAAACTGATTAGGAAGAAAAACCTTTCCAAATAAATGCGCGCGTGTGTGTGATTGGGATTTTT